>PYUH01000090.1:910057-1064767 GCA_016808085.1 Suaeda aralocaspica
ATATTTTCTTTGGGCAGTTGGTGTCCTAAGAGTGATTGCCAATTCTCCAGTGGGGAGACCAGGTTCATTGGGGAGTGTACGAAACTTAATCTGTGCTGCTTTCCTTTGCAACTTCTACTGAAAAATACATACGGTAGCTCTATTCCTAACTATCTCGGTTTTACGGACGTCAGATAATTTAAAATTTTATTAACACTAAAACAGCTTAGTAAAGAATGAGCCGTTTAGGTAAGAGAATTTGGGGTGTGAAGCTTATGGGAAAACACTCCGTATGCGGGTTAGTCTAAATTGCTGTTCGGGCGTACTACGCTTGATTTTTCGTGCCGTAGACCAATCATAAGGCGCGTGTTCATGATTGTAAGTTATATTATGATAATCCAGTTTAATCGTTTGATTTCTTTACATGGAAAAGTGATTAATAATCCAAGAAAAGTATAGCAGCAAAAGGGGGTATTGCACGAACGAATAGAAGATCAAAGAGGTCCCCGCTAAATCTGCGGACGCATAAGACTGATAAGTGGTGCGCCCGCATCAAACCTCCAGACCCTCAAGAAAGACAAATTTTAAATATAGATGCGTGCGCAAGAATATTTAGCGGGCGCGCAATGGGAGGAGGCGCAGAAATGTTTTTTTGGCTTTAATAGATATGATTCCTTGCTCGAACGTGGTGGTATTTTGGCGTTGATCTCTTCATATATGCTTATAACAGATATAGTGGTAGGTAATCTCTGTGTTGGAGGTGAAGAGAAATTAAGACTGATCATATTTTCTCATAATCACGATTGACGAGTTAGTTCTTCAAAACGTTCATCATCCCTTATCACATTTTCAAACTGTAATTACCATGCTTGTATTGCAGTGTTCTAGTATGGTGATTATCCGACCCACCAAAAAGATTTCTCTTTTTCGTTGTGGATCCATCAAAAACTAATTTCAATGAAACCCATGCCCTTGTGTGATAGGGGTGAATATATAGTTTTTATGAAAGTTATACACCGCTCTCAGGTACTCAATTTTTGTGCATGTATGTGTTTCAATTTCAGAGCAATTTGCCCTAACATTGTGGGCTAGGATGTACTGTGGATTCAATGCCTAAGATTGGCTCTTGGTGAAAGTTCCAGATTGCTCTTGCTCTGTGTGAAATATATTAAATCACAGTACATTTAGCACAATTGTTAGGGAAACTTGGACTCTGTGAAAAAAACAAAATTACAACAACTGTGAGACGCTACGAGCGTGTACTCACTTTCCCCTAAAAACGTAAGTGTCACCCCGATCGACAATAGCAGTGGGGTTTCAGTGAAATAAGTTTTTTGAGTATACCACGAAGAAAATCATCGGTTGGGTGAGCTCTAACAATTCGAACCCCAAACGAACAATGAATCACAAGTATGGACTAAAAATTTTAAAGAATGTGTGAAATGATAATAACTTTTTGAAGGAAACTAACTCTTCATCTTGTGTATTATGAGAAAATCGAAGTTCTTAAACTTCGGCTTTTCACCACCCACACATAGAACATATATGTTAGAGCATGAAATATGGACAGCAAAATAACCACGTTGAAGCGACGCGATAACAATCCAACAAAACGAGTTTCTGAAGCCATCTATGCCCGCATAATTAGGCTATGGCCCGCAGTTGTTATTAAAATTACCTGGTGCGCTTATTGAGGGCTCGTGAGGTCTGAGCGGGCCACGGCAAAGTTTATTCGCCCGCCACATCGGGGACTTTTGGCTCTTGTATTTGTTAAATACAACTTTGCATCTAATACTTTTCTTTTGAACTTAGGTTTAACTGCCCCTTTTTCCTGAATGAATCAAGGATTAAACTTGGGATTTATCATCATCTACTCAAAGTCATCACAATCGTAGCTGTTCGATCTTACTTTTTTTGTTTGTTGCCTAGCTGCAATCCTTTTCATGCAACCATTAAATAATAAAGGAGAAGAAAAGATTATGCAATGAGAAAGATGTTGGACACTTGTATTAGTACCGGAATTACAAATTGTGAAGCATGTTTTACTTCGTATATGGACTATGTAAGTCCCAAAACTATAAAATGTGCATTAGAGAACATCCATAACAGAAGTTGAAAAGCTATGCACAACAAGTACTGGTACCGTCTAAGTCATGCGTGGAAAGTATAAATCGTAACAAAAAAATGTTTATAAGTACGATACTACTTGTCCTCATGTTCTTCAAATTGGGCAGGAAGTGAAGGCCCCCCATTGCTCAGCGGGACGGCAACCGTCGCGTAGAGGCCCATGACAGCAGGAGGCCCAGCCACTGTTCGAGTACGTGGCGTACTAAGCACAAGGCAAAAGTGACCCTCAGGTTGTTTGCTCATGTAGTGGCTGTGGGGGGTAAATGTGGCTACCGGTACTGAATTTGCAACCAGTTCCTTTTCCCCTGCCTGCAAATTGCATGAAGTGGTATTTTGTTAGCTAAGAGAGGATAAATAACCATATATGATGAACAAACTATTGCTTGTGGTACGTGAATACAGGCATCTATCTGCCTACGGTATCCTTTATCAATTGGTTTTGGATAAAATATCGTTTAAAAGATGGTCAGAAGAGGAGGTAAGCAACGTTACAGTACTGTGCAGGTGGATCAGTTGCGTTAAGTGGGGAAAGCACTCTACATATGTCAGGCACAACTAATGCTTGTGATCTCGTAACTGTCGTTAAGTCTGCTGTGTATCGTACCCTTCTGCTTCTTGCTTACCATACCTTTATTTCAATGTCCTATTCGTTGAACTAAGACTTCTTATATCACCGCTCCACGTTTGTTTGGTTTGAACTCTGTATTGACATAAATGTTCATGTCGTGGCCTAGATCTCTTCGATACCCACCATTGGATTGTTGATACGATAGTGCTATTGTAGTGTTCAACCGGTTTTAGTCGTTTGTTACTGCACAAGGATTTGGATATGGGCTTAAAAGCCAAAATCTAAGCAAATTTATATGTACTACTATAGGATTGATCGAAGTCAAGAGATAAAGATTGGCATAGTGGGGGAGTCCCTAACTTCCAACAAAGATTTGTCGGTAAATGTTTGTTTGGTTTCCATCCTCGCATATTTGTTAGAGGAGGATTGTCGCATTAAGCCCTGTTTGTTTTTCACATCAACCTTTTCTGTTTGAGTTTTCACTTAGTGTCCTATACATAACGTTTTTCGATGGGACGGGTTATCTATTTCGTGTCATGTAGGTGTGGGGGGTGGCGAGCCTAGCCTAGTTCGGAACTGGGGAGAATCCGAACATCAGGGGGTGTAGATACAGAACAATACTCAAACAGTTTAAAAATTAGCTATATGATTATAGACGAGGTAAAGCTAATCACAAGCGAAGCTTGGTAACGTGTTTAATTACAGAGTTGTTTTTGATTAAATTCGGTAATCAGCGGAATCAAATCTGAGCGTAAAGATCGCTATATCATATACAATACTTATATGAAATGTTATAGGTTTGCGAAAAACCTTTAGCACAGATATGATATCACACCTGACTTGGATTGTACCCTTTTACTCAGGAACCCCTTCCCAATACTGCCAATATAATTCACGATACTTGTTAGGCTACCTCTCCACGTAAGCATAACTAATATCCTTGTATTCAGCCATTAGTTTCGATACTTTTAAACTGCAGTGTTCGTACTCGTATGTTCCACTTTGATTGAATATAATACCATTAGTTTAATCATTGGCCTAATGCAGCTAGCTATTGTGTGCCAGCTGCGCATAGACTAATAATGCATGAAAGGGTCTCGCGCTGTTTCATGGTGTAATTCTGTGTCCACTATCCTCGGTGTTAATGGTCACCCATGAGGGCGAAATTCACTTGTTATATTGCGGAACGTTCTATGGCGTACGTCTCGAATACAAACAAAATGGATGGCTGTAAAAGATACGTGGAGAATAGTGTGACGGGGTGGTGTATCCGTGTCTTACGGCGTACGTGCTTTACGTACGCCCATATTTGATTTATATGTAACGTTTCCGTAATAAGCTGTTTGTACACCTCACCATAATGGTCCGATCAAGTTAGTGAAAACCGTCAGTGATACAGTGAGCTCAAAACATTACTTTAATCATACTCTTTTGAGGGGATGAATACCCGTTGCAATTCAAGTAATGCATTTTCAGCATTTCAGTTGAGAATGTACTTACACTCTCTTACTTAGACCCCTCTGTCCGGCTACTATAGTAATGAGTTGTCCTTTTGGCATCTTCTCCTACTAATTTAGGAAGAGGTATAATTATACGTCTCATCAAGATGCTGATTAGTATCAATGTTGTTACATATAATATTGACAAAGACAAGGCAGATATAACCCATAATATATCATTAATAATACCATCCTAATTAATGGAATACAATTCCCTTTTGATGATATGTTCATAAATGACACATCAAAGAATTGTGCATAATTTTCACCAATAGTCCATTTCAATTACAACCGAAGCCACTGTTTCTTGGGTGTAAAATCGAAAGTTTATATCATTTTATATCGTTCAAACCTTTTGTAACTTGATGGATCTCTTCGTTAAATAGAATGCCAATCCTCAAAGTCTTAATAGACACGTATACAAAGTCAACAAACTTTAATGTGTACACGCCGCAAAATCTGCCGTTTATTATTACCTGCAATTTTGGCGACTTTTTAAATATCTTATTGTTATCTAAAGATACAATTTCTAAAGATTAATTATAAGATTATAATCACTTTTTAATTGCGCGTCTCGATGATTCTAACCTAGTATATGTGACGTACATACCAATACATGCACATAACTACTATATTAATCAAAGGGTGTGTTCAAATATATCACACTTAACAATACTAACAATCAAAGCTCACAAAACACATAGCTCAAGTAAAATTATAAATCAATTTTGATGACGAATAGTTCTCTTTAATTTAATTTTCATTTATCAAATTTTAAAGAAAGGAAGTTCAACCATCCAGCAAACTTGGCCTAAACGAACCGCGCGTCTATAATCCCCAACCACCTCCCGTAAAGTGTAACAAAATAGAAAATCATTAATCATCTAATAATTAAAAAAATGAGCAATCCACCCGACAAAAGAGAATTTTTCCCGGCGCGAGAAATTACTAACAAAATCACACTCGTCAAAATCGTAACCGCCTTTCACTCCTTTATATACGTGCTATTATGAACTGAAGGTAAGTACAATTTTTAGTTAAAAATAAATAAAATTAGTTGTTCACACAGTTAGTTTTTCCATATTGACCCTCCAAAAGAAATGATTACAAGAACAGAGAGAACACACACAAACTTAAGAATTTACATATATAACTTTTAGTTTTATTCTATTTTTGTTTTTTTTTTTCTCGAATTTTTAATTTGTATTTTTTGATTTTCGATCTACTTGTAGAGAATTCTTCAAGCGGAGATTTTCGTTCGCACGGTTAAATTTGTTGAAATTCCTGGCGAAATTTTGGTCGTCGAAATTTATATTATCGATAAAGATTCGTTTGATTTGATTGAAATTAAGTTTATTAACGAAAAATTGAAGAAAAATTTGAAACAAAAAAAAGAAAAGAAAACGGTTGAATTCAATGTGAGAAGAGGCTCTATGAATATTGTTGATCGGACCTGCATTGGGGCGAGGAAATCGAGATCTTGACATGCCTTAAACATCATTATCCGTTATTTGATTATTATGTTGATGTAATTACTGTTTGATTATTTTGTGATTGTTAATTCCTTGACCTACATGTGTTGTGTTTACCACACTGTTTTTCGTGTTGGTGTGTTGGTATTCTAGTTGATGTCGTGGTTTTAGTGAGTGGACGTTGTTGCTGACTTTAACGTTTCGGCGACAAATAATTAGTTTTTTATGACTTCTGTGGGTTGTAAGCGTAATAGTATGTGAATTTAGGTTGCTTTGAACTTGTGTAGTGAGTTGATGAAGGAGTGTTCGAGGAGGTTGTTTAAGTGTATTTTGTTGATCTTTGACTGGTTTTAGAGACGTACCATTCTCTTTTGAACGCATCACGGATCTTGATTCTCTGGGGAAAGTGTTGTTTTTGAACCATGTGGCTTGCCTGGTATCTTTGTACTAAAGGATTTGCGTCCGAGTTGTTGTTAATGGTGGATTGACTTTATTGACATAATTTTTGGAATCCATACATGTATACAAGCAGTCAGTCCAGTTGTTTGAATGTCGTGGAATGATGTAGTGATCATTAGTAATATGCAGAGTGAGTGAGCATTGAGCGCACGAGCACTGCATTGACTAAGGTTGTTGTGGAGTAGCGAAGGGATATTAGTAGGATGATGGTTACTAATTAGTCACTATCACTACTTGCGTACAGTGACTTTAATTTGTAGAGTTTAGAACATCTTGAACATAATATGGAGTTAGATTTGCTGAAAATGGGCTTGGTAGCTTTAAAGGAATTTGACAGACTCGAAAGCTAATCCCTATAGTATTAGGGGATATGGATAGATAAGCTAACTAAACATTGGGGAACCTTTTATTTGTGCACTTAAGGAAATTTAGTTTTAAGTTTATTAATGCAAGTGCTACTCCATCTAGTGTCTACAATTCTACTTAACTTCTATTTTTCTTTTTGGGAGTGTTTTGAAAAGAACTTCCCATGTTTCATTTAAAGTGTTATACTTATATTCGCATTAAGCTTCCTCTCTATCAATTTCGACCCTATCACTTTCAATGTCTATATTAGATGCCCCTTAGAAGTGAGAAGTAAATATTTGTATATCGTATGGGACTGTATAAAAGACGATTAGTTTCTGGAGCGAATAGTAGAAACACCTATATGCACTTCTTCGCAAAAAAACGTACCCTTTTATTTTTTTAACAAGTACATAACTACCTAAGATGACCCTTTTTTTGTTTTATTTGAGAATTCTATTCCTTTCTCAAAGACCTATAAGATAAAATGTGTTATATTGATTATTATTTTTACAATTTTCCTTAAACGAGGAAGAAAAGGAGGAAAAGGGTTGGGGGAGATTTGGGTGTTAGCAAAACATCATCATCAAATGACTTCTTTCGGCTAGGCTCAAATGATCATCATTTAGGTCTCAGTCTATGTCCCTGTCCGACAAAAAGCTACAAGGCCTACAACATAGGATCGCTCATTTATTCAACGTAACCTCTCGGCCATCCTTACATCACTTGGAGCTCCAGCCCAAACCTTTGGGTTTTAAGTTTATGTATTCTCTTTTTGAATTAAGTGGTGACTTGAATTTCTAAGTATTTATTTTGAACTTTTTGGCTTTCAGACAAGCTAAGGATGTCGTGAATGGCATAAAGAACTGCTATTGGAAGCAAAACTTCGAATAGGTTCAACTTCTTGCTCTGACTGGTAAGCATCCTACAGAATTCTTGTTGTACTCTGCAGTTTCTAGCTGCCTCTATCTTCTGGCTGCTGTACAAGCCTTCATTAGGAGAGCTCCTCATCTTTGATTTTCTCTGATGCATTTGTTTTGGTGTAAACTTTAATGTTGGAGGAGACATTACCTAGAAAAGTCATGAGCACTTTTTTGTTTCAGTTTAAAACTCTAGAGTATCAACAATATCTGATTTGTTTTTTTCTTATTTATTTCATTTGTTGTGGTGAACTGTTGGTTACAACCTCCCATATGGGTGTTTGCATATAAGCTGTTGGGACAATCGTAAAGAACCTGTGGGATTTCGTCTACTATGCATGTAGCAGAGAAAAAGATCTACCCTCATGAGATGGTGAGAATTGCTAAAAGAAGGTGAGAGAACTTTGTTTAAAGGAAATTATTATTTGTGATCTTTGAATATTTGCTGAACAGCTTTTGAGACATTTCGCTGATACCAGTGTTCTTTATGACAGCCATTTCATGTTAAGGAGAAGATATTAATATTCTTATAGACACCTGGCAAGAAGCTTTGGGGACCCCGGCACGAACCCACAGTATTATGCGGCTTCCAGATTATTGGTATGCCTCTTTCTAGAGGCCATGGCCTTACTTTCAGTTGAACCTCTATCATTATGACTATTCGGCCCTTTTGTATCAGCGGCAGTGCAGTTTTCCCCACAGAGAATCACGAAAGGTCGGTCTCCTGTATTTTCAAACACACCGCCACAAACACCAGCCTCTATCTAACTTACTCTCCTGCTAATTGCGCCATTCAGACACAACCCCAAGCTAACCTGGAGATGCCTTCTGCAGAGGCTGAATATGCCTCGTGAGGTTTTTTTTTTCCAACCCTTGGCCAATGGTTGTTTGTGAATGATCGTACGCTCTGTTTAGTTTTTATTCTAACCCTTCTGTGGGTGCTTCCTTCGATTTACAATAAGTATCAACTCATTGATGCATTGTAAAAATTTTCCATGCTACTGGATTTAAATATCAAAACTGTTTTTTTTTCCTTTTCAAACAAAATGATATTTTTAGTAGTGATCACTTTTTTGTTTCTGATTTTAGTTTTATTGTCACTCTTGGATAGCTGTCAAAATTCAAAATCACTGGGGAATTATGGATGTTCTGTCTGACAATGCAATGCAATTGATACATCAAACAAAGAGGAAATTTTTTATTTGTTTCTCTGTAATTCACTGACACAATTATTTGAAAGGAAAGCTAGGCCCCTTGTACTACTAAAAAATACTATATGTGTAAACAGTAAAAGGAAGGTGCCCATGTGTCCGTACACCACTCATTCATCAACGGAAAGTGATCTTTGGTAGAATGTAAGGCCACTCTTTGGGACAATTCAATCTGTATATTATGTGTAGCATGGGAAACAAGCTGATCTAAATTTATGTTCTTTATATTGAGCATGCTTTAACTTACATGAAAAAGTGATTCACTCAACTTTCTATCCCACACATATCCTTTTTGACCACTCTACATCAATGTATTTTTTTATATTTAATTTGTTTATTTAATTTTTAATCTTGCAGGCTTTAGGCAAGAGTTTATTGTTGATTTGTTGAACAATGCCGAACCTCAAGCAAAGAGTTGTAACATTTAGTTAATGTCTACATCTAGGCCTTATGCTTCTTCGGAACTTTTCCCTTACAAGAAATTACTTATTCACGAGACGAGAGTATGTTTCTGTCTTCCCCCTTCACACGTAATCGTATTACATACAACTCTTGTTCACCAAATATTGTTATGTGGACTCTTTCAGATAACTCTTTAATGGTCTAGTTTTCTGTGAATTTATGGCGATGGGTAGTAGAGAAATTTGAGACAAAAAATCCTGTATTATGATGCACATGTTCTTTTTGTTCACCTATCGTTATTGTCTATGTATTTGCAAATTAATTTAGACAAGGCTTATTAAGTTCGGAAATAAGCTCAGACAAGATTGTTCAGAGAATATAAGTTTCAAAAAAAAAAAAAGGCCCATATCACATTTTTCAGCCTGAAAGATCCAAATTGTACGTAATTATCACCTGTTGCAACATTGGAGGAAATTGTTTACTGGCTTGGTTCAAATATGCATGAACTTTGACAATTCTGAATCATCTCTGCAAGTCAAACTGTTAAGCAATAGGTCAATGGTGACACATGGTGTCTGTCAGAATACTAATGTTTTTATCGATGGTCGCTACGTAGTTTTGAAAACCGAACTGTGTACTTCAATAATGGATGACTAATATTTTGACAAGGAAAATTGTTTTTGTGTGTGAGTATTTTTGAGTGGATAAAATTTTTATTTGGTGGAAAATGTGCAATTTCTAATTTGGCTGGGGAACCACTTTTGTGACTTTGCAGTATTTGACTTCTAAAACTCCATTGTTTTCAGGGAGTGAGTCATTACTTTGCCAAGGTTTGTCTCTTTGATGATGAACTTGCATAAAGTTCCTTGCAAACATGAAGCCCTTGCTTCTGGGACTTGCTTTGCCGCAGGAGGACTCCAGCCGTATCTAGTCAAAGCTCTTGTATATGTTTGATGCTCTCTTTAGTTGATACAGGAAAGTAGCAAACCAGACTGATGTGAGAGTACTAATTTATTTTGATGTACATATTATCACGTAATGCTGGTTAGGACAATTGGTACTTCATTTCATCCCAACATAATTTTTTTTCTTCAGTGAATTTTTTTTTTTTTTGGTTTTTATCTCTGCTTTCTCGGCAACTCCTCCCGTCCCTCATACAATCTCTGGCAGCCACAACCACTAAAGACTTGCCAAAGTTGACCTCTTGAGTGGTGATCTTTTGGTGATGAATTTTAGTACACACAACAGGACACGACTCCTTGGCTCTGGTTCCAGTGTCTCACCACACCTTCTAGTCTATTTGCCAATTCACGAGCATAATGCTTTGGCTCTTGTCCAGTATGTTTCATGAAGATACCCAGACTCCTCTAATTCTCAGCGCTTTTCTGCGACAAGACAAGTATCCTTTAGATCACCAGAACTTCACAGCAACATAATTTACACCAGGTATCAAATGGAATACAACGGCGGATTGCCTCAGTATGAACCCAGGCAGGATATCCCCAACTCTCAGTTGCTTCCTGAACCTCAGCATGGCTCAACAGCACCACAGCCACCTTCACCGCTTATGGTGATTTTCTTCTCTATTGCTCTTTTTAGTCAATAAGACATTTTTTTATGGTAAATCAATTTGTTTTTCCCATGGTTTCATTACCTCATCACGAGGTTGGGTAAATCACTATCGATCTTCTTGGCATGGATATGTCTTTTTTTGGTTGGAAAAAAGATGAATCACCTGTTCTGACACTTTGTTTTCTTCCTGTCTAATAACAATGTACTTAGAAAGGTCCGTGTAACCAGATTATTGTTGCCTTCAACTGACTTGGCATTACATATTTTCAGGTTTCGAGAATGGAGGGTCTTGCCTCCACCACCATGGGAATCTCATCACAGCTGATATAATCAACCGTGAGTTCTCTCGTATTCTGCCTCGGCACAGGTTCTCCATGGCTGGACAACAATCACCAAGTTTCCATGTGGCCTATATCCTTCGCTCCTCACCAACAGTCAAATGTCAAGCGTGCAGGATGTATGCGCAACCATGGCAGGTGGTCCTATTCCAGGAATGATATGCACCTTATGATACCAAATGCCAGGCAGTACCCTGCCAGCCTTATCATTGGAGGACAGATGATGGGTAATTTTCCCCAGGCAATGCCAGAGCCAGATGAACCCCTATTTACGTGCTCAAAATTGTACGAAATCAATGGCCAGCTTACGGATATGAGGTTATGCACAGCCCTTGATGCTCAATACCTTGATCAGAGAAGTATGGCTTGTCCCTTGGAGGATGACAGTTTCTCTGAAGAATGCTTCTACCAGAAACTCGATGGCTTCATACATACCCGCCAATGAAGGGCATCAATCTAAGGAGAACATAAATTATTTGGAGATCTTGTTGATGATGCCAAGACGAAGCCTTGAAAAATCCACCCCTAGTAGGACTGGAGTGTGTGATGAACGTTTGCTTCCTCACCTTATAATCTAGATGATTTGGAACTCCAGTTTGATGATTTGATTGCTAACTTGATTCACTTGTTTCATTTATATTTCTGCCACTCTCTTGTTTTTCTTTTTTTGTTAACCACCCAAGGGGTTGTTTTTCTGCCTTCTGCAGCTACTCAAGAGTAGATATATATCTTTTTTGCTGTTTTCATCACCCAGTTGTAAAGCATATCTATGGGCATTGGATTTGTTGTACCCCTCCTTGTAGATAACTATGGGCGAGATAACTTGCTATGTCACTTGATTGATTGGAGATCTCTCATTAATCCTAGTTGTATTTTTGTTGTAACGAAAGTGGTTAGTCAGCTATTTGTTGCTGCCTGTCTTTCCTTTTCAACTAATTTTAAGTACAGATAATTCAACTTGTGATTTGGATATCCTCTACTATTTGCATCTACTTTTATTTTTTTATACCATTTTTTTGTTTTTTTTTTGGTTAGGTTTTGTGGACGTTAAAGCATTTTTATTCAATAATACCAGGCACAATAGCTTTTTTTCTCAAGAAACAAGTAACCGGGCAGTTTGTGTCACTCTTTCAGGGTTGGTTGTGAAGATTTACTTTGTTTATACAAGTTGCGTGCTAATTTGTAGACATTGTCGTCCCCTGATGCTCCACTTAGCTATGTTTCCATATCACCACGCGTCATTACTGCGTTTTGAGTGGGTTGTATTCTTGTACTTTAGAAATGCATTTCAGCCCCTTAACAAGCACAAAGAACAATATATATCCTTGATAACAGGCCTTCTGTGCAAATTTAATCCCAAATCATTAGAAAAAAAATTCAATCACGATCTCATACAAACCACATTTTCAGATAATGCTCGAAAAAATCATTCCCGTTGACATATAATGTCATCTAGAAACAAAATTCACTACTTAGGTGATGACTGAAATTCATGAAATGTAATATCTGGTGTTATTATCCTGCAAAGAACAGTTTTTTCTTGTGTGATTGGGGTTTAGAAAGACAGGATTTCAACCAACCCAAACCATTGAATTGTCAGTTTTCCTAGTTGCTACATAAAGAGACGTTAACAGAAAAAGGTGGGGGTGTTCTGGATCTGCAAAGTTGCCTACTTGAAGGTCCTCTCCGACAACCATCAAAATATTTGATGAGATGCTATCTAAAGGCATGACATACCTGCAATCAAAACAGAACATCAGAGATTATAGTCAATTATACATAGTTGGGACTTTCATTTTGAGAGATTGAGTTACCGCCACAGATTAAACCATTTTGAGAGATTGACGTTACTACCGCCCACAGATTTAAACCATTTAACAAGTTTTCGTAGACAGACTCTCTACTTTTATGCAAAAGTGTATAAATCATGAGTCAGGATATTCCAGCAAGAGTAATTATTTGAAAGAATACTAATGGTATACAATTCATAGTTAAATAATGCTCATTATCACCAAATTTCTTTTATGTTTCCTATAATTATTTTGGGAATAAGCCGTTTCCTCCTCCTCCTTCCCCCATTCCTTCCCCACCCCCAAGTGGGCCTGAACCTCTTGCTACTGGAGTACATTGCACTACAGCAGTGATACTGCATGTAACATGGACGGTTATAATTTGACATAGCAGTAAGCGAAACTAAACTATCCATTTACTATGAAAGTGAATATTTCCCATAGCTATTTTACGGCCTTACTACTTCAGCTCTAGATACCTCACAATATGAACAAAGCATTCACAAATATGCTTGTGTCGGACTAGAATGGCAACTTACTACACAAAAACTATTTTTGCAAACACAGCTTTAGAGATGCACAGCTGAAGTGCTCACTCAATTTCTAAAAGGGCACAGTGGCACACTAGTCTTATTGCTCCATCTGAACCTTCTTATAACCTTTTAATTCCAAAAAGCTGTTCTAAAGCCTTCATTTGATCATAGGACCCGGTGTAAAATAGCGTTTTTTTTTTTTTTAACAGACAGCTTATCAGGGTTCAAAAGGTCCTCCATAACAAGGTCCTGCGAGAGCAAAAATAACTAATGTGGCCTTTTTCAAATTATCTCTACAAGAGGGTTGATAAAAGCAGCTTAAAGAGGCCGAAACTAATCACTCCTAGAATATGTGTTTTTTAAAAAAAAAAACAAGACAGAAGACACACTCTGGAAGCCAAAAAGTAAAGCTATAAGCCACAATTTTCGGAGTTTTTTGAGTTTCAGAAATAAATTGTCTAAAAAATACTTGGTGCCCATAAGGTGAAAAAAGGCCCTTAGATAGCTTGTTGAGGTTCAAAAGGCCATAAGAAAGTTTCGTGAAAGCAAAAATATATAATTCGGCCTTCTCCTGAAATATATGCGAAAGAGGGTCGGACAAGTTTTTATAGTTCAAAACCTACCTTGGTAAGTCTTGTGGTAACCCAAAACGCATGGTAAAAAACTGGTCAGAAACAAAATAGAGCCCAAGACAGACCCCGTAAGATATATCCGAAGGCTATATATTTCACAATCGTTTGGAGGTTTTGGTGTCTTTGGGAAAAAAAAATATGAAAATTTTACACTGTTTACCTATGGTCAAAATAGGTATCCTTA
Organism: Suaeda aralocaspica; assembly: GCA_016808085.1. NCBI lineage: Eukaryota > Viridiplantae > Streptophyta > Magnoliopsida > Caryophyllales > Amaranthaceae > Suaeda > Suaeda aralocaspica. The sequence goes on from PYUH01000090.1 coordinate 924,089, forward strand.
GCAGCTATTTGGGGTTCAAAAGGCCATAAGAAGGTCTTGTGAAAGCAAAATGATTACAGTGGCTTTCTCTCTGAAAGAGGGATGATAGCAAATTTTTAGAGGCCGAAATCGATCGTGGGGAGTCATATGGTCACCCACAACACGTGGTAAAAAGATAGGGCGGAAACAAAACAGCGTCGGCCTCCAGGCCTCTACAAGTCGAAAATGAAGGTTATAAGTCACAATTTTCCAAGGTTTTAGGGTAAAAAAAAAAAAACGCTATTTTACACGGTGTCCCTATGATCAAATGAAGGCTTTAGAACAGCTTTTTGGAATTCAAAAGGTTATAAGAAGGTTCAGATGGAGCAAATAAGACTAGTGTGCCACTGTGCCCTTTTTAGAAATTGAGTGAGCACTTCAGCTGTGCATCATCTAAAGCTGTGTTTTGCATAAAATAAGTTTTTGTGGTAGTAAGTTGCCATTCTATGTCCGACACAATGCATATTTGTGAATGCTTTTGTCATATTGTGAGGTATCTAGAGCTGAATGTAGTAAGGCAGTAAAATAGCTATGGGAAATATTCACTTTCATAGTAAATGGGATAGTTTAGTTTCGCTTACTGCTATGTCAAATTATAACCGTCCATGTTTACATGCAGTATCACTGCTGTAGTGCAATGTACTCCAGTAGCAAGAGTGTTCAGGCCCACTTTGGGGGTGGGGAAGGAATGGGGGGAAACGGCTTATTCCCAAAATAATTATAGGAAACATAAAAGAAATTTGGTGAATAATGAGCATTATTTAACTATGAATTGTATACAATTAGTATTCTTTCAAATAATTACTCTTGCTGGAATATCCTGACTCATGATTTATACACTTTTGCATAAAAGTAGAGTCTGTCTACTAGAACACTTGTTAAATGGTTTAAATCTGTGGGCGGTAACGTCAATCTCTCAAAATGGTTAAATCTGTGGCGGTAACTTCAATCTCTCAAAATGAAGTCCCAACTCATGTATAATTGACTATAATCTCTGATGTTCTGTTTTGATTGCAGGTATGTCAATGCCTTTATGATAGCATCTTCATCAAATATTTTGATGGTTGTCGGAGCTCCTTCAAGTAGGCAACTTGCAGATCCAGAACACCCCCACCTTCTTTCTGTTAACGTCTCTTTATGTAGCACTAGGAAAACTGACAATTCAATGTTTGGGTTGGTTGAAATCCTGTCTTTCTAAACCCCAATACACAAGAAAAACCTGTTCTTTGCAGGATAATAACACCAGATTCATTCAGTGAATTTTCAGTCCATCACCTAAGTAGTGAATTTTTGTTATAGAATGACATTATATGCTCAAGGGAATGATTTTTTTCGAGCATTTATCTGAAAATGCTGGTTTGTCATGAGAATTCTGTGATTGAATTTCTAATGATTTGGGATTAAATTTGCACAGAAGGCCTGTTATCAAGGCATATATATTGTTCTTTGTGCTTGTTAAGGGGCTGAAATGCATTTCCTAAACTACAAGAATACAACCCATCAAAAGACGCAGTAATGAAGCGGTGATAATGGAAACATAGGCTGAAGTGGAGCATCAGGGGACGCACAATGTCTACAAATTAGCACGCAAATTGTATACACAAAGTAAATCTTCACACCAACCCTGAAAGATGACACAACTGCCCGGTTACTTGTTTCTTTGGAAAAAAAGCTATTGTGCCTGGTTATTATTGAATAAAAATGCTTTATACGTCCACAAAACCTAACCAAAAAAAAACACAAAATTGGTATAAAAAAATAAAAGTAGATGCAAATAGTAGAGGATATACAAAATTCACAAGTTGAATTTATCTGTACTTAAATTAGTTAGAAAAGGAAAGACAGGCAGCAACAAATAGCTGCCTAACACTTTCGTTACAAACAAAAATACAACTAGGTTTAATGAAGAGATCTCCAATCAATTCAAAGTGACATAGCAAGTTCTTCTCGCCCATAGTTATTCTCTACAAGGAGGTGTACAACAAATCCAATGCCCATATGGATATGCTTACAACTGGGTGAAACAGCAAAAAAGAGATATATATACTACTCTTGAGTAGCTGTAGAAGGCAGAAAACCCCTTGGGGTGTTAACAAAAAAGAAAAAAAGAGAGGGCAGAAATATAAATGAAACAAGTGAATCAAGTTAGCAATCAAATCATCAAACTGGAGTTCCAAAATCATCTAGATTATAAGGTGAGGAAGCAACGTTCATCACACACTCCCAGTCCTACTAGGGGTGGATTTTCCAGGCTTCGTCTTGGCCATATCAACAAGATCTCCAAATAATTTATCGTCTCCCTTAGATTGCTGCCTCATTGGGGGTATGTATGACGCCATCGAGTTCTGGTTAGAAGCATTCTTCAGAGAACTGTCATCTCTCAAGGACAAGCCATACATTCTCTGATCAAGGTATTGAGCATCAGGCTGCTGTGCATAACCATATCCGTAAGCTGCCATTTGATTTCCGTACATTTGAGCAGCGTACATAGGGTTCATCTGGGCTCCTGGCATTGCCTGGGGAACCATTCCCATCATCTGTCCTCCCTGATAAGGCTGAGGGTACATGCCTGGCATTTGGTTCATCATAGGTTGCATATTCATTCCTGGCATAGGACCACCTGCCATGTGTTGCGCATACATTCCTGCAGCTTGATCATTTGCTGTTGGTTGAGGAGCGAAGGGATGCATGCCACCCTGGAAACTTGGTGATTGTTGTCCAGCCAGTGGAGAAACCTGTGCCGATGCAGAATACTGAGAACTCAACGGTTGATTAGTATCAGCTGGCTGAGATTCCCATGGTGGTGGAGGCAATGACCCTCCATTCTGCGAACCTGAAAATAATGTAATGCCAAGTCAGTTGAAGGCAACAATAATCTGGTTACACGACCTTTCTAATACATTTTAATTAGACATGGAAAACAAGTGTCAGAACAGGTGATCATCTTTTTCACCCAAAACAAAGTATCCCATGCCAAAGATTCGATAGCTGATTACCCACCCTCCGTGATGAAGGTAAAATGAAACCATTGGGAAAAATTGATTTACCATAAAAAAATGTCTTTTATTGCTAAAAAATGAGCAATAGAGAAGAAAATCACCATAAGCAGGTGAAGGTGGCTGTGGCTGCTGTTGAGCCATCTGAGGATTCCAGGAAGCACCTGCAGGTTGGGGATATCCTGCCTGTTCATACTGAGGCAATCCGCTTGTATTTCCATTTGCATATCCTGGTTGTAAATTATGTTGCTGTTGAAGTTCTGGTGCTAAAGGATAGCCTTGTCCTTGTCCAGCAGAAAAGGCAGGCTGAGAATTAGAGGAGTCTGGAGTATCATTCATTGAAAACATATCGACAAGAGCCAAAGCATTATGCTCGGATGCAATAGGACTAGAAGGTTGAGGTGCAGACACTGGAACCAGAGCCAAGGAGTCCTGTCCTGTTGGTGTACTAAAATCATCACCTAAAAGATCACCACTCAAGAGGTCAACTTTGGCAAGCTCTTTAGATGGTGTGGCTGCAGAGCCATTTGTATGCGGGACTGGAGGAGTTGCCGATGAAGCAGAGCTACAAAAAAATTCAATGAAGAAAAAATTTCAGTTGGGATGAACTTGACATACAATTGCCTAACCATGCATTACGTGATAATATGATACATCAAAATAAAATTAGTACCTCCCATCAGCTTGTTTGCTACGTTCTCCTGTATCAACTAAAGGAGCATCAACATCTACAAGAGCTTTACTAGATACCGGCTTGGAGTCCTCCTGCGGCAAAGCAGTTCCAGAAGCAAGGGCTTCATGCTTTGCAAGTACTTTCTGCAAGTCATCATTCAAAGACAAACCTTGGCAAAGTAATGACTCATCCCTGAAAACAAATGGAGTTTAAATCAATACTGCAAAGTCACAAATGTTTCCCCAGTCAAATTAGAAATTGCAAACTTTTCCACCAAAATAAATTTTATCAACTAAAATACTACGACACAAAAACAATTTTCCTTGTCAAAATATTTAGTATCCATTATTGAAGTACACAGTTCGGTTTTCAAAACTACGAGCGACCACTCGTAAAACATTAGTATTCTGACAGACACACCATGTTTCACACATTATGACCTATTGCTAACAGTTTGACTTGCAGAGATGATTCAGAATTTCAAACGTCATGCAATTTGAACCAATCCAGTAAACAATTTCCTCCAATTGTTGCACAGGTGATAATATAGTACAATTTTGATCTTTCAGGCTGAAAATGTTGACTATGGGTCCTTTTTTTTTTTTTTTGAACTTATATCTGAACAATCTTGTCTGAGCTTATTTCCGAACTTAATAAGCCTTGTCTAAACTTAATTTTGCAATACATAGACAATAACAGATAAGGTGAACAAAATAGAACATGCATCATAATAAGATTTTTTGTCAAATTCTCTATACCTACACATAGCCTATAAATTCACAGAACTAGACCATAAAGCAGTTATTCTGAAAGTTCCACATAACAACTATATATGGTGAACAAGAGTTTGTCTGTAATACGATTACAGTGAAGGGGGAAGACAGAAAATACTCTCGGTCTTGAATAAGATTAACTTTTAAGGGAAAAATTTCCGAGAAGCATAAGGCCTTACGATGTAGAATTAACTAAATGTACAACTCTTTGCTTGTAGGTTCGGCATTGTTCAACCAAATCAACAATAACCTCTTGCCTCAAAGCCTGCAAGGATTAAAAAATTAAATAAACAAATAAATATAAAAAAAATATTGATGTAGAGTTGGTCAAAGGATATTTGGGGATAGAAGTTGAGTGAATCACTTTTTCATGTAAGTTAAAGCCATTGCTCAATATAAATAAATAAATTCTAGATCAGCTTTGTTTCCATGCTACAAATAACCATACAGATTAGCATTGTCCCAAAGAGGTGCCTTACATTCTACCAAAGATCACTTTCCAGTGATGAAATGAGTGGTGTCGGACACATGGTCACCTTCCTTTTACTGTTTCACATATATATTTTTTATGTAGTACAAGGGGACGCTTTCCTATTCAAATAATGTGTGCAGTGAATTAACAGAAAAACAAATAACATTTACCTCTTTGTTTGATGGATCAATTGCACTTAGCATTTCAGCCAGAACATCCATAATTCCCCGTGCATTTTGAATTTCTGACAAGCTATCCAAGAGTGACAATAAAACTAAAATCAGAACAAAAATGATCACTACTAAAAATATCATTGTTTTGAAAAGGAAAAACAGTTTTGAATTATTTAAATCCAGGTAGCATGGACTAATTTTTACCACAGCATCAATGAGTTGATACTTATTGTAAATCGAAGGAAGCCACCCACAGAAGGGTAGAATAAAATAAACAGAGGTACGATCATTCACAAACAACCATTGGCCAAGGGTTGGAAAAAAAACCTCAACGAGGGATATTCAGCCTCTGCAGAAGGCTCTCCAGGTTCTTGGGGTTGCTCTGAATTGCGCAAATTTGCAGGATAATTAGATAGAGGCTGTGTTTGTGGCGGTGTAAATACAGGAGCCGACCTTTCTGATCTCTGTGGGAAAACTGCACCTGCACGCTGATACAAAAGGCCCGAATAGTCATATAATGATAGAGGTATCAACTGACAAGTAAGGCCATGGCCCTTAGAAAGAGGCATACCAATAACTCCTGGTAAGCAGCATAATACTGTGGGTATCGTGCTCGGGGTCCACCAAAAGCTTCTTGCCAGGTGTCTATAAGAATTAATATCTTCTCCTTAACATGAAAATCCGGCTGTAACATAAAGAACAATTGTATCAGCCGAAGTCTCAAAAGCTGCTCAGCAAATATCAAAGATCAACAATATAATTTCCTTAAAAAAGTCTCTCACCTTCTTTTTAGCAATTCTCACCATCTCATGAGGTAGATCTTTCTCTGCTACATGCATATGTACGACATCCCCACAGTTCTTTACGATTGTCTCCAACAGCTATATTAGCAATACACATATGGAGTAACCAATTCAGTTCACCACAACAAATGAAATAAAATAAGAAAAACAATCAAGATATTGTATGATCCTAAGAGTTTAAACTGAACAAAAAGCTGCTCATGCTTTTTCAGGTAATGTCTCCTCCAAAATAAAGTTTACACCAAAACAAATGCATCAGAGAAAATCCAACTGTATGGGAGCCTATCCCTAATGAAGGCTTGTACAGCAGCCAGAAGATAGAGGCAGCAGAAACTGCAGAGTTACAAACAAGAATTCTGTAGGATGCTTACCGTCAGAGCAAGAAGTTGAACCTTCGAGTTCTTGCTTCCAATACGCTTCTTTATGCCCTTCACGACATCCTTAGCTTGTCTGAATAGCCAAAATGTTCAAAAATAAATACCTTAGAAATTCAAGTCACCACTTAATTCAAAAGAGAATACATAAACTTAAAACCACAAGGTTGTTGGGTCTGAGCTCCAAAGTGATGTAAGGGATGGCCTGAGGGTACTTGAATAAATGAGATCCTATGTTGTAGGCCTTGTAGCTTTTGTTCGACAGGGTAATAGCTGAGCCTAATGATGATCATTTGAGCCCTAGAAAGAAGTCATTTGAGATGATGTTTGTAACACCCAAATCCTGCCCCCAACCCTTTCTCATCCTTTTCTTCCTCGCTTAAAGGAAAATTGTAAAAACTAATCAATATAACACATTTTTATCTTACTAGGTTTGAGAATAGGAATTTTCACAAAAAAAAGGGTCATCTTAGGTAGTTATGTACTTTTAAAAAAATAAAAGGTAGTTTTTTTGCGAAAGAAGTGCTATTAGGTGTTTCTACTAATTCCTCCATAAAATTAATAGTCCTTTTATACAGTCCATACCGATATACCATATTTACCTTCTCACTTCTAAGGGGCATCTAATACTAGCATTGAAAGTGATTTAGGGTCGAAATGATAGAGAGGAGACTCGATAAGTATTAACTTTAAATGAAAATGGGAAGTTCTTTTCAACACACTCCAAAAAGAAAAATTAGAAGTTAAATAGAAGTAGACACTAATGGAGTAGCCCTTGCATCTAATAAACTTCAACTAAATTTTCCTAAAGTCAAAATAAAGGTTCCCCAAATGTTTAGGTTGCTTAATCTTCATATCCCCAATATATAGGGAGCTTCGATGTCAAATTCCTTAAAGCTACCAACAGCCACATTTTACAAAAATTAACTCATATTATGTTCAAAGACTTCAAACCATACAAATTAAATCACTTGTACGCAATGTAGTGAATAGTGACTAATTAGTAACTCATCATCACTAAATATCCCTTCGCTACTCCAAACACCTTAGTCAACTGCTGTGGCTGTCAATGCCACCTCAATTATACTAATGATCACATCATTTCCACGACATTCAAAACCTTATCGACTGCCTTTATCCTGTATGTATATCCAAAATATGTCCAATAACAATCACCATTAACAACACACTCGGACGCAAATCCTTTATACAACAGAATACCAAGTCAAGCCACAATGGTTCAAAAACACCACTTTCCCCATAGAATCACACTCCTGTGCTCAAAATAGAATTACTCTCTAAAACCATCAAAATTCAACAAAACTACACTAAAAACCTCCTCATAAACACTCCTTTCATCAACTCACTATAACAATTTCACAATCAACCTAAATTCACATATATTACAGCTTACAACCACATGAAATTCAATCAAAAAACTAATTATTTTCGCCGAAACCGTAAATTCAGCACAACTCCACCTACACTAAACTCACTACATCAACTATAATTACAACAAACCTAACACTAAAACATAAACACAATCACATAATTAGTCAATTAATTAACAATCACAAAATAATCAAACAGTAATTACATCAACAATAATAATCAAATTACCCAGGATCATGATTAAGCATGTCACAGATCTCGATATTCCTCGCCCAATCAGGTCCGATCAACATATCGCTAGTAGCTCTTTCCACCATTGAATTCACCATTTTTCTTTTTCTTTTTTTGTTTCAAATTTCTTCTTCAATTTTTCGTTAATAAACCTAATTTCAATCAAATCAAACAATCTTTAATCGAATAAATTTCCGACGACCAAAATTTCGCCGGAATTTCAACAAATTTACCGGCGAAATCTCCGATTGAAAGAATTCTCTACTAAGTAGATCGAAAATTCAAAAACTACAAATTAAAATTCGAGAAAAAAAAACAAAAATAGAAATTAAAATAAAAAGTTTATTATGTAAATTCTTAAGTGTTTGTTGTTCTCTCTTTCTTGTATCATTTCTTTTGGAGGGTTCAATATGGAAAACTAAATGGTGAAAATAATTTTATTTAATTTTTTAACTAAAAATTGTACTTACCTTCATTTATAATAGCACGTAATAAAGGAGTGAAAGGAGGTTAAGATTTTGACGCGTGTGATTTTGTTACGTCATTTTCTGCCGGAACTTCTCTTTTGACCGTTGGATTGCTCATTTTTTTAATTATTTACTGATATTAATTATTTTCTATTTTCTGTTTACACTTTACTGGGAGGTTGTTGGGTTTTAGAGCGCCGTTTAGGCAAGTTGATGGAGAGTTGTAACTTCTATTCTCTAAAATTTGAAAATGAAAATTAAATTAAAGAAATTGTCAAAAATTGATTTATTAATTTTAACCTTGACTTCATGTGATTTTTGTGAGCTTTGATTGTTAGATTGTTAGTTGTTGATAATTTGTCAACACAAGCCTTTAATTAATATAGTTATTGTATTTGCATGTATTGGTATGTACGTCAATATACTATGTTAGTAATCATCGAGGCATTAAAAAGTTGATATAACCTTATAATTACATATTTAGAATTATTGTATCTTATGATAACAATTAAGATATTTAAATAGTGCCAAAATTGCAGGTAATATAAACGGCATTTTGCGGAGTGTAACATAAAGTTTGTGACTTTGTATAATGTCTATTAAGACTTTGAGGCTTGGATTATATTCTAACGAAGATCATCAAGTTACAAAATTTGTACGTATACAACTGATATAAACTTTTCGATTTTACACAAGAAAAGTGGTATTACGGTTGTATTTGAAATGACTATTGGTAAAATTATGCACAATTCTTTGATGTCAATTTATGAACAATTCATCAAAGAATTTTATTCATTTTTTAAGATGGTATAATGATATATTATGGTATAATTCCTTGTTCTTTTGTCAATATTATATGTTAACATACTTGTAATCAATCCGCTATCTTGATGCTGACTATAATTATACTCTTCCTAAATTATGTAGGAGAATGATGCAAAGAACTCAATATATATTATTCGAGAGAGGGTAAGAGAGTGAAGTAATTCTCAAATGAAATGAAAATCATAACTTGAATTGCAATTTACTTCATCCCCTACAAAAGAGTATGATTAAAGATAATGTTTTTAGCTCATCTGTATCACTGATAAGGTTTTCACTAACTTGATCGAATTATGGTTCGGTTACAAAACTATTACGGAAAAGTACATATAAATAATATATGTGGAGTAGTAAAAGAGTAAAGACGTAAGAAGGATAACCAGTACGTTTCTCCACGTATATTTTAATCAGCAAATCCATTTTGTTTTGTATTAGAAGTAAGCATAGAACTTGCCATAATTAAACTGAATTTGCGCCTCCATGGTTGACCATTCCACGAGAATGGACAAGCATCAACATGAACAACCGGACCCCTTTATGCTATTATTCAGTATGACCAAAGCGTAGCTGCATAATTAGGCCAATGATTAACTAATGTATTATAATATCAATCAAAGTGTAACATACGAGTATCGAACAATTGCAGTTTAAAGTATCGAATCTAATGATGACTAGAAGGATATAAGTATGTTCGTGGAGAGGTAGCCTAACAAGTATCGTGAATATTTGCCTATTTGGGGGTAAAATGGTACATACAAGTCATGTGAATATATTCTTCTAAAGTTTTTGCAAAACCTATAAAATTTCATAAGATTGTATATGATAGCGATCCTTTACGTAATGATTTGATTCAATTTATATCGAATAAAAAAACCTCTGTATTAAAGACGTTACAAATACTTCGCTTAATAGTATACATGTCATATACATCATCTAGTAATTTTTAAACTTGTTTTAGTAGTATGTTCTGATAAACTCACCCATTTTGATCCATTTCCGACATAGTGCAAAGTGCAAACCAAATAATAAACATAGAAAGTTGCATAAACTAGTGACAAAGTATGAAAGGTTGAGAAAACAAAAGGCATAATGCAATCCTCAACAATAATGAGGAATGGAAACCACAAACATTACCAAAATCTTTGCTTGGAAGTTAGGAATCCCACTATGCCACTCTTTTTTCTCTTGACTTCGATCAATCCTATAGTTACATATAAATTTGCTTATATTTTTGGCTTTAAAGCCCATATCCACATCCTATGTGCAGTAACAGCACTTAATAATTGAACACTAACTATCGTCATATAACAATCAATGGTAGGGTATTCGAAGAGATTAGGTCCACGACATGAAATTTATGTAAATATACAGAGTTCATAACCACACAAACGTGGCTGATATAAGAAGTTTCGTTCAACGAATTAGGACATGAAATAAAGGTATGGAAGAAAGCAAAGCAGAAGGTCGATCAGCAGCTTACGAAGTTACGAGACACCAGACATTAGTTGTGCTGCACATATGCTAGATGCTTTCCCAATTTAAAAGCAACTGATCAACATGAACAAGTACTGTAAAGCTGCTTAAATTAATCTTCTGACCATATTTTAAACTGATATTTATACAAAACAATTGATAAAGTATACAGTAAGGCAGATAGATGACTGTATTAAGTAACAAAAGCAATATTTTGTTCATATATATATGGTTATTTATCATCTTCTTAGCTAACAACATACCACTTCATGCCAATTTGCAGGCAGGGGAAAAAAGGAGTGCAACATTTCAGTAACGGTTAGCAATTTAACACACACAGACACTACAATGAGCAAACACCTGATGGTGTACTTTGTCATTTGTGCTTAGTAACGAACACGTACTCGAACAGTGGATGGGCCTGATTTCATGTCCTCTACGAGAAGGTTGAGTAACGCTTGAGCAATGGGGCCTTCACTTCCTGCAAAATTTTAAGAACCATGAGGCACAAGTAGATACTCCGTACTTCATAAACATTTTTTGTTACGATTTATACTTTCCAAGCATGAACTTAGAAGGTACAAAGTACTTGTATGTGTTCATAGCTTCTTCAAACTTCTGTTATTGATTTTCTCTAATGAACATTTTATAGTTTGTAGAATTCCATAGTCCATATACGAAGTACAACATGCTTTCACAATTTGTAAGGTACTTAATCCAAGTGTCCAACATCTTTCTCATTGCATAATCTTTTCCTTCTCCTTTATATTTACTGGTTGCATGAAAAGGATGCAAGTATGCAACAAACAAAAAAGGCAGATCGAAAGCTAAGATTGTTGAATGATTTAGAGTATATGTATGATAAATCCAAGTTTAATCTTTGATTATTTACATGGAAAAGGTGAGTTAAATAATCAAAGAAAAGTATAGCATGCAAAAGTTGTATTTCACAAATAAAGAGCAAAAAGTCCCCGCTGATGCGGGCGCATAAGACTTTTGTGCGCCCGCATCAGACCTCCAGAAGCCCTCAAAAGACAGAATTTTAATAAAATGCGGGCGCATAGAATATTTATGCGGGCGCATAGAGGCTTCAGAAATGTTTTTTTGGCTTTATCCGTTGCTTGAACGGTGGTTATTTTGCTTGTATCTCTTCATGCTTATAACATATATGTTATATATGTGTTGGATGGTGAAAAGGAAGTTAAGAACTTCAGAATTTTCTCATAATCAAAGATTGAAGAGTTAGTTTCTTCAAAAAGTTCATCATCATTTTCACATTTTAAAACTTTTTAGTTACATACTTGTTATTCATTGTTCTTTGTTGATTAGAGCATCACCAAAGAAGATTTTCTTCGTTGTATCTCAAAAACTTATTTCATGAAACCCATGCTCTTGTGATAGGGGTGAAATATAGTTTTTAGGAAAGTGAGTACACGCCTCGAAGGTTCTCAATTTGTTGTCATTTTGTGTTTTCAAGAGCAATTTCCCTAACAATTGTGCTAAATGTACTTTGATTTAATCAATCTTTCACAAGAGCAAGAGCAATCTTGAACTTTCACAAGAGCAATCTTTGATTTAATCAAAGTACATTTAGCACAATTGTTAGGGAAATTGCTCTTGAAAACACAAAATGACAACAAATTGAGAACCTTCGAGGCGTGTACTCACTTTCCTAAAAACTATATTTCACCCCTATCACAAGAGCATGGGTTTCATGAAATAAGTTTTTGAGATACAACGAAGAAAATCTTCTTTGGTGATGCTCTAATCAACAAAGAACAATGAATAACAAGTATGTAACTAAAAAGTTTTAAAATGTGAAAATGATGATGAACTTTTTGAAGAAACTAACTCTTCAATCTTTGATTATGAGAAAATTCTGAAGTTCTTAACTTCCTTTTCACCATCCAACACATATATAACATATATGTTATAAGCATGAAGAGATACAAGCAAAATAACCACCGTTCAAGCAACGGATAAAGCCAAAAAAACATTTCTGAAGCCTCTATGCGCCCGCATAAATATTCTATGCGCCCGCATTTTATTAAAATTCTGTCTTTTGAGGGCTTCTGGAGGTCTGATGCGGGCGCACAAAAGTCTTATGCGCCCGCATCAGCGGGGACTTTTTGCTCTTTATTTGTGAAATACAACTTTTGCATGCTATACTTTTCTTTGATTATTTAACTCACCTTTTCCATGTAAATAATCAAAGATTAAACTTGGATTTATCATACATATACTCTAAATCATTCAACAGGCTTTATGATTGTTCATAGGTAAGAAACTCAAGCCTGTAGTAAGCCTATACAGAATTTACTAAATCAGCCATTAGGCATTGTTTTACCCACCTATTTAACCCAAACTTATCTTAACTAAACTGGCCTCATTTTTACTAAGCTTTTTTTATTGTTAATAAATTAAATTATATGACTTCAGTAAAAACGAGATCAGTTTAGGAATAGAGCTACCGTATGTATTTTCTCAGTAGAAGTTGAAAAGGAAAGAGCACAGATTAAGTTCTTACCACTACCAATGACCTGGTCATCCCACTGAAGAATTGGAATCACTAGGACACCACTGCCAAAGAACATCATTTCCTCGGCCTTTTTCCCTTCTTCTACAGTTAAATCCCTCATGCATACTCCTTGAATCTCACCCTTTTCACACAGCTTTTGCGAGAGATCAAAAACTCTCTTGGCCGTGCAGCCACTTAGAATTTTATCAAATTTTGGCATCACCAGCTCTTTTTCACGTGTGACAAAGGCAACATTCATATTTGGACCTTCAGCAATATAACCTTCAGAATCCAGCCAAATAGAAGCAAAGCACCCATTTTCTTCCGCTTCCATCTGGCATAGTGCATTTGGAAGATAATTGACACTTTTCATGGTAGCGAACACTGGAGGCTTAATTGGGATGGAAGAAGTAATTACTTTCACACCTTTGCGATCAGATGAGGCTGATTTTTGAGTCACAACTGCGTAAAATGCTGGTTCAGCACACCCAGACGGAGATAGAATGAAGTCACCATATCCTACAGAAAGCCAGTATCTTAAAGACCCATTCCTACACTTGGAAACGCTAACTGTCTGTATTAGTATGCTTCTCATGGTTTCCTTATCAAATGGTAGGCTGATTTTTGCCATTGACGCAGACCTCAAAAAACGATCAAGGTGCTGATCCAACTCGTAGAGATGACTACATAGAAGTAGTAAAGGAGTCTGAGTCCATTACATTGAATAATCTTAAATCTCAATGATCGAGAGAATGTTAACCTCGCTCATAAAAAGTCCTAATTAAAAATTTTATTTCAAGTAACTTTTCACTATAATGGCATTCTCGGCCTCAGACAAAATCTTCTACAATATCAGCTCCACCAAATTTATTATGTAAACTCAAAGTAATTCAATATGGATAATTATCCATCTATCAAGTGATGTGTGTTTGTTCATATGACACGCACCTTGAGTGATTAAATAAAACTAGTCTCAACTCTCAGCTAGTCAGCTGACCCTAAGGGCAATATATCATAAATCATACTTCACTAACTCACTTCTACACTCTTTGATCCGACATTAGTTTACACAAAATAAATCTAACATAGTAATTTCATACGATGAAACATTTTAAATGATACCCATCCACTATAGCAGCGGTGTCAAATACTCCATGTCCTCTATGTACCATATGGTCGTCCATGGGGATCACCATTGCTGCAGGGTCCGTTGTAATCCCACCAAAGACGCTAGAGTACATAGCCAGGAATTGATGGTTTCCCTTATGCTTCATTCTTAGCAATCTTAACCTCTCAGTAGCCTGTAATATGTGAACATAACAGAACTTTTAAGGTCAGTTCTTTGGATAGTCGGTTTGGCTTCGTCATACCACTACATAAAGTAAAACATGCACGAAATTCGAGAATAATTAAAGATAACAAGATTGAATGAAAGTAAACAACTAATTTGGGCTCGATAAATTGATATCCACACTATGCATCTGAATAGTGTCCCCTCAAAATGGTCATGCATAAGTGCATAACCCAATGTCCAAATCTTAGTATTCAAAATTCGCCGTGCTCAAAAACTAAACCATAGTAGTCTCATTCTAGCTATTACAGAAAATTTGACAACTTTTATGAACAATCAACTCATTTCGACACACAATAAAATAAAACAATAATCAAAGAGAAACAGTACACAAATTCAAACCTCTTCACAAGACAAGAGTGGGACATCAGCAATTGGGGTTGAATCTGTCACCGGAAAACAACATCAAAATTACCGCCAAATTTTGATTATGTAATAATATCAAACAATCATGAAATTAGACATCAATTGTAAGCTGATATAACAGTTAAACACAAATCAAACAATAACGAGTACTAAATATACATTAATAAGATTGTTATTAAAAGAAAAGCTAAATCAAAGTTAGAATTTCAAAACTAACCCGTTAAAGATTGATCATGGTTACAGAGTCTCGGAATCCCTCGATTAGAGCTTGAATTGCCGAATTTAGGAAATGAGACATTATCTTTGATAGGTGATTGAGGATTATACCGTTGATTAAAGGGATTTGAGTGAATTTGAGAGTGATGGTAAGAGGAAATTCGCAACGAAGCCATTAGAGTGACGATCAATGGCCTTCTGTTTTTCTGGTATTATCGTTACCCTTTTATTAACCTTGTTTATTTTGTAGGCGTTCAAAATTCGGTTTTGTTAGAGGGTAGGTGGGGGGTGAAAATCGATTGCAAAATTTTTGAATTAGGAGGGAAATTTTAATCGACTAATCTATTTAGTATGAGTGAGTTTCTATGCTTTAATATTATGAATTTGCAATATTTTTAATCCAGTTAGAGCCAACGTAATTAAGAATAAATTTCTTCATATAATACTACCTTTATAATCTTTTACTTGCAATAAAGGAATACTTTATATTTCACAAATAACACCCCTTTAGTGCAAGTAAAAGACTACATAGGTAATATATTGAAACTTATTGAAATCATACTTATTGAAACTTTGATTGGAATAAACCTAACGATTAAGTGTTTTATGGAGGTATTAAAACGGATTAAAACATGAAACTTATTGGAACATATTAGAGGTTTGAGAATGTGTATTACTCGGTGGTTTTAAACTCTTGTCTAACTTTATTACTTTGATGACTCTGTTATGCCAAGTGACAACATATAACCAACATATGTAAGCTTGCTTGGTAAGTACTAAGTAGTTAATCTTTTGCAACTCAATTTGTTGTGGAATTTGCTTCTCAACAAATGGAGTCGATACATACTTTGTCTTATAATAACAATCACATACGGTTTTTTAGTGATTTCTAAATGCCTTTGATTATATCCAAGTATTCAAAATTCAAGACGTGAATTTCGTGTTCAGTCGTTTACTCATGTGGGTATCACCTTCAACCCTTGTTAATAAGTCCCAATCACTAGTTAATTTAAGTAATGAGTAATGATTTATCACACTTTGACACCAAATTAGCAACCTCCACACCCTCCCAAATAAACTTATCGAATTATCGTGCATGCTACGTACTCAATGACTAGATTCCCCATTCAATAATTTCCCAATTTCTAGATATTCCCGCTAATTAATCCGTTATTTTTCGCATTAATCACAACATTTTCCACTAATTAAATAACTCACCATCTTTCAAAAATCCTTAATTACCCCTCTCTCATCACCCTCACAAACATCCATCATTTGGTCGTTACACGAATCTCTCCATCCAGCAACCACCTGAACAACCGCCACACGCACACTCTCTCTGCTTTACATCCGCCATTGTTAGGGTTTCCAATTTCTTCAACCTCACTTCAATCTCAACTTTTTCCCCAAATTCTAGGGTTTTGTTCTTCTTCATTTCTAACAATGGATTTAATCGGCGACGCACTTCGGCAGGCATTCATGCCGAAGCACGAGTACCAGAATCTCAGAGACGAAGATAAAGCTTGGCTTAAGCTCCAAAGACCGATTTGCGTCGTAATCATTTGTTTAATTTCAATTGCGATTATTGTTTCAACAGTAATTAGTTTGAAGATAGTGTTTCCTGGTGATTCTGGTAATCGGCCTTTCTGCTACGGTATTCGTCTTCAACCTTTGCCGATTAATGCATCGAGTGATGCGACATCTGGTGATTCTGACTCTTTTTCCGGCGCTTTTTATCTCACGGATCAAGAAACTGTTGATTACTATTATATGGTGTTGTTTCTTCCTTCGCTTGTGTTGTTCTTGGTTTCCGTAACTTATCTTATTGCAGGTTAGTGGAATTTTATAACAATTTTTTGAATTTTTAGTGTTAATGTTTAGTTAATTGTTTGTTTTTTTGTTGTTTTGTGTGGTGGTTGGTGCAATTATTTTTGTGATGAATTGTTGATGATTCACATTTTGACTTTTTTTCTCTGTATTTTATTACATGAGTTTTGGTAGATTGTAGACCGCCTTCGAAGCCGTTGGTAGACGTAGTTTAGATTATGAGGTTGTTTTGTTTTTGAATTTTGAGTTATTTTATTGTTTGGATTTAGTGAATGAATGCCTATTAGTTGCCATAAACTCCGTTGTAGTTATTTTAGTAATGGGCCTTCCTATTGATAGTGACAACCAATTCTAGTTATGTTAAATTAAGCAAGTGTAGATAGAATAGTGGCATGACCGCACGAAATGCTGATAGTTTCCAGTGGCATGACACGAAATGTTGATAGTTTAGAGTGGCATGTCGACCATTTCTAGTTATCTGGTAAGAAGACCGAAACTAATTGCTCCATTTGGGACTAAGGCTTTGATTGATTGATAAACTGACCCTCATTTGAACCTAGATGAGCTCACTAGGATGAAAACTAGTAGCAAAACCATGTTGGAATGTTTCATAATTTGATGTAATCTGAAGAAGTGAAACTCAACAACTGATACAAAACTTAGGTTTGCTGGAGTTACGTGGATAGAAGTTGGATTTTATTTCCCTTATGCAGGGCAAGGTGAAGCTAGGGTTTAGGGAATTCAATTACCAGCTCAGTTATTTCAGGGAGGCGTAAATGGAAGCTAAACCAAGTGTGTTTCTTGCTTTCCACCCCATTTCATGATCAGGTGTGTTAGCTTGAGAGTTAGTGTTAGGGATGATTCCGAAGTGATTACATCTTTTTATTAGATTTTGAATTCTTTTTTTCCGTATTTTATTACATGAGTTTGGTTAGACTGCCGATGGATCACCTTCGAAGCCGTTGGTAGCTGTAGTTTAGTTTATGAGGCTGATTTATTTTTGAATCTTGAGTTATTATAGTGTTTGGATTTATTGAACGAATTCCTTCTCAGTAATATTAATTGTGAAGAACTCCACTGCATTTATTTTGGTAATGGGCCTTCCTAATGACAGGGATAACCATTTCTAGTAATGTTAAACTAAGCAATTGTAGATAAAATAGAGTGGTATGACCGCACGAACTGTTGATAGAGTAGGTAGATATTAATGGACTGATGGGTATCTGGTAGGACAACTGCAAAATAATTGCACCTTTTTAAGGTAGCCGATGAAGCACTGACATCCTGAAGTGATGGGGAAATGGGAGCTTATACCAAGTGTGAAGTGGATGTTTATAACCTCATTGTACTGCTAGAGTTGAGCTGCGGAATGATTTGTTTCCAATTTCTTATGGATGTAATGAAGCAATAGGATTCCTGCTGCTTGAACCTTTTTCCATCTCTGCTGACTGTGAGCTAGGGCTAAGATTTGGGATAGATTGATTGAACTGAGATGCTAAGTAGAAAGTAAATGATGTTGGATTGCTTTGCTATTTGGTGTGTGTAACTTGAAGAAGTAAAAATTAACAAATGAAAGAACACTTAGTTTAGTAATGTGGATAGAAATTGGATTGTTTTCCCTCTTGCAAGGCAACGTGAAGATAGGGTGGGGGAATGCAGTTAGTAGTTTAGTTTTTTTCAGGGAGTTGTAAATGGAAACTGAATCAAGTTTCCCCTAAAGATGGGAATGATCTCGAGATATGTGTATTTAACCGGGTTTTGTACTTTCATGGTTGTTTTGGGTTCAGAATTTTGTTTATCTTTTGAGGAGGGTGTTTTATGATTCATTTTTTGTTTCCTCTGAGTGGTTACTCTTTAGGAAGGAGCTTTTGCTTGATTGTCCTAATTTGAGTATTTCTTAGAAAGAGGAATATGTGGCCACTATGCAGTGGAGATCGGGCAAAAAAATAAAATCTTGTCATAGACTTTTATTTCAAATGCGTAAGTAGAAATTGTGTAAAATCACTGTCATTTTTTGTGTATGAGCGAAAATCTATACCTAATAAAACTAACATTACAATGTTACAATGACACCCATGGTGTGTTCTTTGAGTTGATGATATGCTAGTTTATTATCTTGTATGTATTCTTGTAATACTTTTTTCTGTATGATGGGATGTATTTCAAGCACTATTGATATCTATGTGGCAAACTGAAAGTTTTTCTTTGAATTGGTGGTTCTTGGGTCATAAAATTAGGATGGTGGTGTGTTTATTGTTGACAACCTGTATTTGTGAAAGTTCTTATAGAACAAGGTTTACAGTTTGTATGTAGGAGATTTTACTTTCATATTTCTTTTGTTTTATAGAAGGTGTATCTTGTTGTAAATATCTTATTTTTAAGTCTATCACCGTGGACTTGATTGGTTTAGTAACTTTCTGCATAAGTTGTAAATCGTTGAGAGAATGAGATTAGGGCAACTGGAAACTGTGATTGTTTTTGAAAATTATTTCTAAATTCTAATATCAGCTGTTTCCTAAATCAAATTTAAGGAATTACAACTAGAGCCTTCATTACCTACAATGTGCAGGATACTAAACATGGGGAAATCACCAATGAATGGGGGAAAAGGCCCTGTCATGGAAAAGGGCTGTCAAATAAAGCAAATTTTAAAAATCTTGTGGTTCTATGATATGCATCTAACTTTGTAATTGACAGTTTCAAAATTTCTTATGTTCTGTGTTACTGTGATTCTGCTTATTTTTGCTTATTTGTTTTCTTCTATGCCTTTTAGTTTGGTGATTAACTTGTTCATGGTACAGGGGTTATGGTTGCTTACTCTGCGCCACAAAGACATGGTTGTTTGAAGGTGGTTGAAAACAATTATTGTGCTTCAAGGAGGGGTATGTTATATTTTTGTTCTTTCTGATGATTTTTCTTTAAGTTCTTCACAAGTTCACAGTGAATAACATTTGAAGGGCAATATACAAGATTTTGGAAATTTTTGTGGCTTGAAGGGCTTAGGGTAGAGGGTGAAGAATTGTATGAAGTATATATTTTGTTGCCCCCTTTCCTCAACAGCTTGCTTAGTCTTTCAAATTCTGCTATAGTCATTCTCCATTCCATGCTCGAAATTTTTCCGGGTGGATGGAACTCATTTAGGTGTAAATGAACCTGCTTTATTCACTGTGCTATGTCTGGTCATCTTATAGAATTTTTGCTATGGTTTGCAGGTGGAGTACGCTGTCTAGCCATCCTAAATTTGGTGTTTGCCATCATCTTTGGTCTTCTTGCACTTTTTTTGGGTTCAAATCTTCTCACACTAGGGAGTAGCTGTTCTGTACCCTTGTTTTGGTGCTATGAGGTTGCCTCTTGGGGGCTTGTTATTTTATATGCGGCAACTGCCATACTCTTGAGAAGGAAAGCAGCTGTTATTTTGGATGAAGGCAACTATTCTGGAAGAAATCTAGGATTGGAGATGCTGGAAGCAAATCCCTTGGAAGTTACACCAGATGTTGAGAGACGAGTCACTGAAGGCTTCAAGACGTGGATGGGTTCTTCCCTCTTATCGTCGGATGAAGAAGATGAGCCTGATGAACATGATCAAATGCTTGTTACAAGTGTCAGTCAAAGCAGACAAAGATGAGTATGTTAGTATTCTAAGTTTCTAGGTTCTAACTATGATCTCTTGGCTTAGACGAGGGTTTTGGCAAATGGCAATGTAGACTTGTAGAGGTTCTCTCTGCCCATATACTGTTAATACACTTACTAATGCACCCTTACACGTAGGTAAAAGTCAGAACATGTTGGACTATCTCTGAAGTTTTAAGTCAAGTAAGAGCCATTTCAGGGGCCTGTTTAAAGGGAAAGCAATCAGCAAGCTTGCATCTGGATTTGGTTTCACTTTTTTGATGAATTTTATTACTCAACTAACTTTCCATGTTGCCAGGTGAGATTAATATGGTTCTACTTTGAAAAAAGGTTGTAAATTACTTAATTTTTGGAATTTGTACACATGAATATGAGTCTATGACAAAAAAAAATCAGTTATAAGGTTGGAAACTTCGAATGCCTCTTTCAGATTGGTACTCAACTACTCATTTGATTTCATATTTGTATCCTAATTCATTGCCATCATCCCCAATTCCCAATTCATTTTTCGTACCTATTTTTCCAAATTGGGATGTTAAAATGTGGTTATGGGAAATTCCTAAGAACATGTGCCTTTTTTTTTTTTGGACTTTCTTTTGAGACAGGGAGTAACTATTTAGATTTAGTATCTAATTATTAAGTTGATATATTAATTCTCATAATAATAGATAATACGTAGTATTATATATCAAGTGATGTTATGTATTGAGTATGTAATCATAAAATAATCCAATGAAAGATGTATATATTTTTAATCTTTGATGATGATTATATAAATTGAACCAAACCTAAAAATTAGTTGTTGTTTTTTAATAGTCTTATTATTTACTCTCAACAATACCTAAAAATTGAACAATGCCTAGATATATTTTTTTTTTGTTGGAAAGGATGCCTGGATATTCTTTATGTGTCACAAAGTATGGATGGAGAAGCGAGCCTCTAAAGATATGTATTTAATAAATTATAAGTTCTAGTTCTCTGAAGTAAATACTACACATATCCTCAATTCTCAATAACAACAATACAGTCTTTTTCTTTTTTGGCAAAAAAAAAAAAAAAAAAAAAAAAAAAAATTNAAAAAAAAAAAACAATACTATCAACAACAAAGCTTTAGTCCCAAATTAAATTCATATCCATGACATGTGACCAACTTTTACTTACTGATTGCCACAAATCTACCGTCAAACACTCCTCCTTTATCCGCGAATTATAGCAATCCGCCATTGTGAATGTTAGGCAAAAAAAGTATTAGTTAAGAATTGAACTTGTGACCTCTTATGTTAAGAAACATAGACTTTACCAACTAAGCTATGCATTACCATTGATATTTTTTCATGCAACAAATTATGATATAATGGATTGCAAAATAAATGAAAACATCATCATAAAGCGAATGGTCAAATAACTCTTAATAATATTTTTTTTTAATATGTATGGTAAATCACATAAATGTATAATGAATAACAATAAACAATTGTTTGTGTGATTACCTTTTAACACATTGTGTGTGATCATTTCATATTCAGCCTTTTCCCCCCAATGTCATAATTGTTTACTTCAATTCTTTAAATTTCTTTTGCCATCGTGTATTCATGTTCAAAAATACTAACCGTTCAAAATATAATTATTCTCAAACAAATTCAACTCACATAAATCTCTAATAATGAATAAATCATTGCTTGAGGAAAAAAAAAACATTAACAAATGATTATATTTGAAAATAATTAATCATCAATATATAATTTGCTAAAACATTTTTATTGCTAATGTAAAAGAGTTTTGTATATACTCTCTATATATTTACGTACTTAATATTTCATCTTATGAAATTTTAAGTTTGATTTTAAGATTTTTTTTAAAAAAACTACTTAGTAAAAACTTATAAAGTTTATTTAGTAAGCCTTAAACTATCTTTTGATGTTTCAAATGATCCGGGACAACGCCCGCGATAAAAGTTAATTTTCCCTTAAAAAATAAAGGGAGACTGAAAGAGAGGAAATCCTGGACTGCTGGACTCAAATCAGATGCAACCCGAATAACAATCTCCCGGGTCACCCTTTTATTCCTCTCAAAACTCAATCCCCATATTCCATCACTCCCTCACTATCCCTCCTCAGTCTTCTCACAAAACCCTAACTCCCCTCTTTCTCTCTCCTTCGCACAACAACACCACTTTCTCTCTCTAACTGGCAACAATGGCGGCCTCCCTCGACTACGACGACCACCACACCACCGCACCACCACCCTCCTCCACCAACGACATCGGCGGCTACGACCCTAACTTCGTCCCTGACTCCGTCAAATCCTTCGTCGTCCACCTCTACCGCCACATCCGCGAGAAAAACGTGTACGAAATCCACCAGATGTATGAAACCTCTTTCCACACCTTAAGCGATCGTATGTTCAAAGACACACCATGGCCTTCGGTGGACGCGATTGCACCGTACGTAGACAATGATCACGTGTTCTGCTTGTTGTATCGGGAAATGTGGTTTCGTCATTTGTACGCGCGTCTTCAACCAACGCTTAAACAGAGGATTGATAGTTGGGATAATTATTGTAGTTTGTTTCAAGTTGTTCTTCATGGTGTTGTTAATATGCAGTTGCCTAATCAATGGCTTTGGGATATGGTTGATGAATTTGTTTATCAATTTCAGAGTTTTTGTCAGTTTAGGGCTAAGATGAAGTCTAAATCTGACCATGAGATTTCGCTTCTTCGTCAGTTTGATCAGGTTTGCATTATTATTGCTTTTGTTTTCGGAGTTCATTAGATTAATTAAGGTATTTGTTTGTTTAGGGAATCGAAGTGAGGTGAATTGCGATTTTTCTGCAATTTGGGATTATGTTTTTCGTTGTTTTTGAATTGAATAATGTATATGATTGAATAATGTATATGATGTTATAAGAATTAAAATTTCGGCAATTGATTGTGTAGGACGAGCTACCTATACTTTAATCAATACTGTTTAATTGTTAGTTTCATGAATTTATGATGACATATATTGTGTTGTGCCTGTTTTGTTTATATGTTTTTGTTTTTTGAGGAATTGGGAATTCGGCGTGTGAAGTTTGAAACTTTACAGGGGAAGTGGATGAATTAAGTTTTAGGGCAATTAATTGTGTAGGATGAGCTACCTATAATTAAATCAATCTTCTTTAATTGTTGGAGAGATGTGTTATGAAGTGCAGTTTTCTGAATTTACGGTGACAAATTCGGCGTGCGAAGTTAGAAACGTTACATCTGATTGTTGTGGTTGAGTTTCAGGTGAAGTGGATCAATTAAGTTTGGAGCTATAGGTTATTTTGTTTTAGTTTAGGTGATTTTGCTTTTTTGTGTTCAAGTTGTCTAAGAAGACTCAGGTTGTGGAGGAAATGCTTGATAAACCCGTGAGGGGCATACATGGGAGTTTTGCATGCGCAGTTGAATAGTGTTATCTGGTGTTTTTGAATGATGGAATCTTAGAAGTTTGAGGTTTTAAGCTCATACAATGTTGTGCTTTTGGGTTGGTACAAAATTAGGGATCAAGGAACTCAACGATTAGTCATTATACTCTCATTCCTAACTCGTAGACATATTCTATTTCTTAATATTTGGCAACCATAGTAAGTTGTATGCACTCATGCAGAATGTGGAAGAGGAAATAGATAGAAATTGAAGACAGATCATGTGATGAGGAGAGAAAGGCAGAGAACTCATTGTCAAAGCAAAAATGTTTTGCAAGTTACAACTAGTTTGAAACATTATGAATTGGAAAGGGTTGCAACTTTTATGCAAGGGAGGAAGTGTACAGTAGGTATGCTGTTTGGATTAACTATGGTTTGGCACAATGGTCTCCCTCTCAAGCCTTAGGGCCACAAAATGAGGTTTAGTATCAAGAATTATGGTTTCAATGTTGTATTTCACTCAGTTTTGCCAAATATGTTATGTTGGTCATATTAGCTTAATTTGTAAATTTTGTGAGGTCCAAGTGGATATCACTTTTCCAGATTCATGTTGGATTTAGGCAGTGTTGGTTAACTGGAGTTAGGACTTGTAATTTATAATTGTTCTCTTCATGGGTAGTGGACCAGTGAACTGATCAGCTGACTTTATGCATTTGACACAGCTTAAAACTTTGGTTGCAAAGCCTTGGTCCTTAGTGTCAATTGTCAAGTTTCACATTAAACCGAGAAGTTTATAATTTTATGTTCCGAGGATCAGAGATCCCTCTTTTTATTTAATTGAGGAATTGCTACTGAAAAACTTTCAATTGCTAAGATTGTAAAAAAGACTCTTTGCAATTTAGGTTAGATAGGATTGCCGAATAGGGTGCCTATTTGGTTGGAAACATTGTTAAAGACCCAAACGTCTAGAGTCCATTGTTGGTGTTTAAGAAGGGTTTTGATGTATTATGGAAACAAGTCTATGGTCTATTATGATGCAATGCTGTATCTGAATATCACTGTTTGTGAAAGAGACTGCAATGAAAGAAATTTGCCAGTAGAGCTCCTAAGATTGAGCTTGTATATGAAATGAGTAGGATTAGCTTCTGAAATAGCTAAATCATGACTGTATGAGGTTTCTTTACCCAATATTTGGTTTTTATTTTTAGTGAGGGTGGACAGTGGTAAAAAGAGATGTAGTAGTACTAGCTCCGTCCCTTAATCTTCGCAACACTGGCCCACTTTTTGTGAGAGCTTTTTAGCTCGAATGTTGCAAAAATTAAGGGATGTAGGGAGTATTTGTTGTTAGTTTATCTGAGCTTTTTTGGTGAGAGATTTTTTGCTTCATCTGGGGTTCATTTATTTGTTGAATGTAGAAACCCTGATAATTTTTATCTGGTCTGCTTTAGGCTTGGAGTGTCTATGGTGTTCTCAACTATCTGCAAGCACTTGTTGACAAGTCCATGATCATTGAAATTTTGGAGAGAGAGAAAGAGGGCCTTGAACAATTCACTGCAGATGATGGGTATGATTATTCTGGAGGAAGTAATGTATTGCGAGTATTGGGCTACTTCAGCATGGTGGGTTTGCTTCGTGTTCACTGTCTGTTGGGGGATTACCAGACTGGTTTGAAGTGCTTACAGCCTATTGACATCAGTCAGCATGGGGTATATACTACTGTTATTGGAAGCCACATCACCACTATCTATCACTATGGTTTTGCAAATCTCATGTTACGAAGGTATGCCTTTTGCAGTGTTGCGTTGCTTGTATGGTAGTTGAATTGCTGAAGTTTGTTATACACTATTACTAATGTGTTTAATTTTGTTCTGGGCAGATATGTTGTGGCGATTCGTGAATTCAACAAAATTCTGTTGTATATCTACAAAACTAAACAATTCCATCAGAAATCTCCACAGTATGAGCAAATACTAAAGAAAAATGAGCAGATGTATGCTTTGCTGGCAATTTGTCTTTCCCTCTGTCCCCAGACAAAGCTTGTTGAAGAAACTGTGAACTCTCAGCTAAGAGAGAAGTATGGTGAGAAGATGAGCAGGATGCAAAGATATGATGACGATTCATTTGCTATGTATGACGAGCTTTTCTCGTACGCTTGTCCCAAATTTATTACTCCATCTGCTCCTAACTATGATGAGCCACTTGTCAACTACAATCAGGTAACAATTGATTAATGTATTGACTAGTTTTTGATGGTAAATATGTTGGCTGAACTGTTGAAGTGTGTGTACCTCATGTAAGAGAATATGCTAGGGTCAATCATATCATTCTTTCCTCTTTGCCATTTTGCTTGAATCTTCTCATTTAGGGCGTGTTTGGTAGGGTGTAAAACATTTTTAACTACAAACGATTTTCCATGGTAAACTTGTATTACGATGGAAAACTTTTTTTCGTGGAACTTTTCTATTGTTTGGTTTAATGGAAAATAATTTTACACTTTAAGCATTTTTCGTTGTTTGGTTGAATTCAAAATCAATTACTTCAATTGTGAGGGGAAATGTTTTCCTTCCAATTGGGATGGAAATGTTTTCCTCCTAATATTGGGGGAAATTGTTTTTAATAGAAAGGAAAATGATTTTCTATCCTTAAGTTTTACATTTTAATATTTTACTCCTAACTAAACAATGTAAAACGAGAAAACAATTTTCAGGGAAAATTTTTATACCGGCCTTAGTCTTCACACTTTTGGGACAAATACTAAATAACTTGGAAGATAACATGACTATAATATATTTATTGAAACCATAATGTAACTTTAAACGTAAATTCAAAACTTGGTATACTTTCAATTTCATTGAGATATTGATGTGTATGGGTCAAAAGTTTACTGGTTTTGGAATCGATGGGAGTTTCTTCCCAGATATCATTTATGATGGAAGTATTTAGTAAAAGATAGGATAGGCTTTAAATCAGAGTTTAATGTTAGAATATGATGTATTTAATAGTCAATTGCGTCATTAATGATATGGGATGGGATGGATGTGGAAATGACAAATGATGTTAGGACATATTGTTGTTTTTTTGTAAAGATTTTTAGTTGCAGGTGGTTTCAAAAATTAATGCACCTTCTGCTTGAGTATATCTGAATATCTTCCGTGGATTGTAGAAGCCAAGTTGATGTACACTTTTTTTTTTCCCCTCTTTTTCCTGTAGTTCAGTCATTAACATCTATTTTTTCATTGAGGCTGTGTAAATTTTCAATGCCTTGATGTTTTGAACGTTATTGATGCAAGTCTGGAATTAGTTGTCCAAGTAAGTGGCATGATGACAGGTGATCTTTTTGGAGTATTCAATTGCTGTGTTTAATTGTTTATGGCAGCTATACGATCTTCCATTTAGTGATTCAGTTACTGTGGCTTGTAGTTGTATTGAATTACTGTTTCCCATGCAGGATGCTTACAGACTTCAATTGAAGCTTTTCCTCTATGAAGTGAAGCAACAGCAATTACTTGCTGGTGTTCGCACCTTTTTGAAGGTCTATTCTACCATCTCTCTCGGGAAACTTGCTACATACATGGAAGTGGATGAAGCTACTCTGAGGTGAAACTTTGGTAAAGATCTAATTTCTATTGTGGCTTATGGTAGAGGTTTCTGACTTGCTTTTGCCCTTCAATTATTGCCAGAACAATCTTGATGTCGTATAAGCACAAGACACATGCTGTTAGTGCTGATGGCAAGATCATCTCCAATGCTGATATTGATTTCTATATTGATGATGTATGTCCAATCTTTTTGAGCGAAGTATTGTTAGGTTTAACTTGAAAATCTTTGGTTAAACAAGTGGCTAAATAAGTGATGCTTTTTATGCTATCCCCAGGATATGATTCATATTGTCGAATCAAAGCCACCCAAGCGATATGGTGATTACTTTATGCGCCAAATTGCCAAGGTAAATTTGATCTGTACTTCTATATCACTTTCAATGCTAGGAATAGGCCCTTGTAATCATGTTATGTGAATTTCAAAATTCTGACAGTGGTGTTAACTTATGCAGCTTGAAGGTGTGATGAACGATATGGACAGGATAAAGTTGGAGTAGATCACAATTTTGTTTGATTATAGATTTGTTTATCAACTTTAGTAGTATTTGTTTATGCTGTTTTGAGGTAACAGAGTATCTTTCTTTTGATGTATTGAGTATTGTCTGTAACAAGATCTAGTGATGAAAAGTTGGCTGTTGTGGGATGAACCGAACATTTCAAGGTATAAGCCAAAAGAGTTCAGCTTCAACAATTTTGATGCTACATTTGAGTGCACTTTGCACCTGCAATCCTGATTTGGTGGTTTACTTTATAATGAATTACAATCCTTGTTAAGGGATATAGATTGTACTCATTCCAATTACCAAACTCAAAGGGATTGGTATTGTTGTTTATTGTCACTACCTCATGTCATGACTGGGCAATTTATGTGCCTGTGCCATTTGTCTTCCTTGGATGTGGTAGTCGTTTCTAGGCTCCCTTTTCAGAATCGAACCCTACTTCTTTGTCACTTGTCACCACCATGGTAGGCCACTTTATCCTACTATCGAAAGTTGATAGGTTATAAATTTGAATGATGTGTTGATGTAAAGCCGATTGTTGAATTGTCATGAATTATCACAACAATGAGCTTGTGTTGTCCTTTCATCTAATAAATGCATCTCTTTTGGAAGTTGGGACTTATAGTATGTATTAGCTCTAGAATTACTGTGTTTATCTAACTAGTGAGTATCGTCAGACAAGCTATTAATGAACCATTTGCACTATTTGCAGTTTTACAAAATTAGTTCATACAGGATCAACCATGTAGCACTTCTCGTGAGACATTGACATGCATTATCCCTTTTGATTATGAGAGGGTTAACACTTGCTTGAGTATCTTTCGTGCATAGCATGGAATGCTAGGTTAGGGGTGCACTCCCTCTTAACATTCCACATCCAAGGGCTTAACTTGCAAGCATCTTTCGATCTTGTTGCATTTGTTCTCGGATAGTTTTGTGGCAATGAGGCAAGCTTAATTGTCCACCCCACACCGCGTAAAGGATGTCAAATGAAAATCACACCTGTAAAACAAAAAACGATACCATATTTCGGAGTATAACACAAGAAACCGAAGAATCCTACAGCACATAACTTGTACACTTGGAACAAACAATGAAGAGGTCGGCTAGTGAATGAGAGGATGCCAACCACATAGACCAAGCACTACACATACGCTTAACACATTATATTGTTGAAATTGCTCTCGTGTCAGCTTGTTGATGCATAACACAGACAAACTAAGATAAAAACAAGCTAGGCGTGAAAATCAGCTTATAAACCGACAACAGATATTTCAAAGGGGAAAACATGTATACTTTACTTGATTGATTACCTGACCATTTGTAGACACTTCGAGCCTCGTTTGTTGTCTTAATCTTCTTCTTCAACTTCGTCTTGATCTTAATTTTCCACTTTGCCTAATAACCCCTCTGCTTTGTCATCTGCCTTAACCGTGGTATTTGTTAATGCGGACAATGGTTATCAGACTAATCATAACCTCATTTGTCATTACTCGAACACCACCGACTTAATAGCTCGAGTATTAACAAACGGGGTTACAGCCTTGCACTATTCCAATATTATCCTTATTGCATTTTAATATTAAATATTTAATATCACCTTTTTTTTTAGGTGGGACTATAGGAATGTTTAAAATAGTGCACGACATAGTGAATGGAAATCCAATAGTCAGGAAAGGGTGCTTTCAACCACCTTCCGATAGATGTTTATATTAAGGAAAAGTTGGTAATCTAGAATATTACTAGAATGACATATAAACAGTACTTTCTACACCCTTTAGCCAAATACAGACACCCTGTAAAATTTTTGGCAAATTTTTTTTTCTAGGACCTCAAAACCTTAAAAACTATGAATAATAAATAGTGTTTACTTCAGGCCTCCGGATCAGGCTCCATCTTAATTTCACCAAGTTTTTTTTACCAAGTGTTCAGGGTGAACCTGAAAAATTTGTGAATAATAGCCTTTGTTTTAGGCCTCCAATGAGGCTGCCTCGGGCTCCAACTTATTTTGACATGCTTTTTTTTTACTTCGTGTTCAGGGTGACCATAATCCCCATGATCAATCTTGGCCTCTAAAAACTTGTTCCTATATTTCTTTTGAAGTTTTTTCGGAAGAAGGAAACAAAGATCTTTTTTGCTCTCCCGCTATGTTCTTATGACATTATCACCCTAAATCACTTAGTATGGGTTCATATATTGATCGTATGGGCTTTCTTTAAAATTTAGAGCATTTTTTTCCACGACCTTGAAACCTTAAAAAACTGTGAATAGTAGCCTTTGTCTTAGGCCTCCGGAGGGGCTATCCTAGGCTACGTCTGACTTTCGCCCTATTTTATTATCACGTTCTATGGGCCACCTCAGGATCCACACAATCGGTTTCAGCCACTAAGAACTTGTTATCATATCTCTTTTGATGACTTTTCTAAAGATAAGACGAAGTGAGGAAACATCAACTTTTTCGCTCTTCCGGAATGTTCTTGTGGCCTTTTCACCTCAAATCACCTTATTTGGGTTCATATTTTGACCATGCGGACATCTTGTAAAATTTTCGGTAAATTTTTTTTTCTAGGACCCCAGAACCTCAAAAGAATGTGAATAATAGCCTTTGGTTGAGGCTTCCGGACAGGATGTCCCGGGCTTCGTCTTATTTTTCCCTGTTTTTCTTATCATGTATTTAGGGTGTGCACAGGAATCCCCATGATCGGTCTTGGCCTCTAAAAACTTGTAACCATCCCTCTTTTAGAGTTTTTTTCGGAAACAGGAAAAAAAAACATTTTTTTTGCTCCAATGACATTCTTATGGAATTATCACCCCCAAATTACCTAGTCTGAGTTCACATATATATTAACCATACGGGCATTCTGTAAAATTTTCAGTAATTTTTTTTTCGGGGAACCCGGAACCTCAAAAAATTGTGAATAATAGCCTTTGTTTTAGGCCTCTAGAGGGGACATTCCGGGCTCCATCTTATTTTCACCCTATTTTATTATCACGTGCTAAAAGCCATCTGAGTACTCCCCACGATCAGTTTCAGCCACTTAAAACTTATTGCCCATCCCTATTTCGATGATTTTGGGGAAGATAAGACGAGCCGTGGAACAAATTTTTTGCTCTCCCGGGATGTTTTTATAAACTTTTCATCCCAAATCAACTGATTTGGATTTATATTTTGACAAAACTAGCACCCTGTAAAATTTTCGACAAATTTTTTTCGGGGACCCCGGGACCTCAAAAAATTGTGAATAATAGCCTTTGTTTGAGGTCTCTGGAGGGCTGTCCCGAGCTCCGTGTTATTTTCGCCTAGTTTTTTTTACCACGTTTTCGGGGTAACCATTGGACTCCTCGTGAACAGTTTCGGCCTCTAAAAACTTGTTATCATCCCTCTTTTGGAGATTTTTCGGAAGAAGGAAACAATCATATGTTTTGCTCTCCCAGGATGTCCTTATGGCGTTATCACCCCAAATCACCTAGTGTGTGCTCATATAATTACCACACGTGTGGTAAAATTTACGGCAATTTTTTATCCTGGACCCCAAAACCTAAAAATACAGTGAATAATAGTCTTTGTTTTAGGCCTTCGGAGGGGCCATCTCGGGTTACATCTTATTTTCGCGCTATTGTATTGTCACGTGCTATGGGTCACCTCAGGACTCCCCTCAATTGGTTTTGGTCACTAAAAACTTGTTACCATTCCTTTTTCGATGATTTTTCGAAAGATAATAAGATGGTGCATGGGAACAACTTTCGCTCTGGCAGGATGTTCTTATGGGATTTTCACCCCAAATCACCTTGTTTGGGTTCATATTTTGACTACATGGGCACGTTAGCTTGTAAAATTTTTGGCATTTTTTTCCAAGATCTCGGAACCTAAAAACATTTTGAATAATAGACTTTGTACCATGGTTATGCTTACTTAGCTTGCTGATTCAACCAAGTCGACTGTAAGGTGCATCTTATAAGTATTGTTCATGCGTGACTTGCTTAGGTTATATTAATAACTACATATAAATCAATGATATAGATTTCAAGTATACATATCATTAAGTGTGTCGTATTATATGATTCGATATATCAGCTTGTCTTGAATTTCTAGTATTACAATTAAGATGATGTCTCGTCAAAAAAAGTATGGTTGTTACATTATGCATATTTTGATTTTGCTGAATTGATATATATTCGTTATTTGTCGACTCATTGGATCCGATCCTAATTCCCAATCAACTGGGCCCGTCACTCTGTCAGTTTGCCACCCTAACATAGTTGATGCCCTCCTTGTATATATAATCTATTTGTTGTAAAATTAAGTACTACTTCTACATATCACGAATTAATAATAGCAAAGTATTAATTTATATCTCACAAACTGGTTTTTTTTCGTTGCAAGACTTGTAACTAATTCATGACGGAGGTAGTAAAATAAACTTCCCTATCAAAGATCGAATAAAAATTAGGAATTCATCTTTATTAAAGGAGTGGTTCATGGTGTTGCATGTATAGTGACTGTGATGGTATAGAGGATCAAATATATTACAGGTCATTAATGAGCATCTACCACTAGCTAGCATGTGTGTACTTATATAACGCACCTTCTAGCTCAACGTCTGCTGCAGTATCTCAAGATAATATCGAATACAATTCTACTCACAAACAACAGCAGTATTCAAGCTACGTACTTAAGGGAGCAGCGGACCGAAATGGCTCAGCTTCAGAAAGTTGAAGGCCAAATAGAACTCAAAGTTCCTGCTGACAAATTCTTTGATGTATGGGCTTGCAAACCATACCTCGTTCCGAAAATGTGCCCTAACAAAATTACCAATCTTGAGCTGCTAGAGGGACAGTGCCATGAGGTTGGTGCTCTCTTGAAATGGTCCTATGTCTGCAGTAAGTATTACATACATCGATTATTATTATTATTGTTATTGTTATTGTTATTTGTCGTAGTTTATTGTTATATATTGTTTTTATTATAACTCAAGAGTACGTACACTCATGTTTGTTTTGGTGTCCGTCTAAAAGATGACCACCAAATTTTTTTATATACAAAACACGTTATAATAATAATACATATTGATCGAATGAATTACGTGACATATATATGTGCAGAAGAAGATTGTATCGGTGAAGGAATTTTCAGTCTCGTAACAAGTAATGACGAGTTAAATGTAGAGAAGAGGGTATTGAGGTATGGCTATCACGATGGATACATTGTGAAGAACCACTACAAGACGATTAAGGCTAAGATGGAAATAACCCCGAAATGCGCGGCGCAAGGAGGAGGTTGCATTGTGAAGTGGAGTATGGAGTATGAAAAGATGAAGGAAGATGCTCCTGAACCACACAAGTATCTTGACTATTTGCTTGATCTTGCAAAAGGTGTCGATGACTACTGCCTATGCAATGCTTAATGCCCTTGATCATATCATGTAATGTAATTTTCTTACATGCTTGCATCCCTAGATGCCTATGTTCTACTTAGCTCATCCAAAACTACAAATAAATGACAATCAAGTGTACTTACATGTGATTTATACTATTAATCACCACTTTAATGATCGTCAAACGTTTATCGGAATTACATACTCACCGTATTCTTCTTTTTTTTATTTTTATTTTATTGATTTTTTGATCACTTGCTACATACGGAGTATATTTATCGTTATGTATTTCATTGGTTTGCAGCGTTTTATTTTATTGGTTACATTTATAACTTTCCTTTATCTATTTAATTTTTGTAATGTTATATATACTCTTTTATAACGGGTGCTTAATCTTTTTATATATCTAAATAAATAATAATGTACCATGCATGCATATGCGTTTCATGATTAGTCATGCAACTAAATGCATACTAGCTATGCAAGTATGCATACAAATTAAGTAATACCAATAATCAAGTGTATCTTATATGATGAACTCATGTATGGAGTAAGGTGCGGTTTTTATGCCTAGAAATATGCTTTATTTGCATATATGAAGTATTTAATATGGGTGTATACTTCCTCCTAACTACATACATTAGTATGCCCTTTTGCATTGTTATACATAAACGAAGTCAAATTGTGTGTTTTTATATATTATGATCACCTAGCTAGTCTACATTATATAACAATTATATTTTAATTTTATGTTTTCATGCATGAAGATAGGGTGTAAAATCGGAATATGAAGGAGGTTGAACTGTCCAAGCTAAGGAGAGTATTATTTTACTACCCTTTAATCAAAATCAATTATCACATCGATCAAGTTCTTCCAAACAAAAATCTTTTAGAAAGAAATGTTTAAGCACTTGTCTAACCTCATTACGAGGAATGAGACAAGGGAAGCATTTCAATAATGAAAGAAAGAAGTATTAAGTAATTCGACAATGAAAGATAGTTTAATTGGTTAATATGCTTCTTGTCGGAGATTTGTCGGGATTTTCACTACTTGCCGAGCGCCCAAAGATTTGTCAGGATTCCCATCACTTGCATGTCGGTCGGGGTATGGACTGGGAACGACCGCTTTAGGGGCCTTTCATAGATGTCGAACAACCAACTCAAAACTAGTACAGACAAGGGAGAACTCGAGAGTTTAATTTAAACAAAGTATTGCAATGGTTCTTGTGGATGTTAAGGCAATGTGATTTCTACACAGTGCTTTGAATGTCAAAGTGAAGAAATTCAACCAAGCGCAGGTAAATGATAGGAATAACTATGACTCTCTTAAAGTAGCCAAACTCCTCATCATCTAATTAGTGACGCACATGAATGGATTACGAGATTCCCACTATCCCCATATACTATCCAGCGAAACCGGTTGTAGATATAGTCCCTGAAAAGTTTTTTATCCCTTCTCTGTGAAAGGCCGTAAGAGGGATGATAACTGTTTTTAGGGGTCATAACTGGTTGTGGAGAGTCTTGTGGATTCCCATAGCACGTGGTTAAAAAACCAAGGTGAAAATAAGACGAGGTTCGGTGTAGCCCGTTTAGAGTACTTAATTGAAGGGTATTATTCATTGCCTTTTGGGGTTCCAAAGTCCCCAGAAAAATAATTGCAAAACTTTTTACGGGCCAAAATATGAGCTAAAATTAGACGATTTGGGGTGAAAAGGTTATTAGAGAGATGATAACAAGGTTTTAGGCGGTTCTTAGAAAGAGTTGGTTTTTCCCTTGTACAAGATAAGCCATAAGAGGGATGATAACATGTTTTTAGGGGCTGAAACCAATTGTAGGGAGTCCTATGGTGGTCCATAGCATGTAGTTAAAAAACAGGGAAAAAATAAGACGGGCCCAGTTCGGCCCCTCCGAAGGCCTCAATCGAAGGCTATTATTCACTGTTTTTTAAGGTTCCTGGGTCCAGAAAAAATTTGCTAGAACCTTTCCGTGGTACTTGTGTGGACAACGTATGAACCTAGACCAGGAAATTTGGGGTGAAAAGGTCATTAGAGGGATCATAACAAGTTTTAGACAGTTCTCGAAAAGAGTTGTTTTTCCCTTCTCTGGAAAAGGTCGTAAGAGGGATGATAACAGGTTTTTAGGGGCCAAAATCGGTCGTGGGGAGTCTGTTGATGGTCCATAACATGTGGTTAAAATATAGGGTGAAAAAATACGGGGCCCGATGGGGCCCCTCTGAAAGCCTCAATCGAAGGCTATTATTCACTGTTTTTTAGGGTGAAAAAAAATTTGCCAAATTTTTTCCAGGGTGCTCATGTAGTCAAAATATGTACCCAGACCAAGTGATTTGGGCTGAAAAGGTCATTAGAGGGATGATAACAAGTTTTTAGCCGGTTCCTAGAAAGAGTTGTTTTTCCCTTTTATGGGAAAGACCAAAAGAGGGGTGATATATAGCAGGTTTTTAGGGGCCAAAACTGGACTTGGGGAGTGTTGTGGTGGTCCATAGCACATGGTTAAAAACAGGACGAAAATAAGACACGATCGATGCGGCCTGTTCAGAGACTTTAATCGAAGGCTATTATTCCTTGTTTTTTGGGGTTATGGGTTCGTGGAAAAATAATTGCCAAAATTTTCTGGGGTGGCCGTATGATCAAAATATGAACCCAAACAAGGCTATTTAGGGTGAAAAGGTCATTAAAGGGATGATAAAAAAGTGTTTATACAGTTCCAGAAAGATTTGTTATTTCCTTCTCCGGGAAAGGTCGTACGAGGAATGATAACAAGTTCTTAGGGACCAAAATCGATCGTGAGTAGTCATGTGGCAGTTTATAACAAGTGGTTAAAAAAAGGGAGAAAATAAGGCGGGGCTGGTGCGGCCCCTTTGGAGGCCTCCATCGAAGGCTATTATTTTACTGTTTTTTTGGGGTTTCGGGGCCCCAAAAAAAGAATTACCAAAAAAATGGGCGGTGCTCAGGTGGTGATAACAAGTTTTTAAACGGTTTCCGGAAAGAGTTATTTTCCCTTCAATTCTCTAGGAAAGGCCATAAGAGCGATGATAACATGTTTTTAGGAGCCAAAACTGGTCGTGGGGACTCCTGTGGTGGTCCATAACATGTGGTTAAAAACTAAGGCGGAAATAAGATGGGGCCCGGTGTGACCTCTCCGGAGGCGTCAATTGAAAGCTGTTATTCACTATTTTTCGGGGATACAAGGTCCCGGAAAAAAATTGCCAAAAATTTTTCGGGATGCTTGTGTGGTCAGAATATGAACCTAGACCAAGATATTTGGGGTTAAAAGGTCATTTAGAGGGATGATAACAAGTTTTTATACACTTCCCAAAAGAGCTGTTTTTTCCCTTCTTCAAGAAAAGGCAATAAGAGGAATGATAAATTTTAGGGGCTGAAACTGGTCGTGGGGAGTCTTATGGTGGGCCATAGCACGTGGTTAAAAAATAGGTCGAAAATAAGACGGGTCCTAGTACAACCTATTTAGAGGCCGAATTTGAAGGCTATTGTTCACTGTTTTTGAGGTTCCGAGGGTCCTGGAAGAAAAGTTGGCAAAAATCTTTCAGGGTTCCAGTGTGGTCAAAATATAACCCCAGATTAAGCGATTGGGGTGAAAAGGCAATAAGAGGAAAGATAACAAGTTTTTAGACGGTTCTCATAAAGGGTTATTTTTCCATTCTTCGGAAAAGGTCATAAGAGGGATGATAATAGGTTTTTAGGGGTCGAAACCGGTCTTGGAGGGTCCTGTGGTGGCCCATAGCACGTGGTAAAAAATCAGAGCAAATATAAGACTGTGTCCGGAATAGCCCCACTATTTAATGAGGTTTCATGGTCACGGGAAAAAAAGTTGCCAAAAATGTTTCATGATGCCATTTAGTCAAAATATGAACCCAGACGAATAGATATGGGATGAAAAGGCCAGAAAAATGTCTTGGGAGAGCAAAAAAGTTGTTTTTTGTTCTTTCGAAAAACAACCGATTTGAAAGAGGGATGACAACAAGTTTTTAGAGGCCGAGACCGATCGTGGGTTGTCCTATGGTCATGGCGTGCCCTCTTTGAAGATCCTCAGGACGGAGTGAACATAATAATTTTTTGATTACCGAAAGTAAGTGGATGGAATGCAGAGAAAGGAGTTGTGGGGAGAGAGAATAGAACATTTTATGGGTGTACATTCATTTGTGTGGGTTTGACATATATTTACACTTTCTATACGGAATATAGTGTTTTGGTAGATTAAAAAAAAACTACTCCGTATTATTTTATAGAGTATTACAATACAATGGTATTAAATTTTGTGTGAAATAGAGTGTTTTGGTAAAGGAAACTATTACATATTTAATAAAGTGGTGGGAATATTTATTGCAAAGAAAAAAAAGTCTTCACCTTTATTCATTTTTCTAATTGTAATGAATCTGTAAACATGCCTACATTACCTATATACATGACATATCATCCATAGATTCCATACCAATATACTATTACAACTTAGTTGGTTAGAATTTTATCCTCTTTACAAGATCAATTTTTATACTAACCTATGAGGTGGTTCCGTACAATTAAAAAAAATTATAAAATGATGACAATCTATTAATCATTGTGAAGATAAGGTTGCCGATGTGTAATTCCTTAGAATTTTAAAAATAATCTATAGCTTTTATTTCAGATTAGTTGCTATAATTGAGTATTATTTATAAAATATATAAAATATGTAATTGACTAATTTAGTAGAGGTAATTAGGAGTACACTTGAAAGAAAAAACTCGTGTTCGATTCCCCAGAACAACAATTAAAAAAAACTGAAATCTAACCACCTAAAAAAGAGCCCGGATTCAGAAATTAGCCACACGAATGAATCGGATGGAACACCTTTAAAAAATAAAATAATCTCTTAATAAGTGTGAAGATAAGGTTGCCTATGTGTATAGTTAAGGCTTGGAATTCGGTCCAAATTCCACATGTCAGCTTCGTTTCCATCATAATGTGGGGTCCACTCCACAAATCTTCACTATCGTCCTTGTTTTGCACGTTACAATTTCCCCTTCTTCCTCATATAACACTCCAAAATTCCATCACCATCAATCAAAACACCCACCTCTTCAACTCAAATTCACCCCATTTTTAATCATTCTACAATATAACAAAAAAACAGAGGAAAAACAGAGTATAGGCTTAATTAAGAGAAATTGATCGATTAAATTTGTGATTATGGAGCATGAAAATGACATATCAGGTGTAGCAAACAGAAGGTTGAGCACTTTAGCAAAGCATTTGAAGGTTACAACAATGGAATCTTGTACAAATGAAGGAATAACTGCATCAATTACTTCTGGGGTTAATGGGAATTCTGATTCTGTTTTTGCCCATGTCGTTAAAGCTCCTGAAGATCCTATTCTTGGAGTAATTTTTCTTGATTTTTTCTATTAATCTTTTATTGGGTTTTGGTTAAATTGTATAAAAATCTTGTCTTTCTGTTTAATTTTATAAATTATATGGTTTGATTAATGGGTTTTATGTCTTTCTGTTGAATCTTAATTATTAGTTTGTTATTGGTTTTATCTTTTAATAGTTTGTTTATTGCATAAAAAGGTTTCATTTTTTATTTTATAGTTTGATTTGGGTGATGAGGTATATGTTCATTTGCCACTTATCAATGAGGATTTGGGGATGTTATATCTTGTGTTATAGACAAAGGTTGTATTTGATTTGGCCATCGTCTAGATTTTGTTCAATCATCCTGCCATGATCTTGTAGTCATACTAGAGGGCCCTTCACCCACTTCCAACGTCTACAACTACAATTAAGTTTATTGTCTTCCACTAAACATTTTCTCTTGAGTCTTTCCAGTGTACTATGCCCTCGGTAGTATCCAATAATTGTCTTAATAAACTTTTGCATTCTAACAACCTTCCTACTATGTTTTCATGTACTATTTTTGTAGGACCCAAGACACCCAAAAAGTGTGAATTATAGCCTTTGTTTTCGTGTTCATGTGACATTTTTGGACCTTGTCTTGGATTTTCCTTATTTTCGTTTTGTGGTCTTTTGGTCACACCAGCTCAACCCTAATCCATTTCAACCTCTACAAACAAGTTTAGTGTCCTCCAATATAGATCTTCTAGATATACTCCATATAGGTTTAAGGACCCTTTTATGTTGTTTTATTTCCTCAATGGTGTCAAATATTTGTTTCAAATAACTTTTGCAACCCAATAATCTTCCTACAATGTTTTCATGCACTTTGTTTTTCGGACCCAAAACTTTCAAGCAAGTGTGAATTATAGCCTTCATTTTGACATTTTCATGCCTCGTCTAGTTCGTCCTATCATCCTTTCAGGATCTTGAAGTTACTCTAGGGGGGGCCCTTTACCGATTTTAAACTTCTACAAACCAATTAGTGTCTTCCACTAAAGATTTCCTAGTCAAACTCAAAATTGGTTTTTGGGCCTTCTCGGTGATATTTTGTTCCTTTGATGGTTACAAATAATTGTTTGAATAACTTTTGCAACCCAGCAACCTTCCTATAATGTTTTTGAGCACTAATTTTTTCAATGCTCAAAAGTCCCAAAACCTGTGAATCAGTGTCTTCGTTTTTAGCTTCCAAAAGCCATTTTTAGACTTCGTCTAAATTTTGTCCAACTTCCTACCATGGTCTTGTGGTCACACCATGGGGCTGCTCATCCATTAAAAACCCTCTACAAACAAGTTTAGTGTATTCTATTAAAGTATTTTACTTATACTCCAAATAGATTTAGGGACTCTTCTGGTGTTGTTTTATGTCCTCAATAGTGTCAAATAATCATCTCAAGTAAATCTTGCAACCCAAAAATCTTACTACAATGTTTTCGAGCACTACTTTTTAGGGCCCTAAACACCCAAAAGTGTGAATTATAGCCTTTGATTTCGTCTCTAAAAAGGCATTTGCAGAATTTGCCTTGATTTTGCCAAATCTTCATGGGATGGTCCCTCGGTTACACCAGTATGACCCTTATCCATTTTCAGCCTCTACAGATAAGTTATACTGTAAATATTTTAGGTATACTTGAACTAAGTTTAGGCACCCTTTTGTTGTTTTATGTCTTCAATGCTCACAAAGAATTGTCTCGAACTTTTGTGATCCAACAACAGAATAACTTTGCTACAATGTTTTCTCACACTTTTTTTTAAGACTCAAAACTCTAAAAAGTGCAAATTATTATAGCCTTTGTTAACAACTTCTTATTGAAAATTTTGGGCCTTGTCTAGATTTTTTCCTATCATCCTATCATAGTTTCATGGTCTTGTAGTCACTCTAGGAAGGCCCTTTACCCATTTTATACTTCTACAAACAAATTAAGTGTCTTCATGGAATATTTTAAACAGCTTTTTGAGCCCTTCCGTTGATACCCTATGCATTTGATGGTTTCAAATAATTGTCCAAGTAACTTTTGCAAGCTTGTGATTCAACTGTGTCTTTAAAAAATGTTGTTTTTTTTTACCATTTTCTTTGCGGGACCGAATGTTGGATGTGTGGGCATACAAGAAAGGACAAAATACGGAATGAGGTAATTAGGAGAAAGTTGGGGGTTGTTCCTATTAAAGATAAATTGAGGGAAATTGGCTAAGATGGTTTGGTCATATAAGACGGAGACCGAGTAACGCTCCGGTAAGGAGGTTGGAAGGTTGGCAACAAGAGGGAAGGAGGAGAGGTAGAGGAAGACCATAGCAAACT
Organism: Suaeda aralocaspica; assembly: GCA_016808085.1. Classification (NCBI taxonomy): domain Eukaryota; kingdom Viridiplantae; phylum Streptophyta; class Magnoliopsida; order Caryophyllales; family Amaranthaceae; genus Suaeda; species Suaeda aralocaspica. The sequence goes on from PYUH01000090.1 coordinate 965,232, forward strand.
TGGATGAGGGTTGTTATTGGAGATGAGGGTGTTGGGGCTTGAAGAACATTTAGTGTCAAACAGAGAAGATTGGAGGAGGAGGATTTCTGTTGAGGACTTTTGCGACTCTTCATATTGATTCATGTCCAGCCGACCCCAAATTAATTTGGGACTAAAGCTTTGTTGTTGTTGTTGTTGTTGTTGTTGTTGTTGTTGTTCGTAGGACCTTGAAACTCCCAAAATGCATGATATGTAGATATATTGGTGTCATTTTCTGTAGTCTATCACTCTATTTCCTATTTGGATAACCAATTAGCATGAACAAGTTCAGGCTTTAATGTGTATAGTTTAGTGGATTTGGTGCAATGGAATGGATTAGTGACTCTATCTACTCTTTACTAATATTGTTATTTGTTAAATGAATTGAATTTTCAATTCCCTCTGATATTTTGATTATCATCTCCTGTATTGAAAATGTATTTTTAGTGACGATGTGAAAATTATATGTAGAAGTAGGACTGCAGAAGTATTCTCCAGAATCTGTTAAGCCAACTAGTCTCGTGATTTGTTATTGTTTTCTTTATCATCATCCTAAACTTGGTGAAATTATTACTCTGTCTGTTTCTTTTGTGTACGAGAAGGTTCAGCCTAGAAGAATAAAATGTGATTCCTTGCTGTCTTACATGTATTAGATTTTAATATTCCTTTTTAACAGGTAACTGTTGCATACAACAAAGATCCAAGTCCTGTAAAGTTAAATTTAGGTGTTGGTGCTTATCGAACTGAGGTAAGCCGTAAGCTTTTCTCTCTTATTCTATTAATTTTCTGCCGTAGTTCATATTTTTACAGATTTACATGTAGCAATTCTCATTGGGACTAAATTGTGGCACTCTGTAGCTGGACAACAATGAGAGTTGTAGAGCTTTTTTTTTAAAATAAGCCCCAAGCAATATATTTTATGCATTAGCGATTGTGCTCATTTAAATAATGATGTGGTGATTGTATATTATTGTATGGTTGTTGTTTCTCAGACAAACTTATGGTTCATATAATTTATGTGTAAGACTACAAAACCAGTATCCTGTGTTTCCTGCAGAATTCCTCATGAATTTTCTTACCTGTGTTATTTTAGGAAGGTAAACCTCTGGTTTTGAATGTGGTGAGACAAGCAGAACAGATACTCATTAATGATAGGCAAGACATTTTGTAATGTTATACTCTGTCTAAGTTATTTTTGATAGGGAAAGAGAAATTAATAAATGATCGATATTTGTTCAATTTTGTATAGGTCTCGAGTGAAAGAATACCTTCCAATTACCGGGCTTGCAGAATTCAATAAACTGAGCGCTAAATTGATGTTCGGTGCAGACAGGTACTGTGATTTACAATGAGAAAATCTGATGACGCTAAGAAATTTCAACACTCTTCTTTATATTGATTTTCTCCCTCATTTAGGGTTTTGGACATAACTGATGAAGCTAACAAATATTTTGTTGCTTTGTTTTTCTTGGTGACAGTCCTGCTCTCAGAGAGAATAGAGTCGCTACTGTGCAATGCTTATCTGGTACAGGTTCATTGAGGGTGGTAGGTGAATTTTTGGCGAGACATCATCATGAGGTAAATTTCCTTTATAAATAAAAAACTTTCTCCCTATCTAATGCTATTTTATTTTATTTTTGTTTTTTTTTTATTTTTTTTTTCTTTTTTTTGATTAGTGTTTTCCTGGCATTGCAGAGGACAATCTACATTCCTCAACCAACATGGGGAAACCACCCGAAAATATTTTCACTTGCTGGCTTGTCTGTTAAGACTTACAGTTATTATGATCCGTCTACTCGCGGTTTAAATTTTCAAGGTTGGAAAAGCCATGTTTGTGTACAGAGTGTGTTTTGGATTTTTGTCCGACGTTATTATGATTTTTAAACACACTACTAATTTGTACATTAATGTTCATCGATACTAGGCCTCTTAGAAGACCTTGGCTCAGCTCCCTCAGGAGCAGTTGTGCTGCTTCATGCTTGTGCTCACAATCCTACCGGCGTTGACCCAACAATTCAACAATGGGAAAAAATCAGACAATTGCTTAGATCAAAAGGGTTGCTACCCTTTTTCGACAGTGCTTATCAGGTAATCTGTTATCAGTTAGGGTGGACTGCATTATGATGATTTTATTTTGTAACATAATAACATTGTAAGGCTGGGAGTAATGTGAATGCTTGTTTCCTGTTAATTTCTGAATATCTTTACCAGGGATTTGCGAGTGGAAGCTTAGACACAGATGCTGGAGCTGTAAGAATGTTTGTGGCTGATGGTGGTGAATGCCTTGTGGCTCAAAGTTATGCTAAGAACATGGGCCTGTATGGGGAGCGTGTTGGTGCTTTGAGTATTGTAACGTCATCTCAAAAGTCTCTCTTTACAAAAACAAACTTCTGCACTTCACTAACATTGATTACTGTCTCAATTTTATAGGTTTGCAAGACAGCTGATGTGGCAAATAGGGTTGAGAGTCAACTTAAGTTGGTAATTAGGCCCATGTTTTCAAATCCTCCCATTCATGGTGCATCCATTGTTGCTACTATACTCCGAGACAGGTAAATATTGATTCAAAATTTAATGAGATGCTTGAATTTGTAATCAACCCAATGTTCTAGTTTATATTTATTAACAAGCCGGCTTATTTATTAAAGGAATATGTTTGATGAATGGACGGTAGAGTTAAAAGCAATGGCTGACCGAATAATTAGCATGAGGCAGAAACTCTTTGCTGCCTTGCGTGCCCGAGGTACATTTTCTCCCATGAAAATTCATACTTGTGTTTGTGTGTCCTTATGGTTCAAATTCAGGAAAATAGTCGGTGCATATGAGTTAAGTTCTCTTCGTGTCTCCTCCCTTTGTCAACAGGCACACCAGGTGATTGGAGTCATATAATCAAGCAAATTGGAATGTTTACTTTCACTGGATTGAACAAAGAGCAAGTCGCTTTCATGACTCAAGAGTACCACATTTATATGACATCTGATGGGTAAGTAGTTGCCGTAGCAGCCTTTCTTGGGTTGTGCTTTCTACTATTTCTTCGTGAATCTTGATCACAAATTAATTGGGTATATAATATACATATAACCTTGTTCATTGGCAGGAGGATTAGCATGGCAGGATTGAGCAACAAGACTATTCCTCATCTTGCAGATGCAATACACGCGGCTGTTACACGCTTTTCATAAGATGCTATGCTGCTTTTTGTTATGGGCAGCATTGCGTGAATCAGAAGTTCAGAATGCTTCTTTCACAAACCAAAGTACAGACATCGTGATCAAAAACCACACTTGTATCCAAGTCAAGCTTGAAAGAGTTGCACTGAAGTACTGCAATTTGAATCTTTCTTTTGTATTCCTTGTGAATTTTCTTGTCTGTGATTTTTTTAATAAAGCTGTGTAAATTTAGCTAGTGCAAGCTGTTCAAACATTTGTCTTAGAAATATATACGCAACTTTTGAACTTGGTGTTCATTGATGCATTAATTTGCTCCAATGATCACTTGAAAGTTAAGATAATGGAAATACCTTTTCAAATATGTGTAATCCAAGGACCATTTCATTTTACATTTTTGGAAAGGTTTGCTTTGGTTATAATGTATTTAGTGGATCAAATAATTTCGCAATGCCTATGTGGCTGTGTTGGATAGATAAAACAAGACTGTGAAAGGAAGGATGCATAGTGTGCACTTCCTTTCCTGATCGTGCGGTATGGGTGAAAACATAAAACAAGACTTGTCTGAAGAGCTGTCAAGAAGTAGAGCCCAAAAAAAATGTATGCAATTTTATAGGTGTTCTGAATCAAATAATTACATTGTTTTAAGTTTAATGGTGTAGCTAACAACACATTATACGAACAAACATTATGTACCAGCTCTGCCATCATACACATGCTGCTATCTGTAGCTTTTCAGCAAGCAAGAAGGTGGGCTTGACAAGCTTGCAGCAGTAACAGTTTTTCCTTTATCAATCGGCTTTGCTGGTGTCTCACATTCACTAAAGTCAAGAACACGCCGCTCCGTCTGAAATTCAAATGTCAAACAGCATTCTGGTTAGCTTTTCTTTTTTTGTGACACTACACATTATGAGGCAAGTAAAACTGAGATTTTCTGACAAGGATTTAAGTAAACCAACCAATGCATCTGATGTCGAATGGTAGCGGCTATCAATTTCGCTGTTAACAAATTTACTGCCGTCACCCTCTAGTGTTTGATTTTTAGAACATCTTTGCCGCAGAATGCTTTCAGGAGTTTCACTTCCTAGAACTTCTCGGGCATCTGCATAAGCGTCAGCACTCTGCTCATTTATCTGTTTCATCAACCCTACTGCATCAATACTCCTCTCTGCTGGGCTCATGAAAAACCCAATATCCTGAAGAAGAAAAAAATAAAATATAAAAAAAACTTAATTAGTGTTTTGAAACTTTGTAGTTTGTACAGAACTACAAAGTTTGTATCAGAACGCATGAACTGCAGAAACAGCAGTACCTCAAACAACATGTCTGCATCAAATCGTGGGCTATTATTTATCAAAGAGCTGAAGTACCAAGGTGACTTCCATGCTGAAGGAGATTCAATACTTCGTCTAAAAGGGGTTCCTCCAAAACTAAAATATCGAAAGAAAAATATGACCGGAAATATTAGTGATAGCTCCAGATTCTTAAGGAGTCAGGCAGACAGAAATCAGAAAAAACTCACATGTTTAAGTTCTCTGAACCAACTTCATTAACGAGGCTGTCAACCATGACCGAAGAAGCAACAGACGCCAACTGGCCACATGATAAAGCAGGATCATTATTTTGCTTCTTTAGACCAAGCAAGGGCGGGCTTACAATTGATCTAGCTTTACTAGATATTGACCCTGACACAAATGCTTGTTTGGAAGTATTCTTCGAGCTGTGAACTTCTGAAGCAGCAGCATTTATATTCAATTCTGCTTTGGACCTGGCTTCATCCGGGGAAAAAAATTGTTCATCACTTAAGTGACGCTCAGCAAGGACTCCTTTGGGCTGTAACCAACAAAAGAAAACATCAGCAACCCATCTCCTTCCCAAAATATATCATTAATTGGCAGTGATTTGGTTAATTAGTATTGGCAATAATAGAGTACAGTGTTTTCTAATCCACAGCCTAAAAATTAATGAATGTCAAAAGGTAGAAAAGTGTGCGCGCCATGACAATCAAAGTTTACAACATGCATCACAAGTAGGATATGATATGCAATGACAACAATCTTGGTGTTGGAGGTGATAAGATTTGTGTGTTAATTTAAAAGCAAAATATAGATGTTATATAACAATTGCTCACTGTTTCTGAAGCACATTCTTCAAGGACTGATTTCGCTGAGTTTTGCTCCAGACTTTGTTCCTTTTCTAAATCCTTCGAGTCCTTGTTATTTTCCACTGAAGTTATATCTCCTTGTCCTCCAAGATTATGTTTTACCTCTTCTATTTGGGTTTCCATACCAGGGCAGACATTTTCTTTATCTTCTATTGAGGCGAGATCATTCTGATCATTAAAAGAAGTTGATTCTTTGCAGTCATCAGTCTCGTCAAACATAACATCCAAACGTGAAAACTCATTAGTCAACCTGGAAGTGCAAAGCATTCCATGTTTCACATTGCTCCCTGTCTTTTTGTCTAAACGCCTTTCTGAAAAAGGTGATAAAGGGGACAACAGGTCACGATGTCTCTTCTTCAGGATGGATGGTGTACATGCAAATGTTTTTGCAGCAGATTTCAACACAGCATCCGGACTAGTATCAGAAGAGGGTGAATCCCACAGCTTAAACGGAGTAAGACTGTTGGACATCATCAACTGGCGGATGCCAAGTGGACTAAAATCTTGCTGGGCATCATTACCAGAGTGGACAAGATCACAGCTAAAAAATGGTATGTCTAAAGATGGAAACCGAGGAGGTTCGTAACACAGAGCTCCAGCTTCTTGCTCACATTTAGCCTTTACTGATTGTTCAATCATATTAGAATGAGTTTGCTGCTTATCTGATGTTTCAGGATCGAAAGTATTTACAGGGATTAATTGTGATGGTTGCTTCAATTCTGTTTGTTCTGTCAAGCCTACATTTATTTGATCATGGCACGGAGAACCAGAATTGATATGAGCAGGGGCTAGCCCCTCACCCACATTATCAGTGTCCTGCAATTCGGATACAGCCAAACTGTCGTTTATTTGATTGTGTTCCTTGGCACCATTCATTACGCCATTTTCAGCTGAAGCCTCAGAAGGAACAGAAGAAAGATTCTCATGGATAGAAGCTTCCACCAATGTTGATTGCAAAGCTACATTTTCACTTGTTTGCTCTAGCTGATAAATGGACTGAAAACTTATATAATCCCTAAACCTATCCATATCAATAATATCAGAACAGTCTTCTCCAGCATTTTGCCCCTGCCCTGGTGGATCTGAATTATCAGCTACATTATTCATTGAACATGGAATTTCATACCCAAAAGATTGATGAGAATGACTGGGAACTATGTCGTTAATTTGATCTGCAAGATAATAACTGCCTGGTAAACTAGATGAATCTGTGCCCAACTCTACTGAGGAAATATGAGGTAAGCTAATTGCACCAAAGCTGCTGTTCCCAACTGCACAATCCCCAGGCTCTCCGGAATAATTATCATCAAGGTACCTAGATGAGCAGCTGAATTCGTAAGGAATATCAGGTATGGTAAAGGTAATATCCTCAACAGATGTATAATATTGCTCAGAACATGATGCTGTCGGACTAGAACTTTGTAGCTTTTGATTATCTAATTCTTCAAACAAGAAGTCCTCTTTGGTCCGATAAGCTGAATTAGACATGTCACTTGCAGATTGAGAGCAGTCAACTTGACTGCTTTCTGAATTTTGTTCCAACTCTCCTCCATCTTTAAAGGCACTACCATCGCCACTGCTCTGTTGTACTACCAAGGTAGCGCCAGGCATAGATTGATTCTGATGACAAATCACTGGCAAGTTTTGAAATTGGGCAAGGAGTCCTGAAGCAATATAAGAGTCAAGTTTCTTCTTCACAGAACTGTTCCAATGGTTTTTAATAGCATTGTCTGTCCTGATTCACCAAAAGTTGAAGGACTTCAGAATTGAGAAATTCAAGAACAACCAGAAATAAACGAAGTATACAGCCAAGTCTAAAAAAAGAATTAAAGGGAAAAAGAATCAATAAGAACAAGTTTCATACATACCTTCCTGGCAAATATTTAGTTAATTCAGCCCATCGATTCCCATGAATCTGATGAGCACGAATTAAAAGTAGTTCTTCTTCTTGAGTCCATGCTTCCTTGTTTATACCAGGATTGAGATGGTTATGCCACCTGCAGATTGAAACCAGTAACAATGCAGCAGAAGTGTCAGAAACACAATACATTCCCTGTCCCACGTTTTGTATTGAGCTAGGGAACATTTGATTAGTATTTTGAACAACCAAGAATTTTACATACCAAAAGAAATCAACAAGTCTTTAAAATACGAGTTTGACAGCTTAGTGAGACCAAAATATGCAATCTTTTACAATAACAATGGGATGAAACAAGTACTACTGACTTCATGTAACTGAACAGAACAATAAAAGAATTATTATGTATCAACACACAATATAATTAAACCAATTTCCTGTGGGAGGAAGGAATCACAACATGAAATTACAAAATGAATGTAAACCAATTTCCTGTGGGAGAAAGGAATCACAATATGAAATTACAAAATGAATGTAGCCATGATATGTGATATATTGCTCAATGAAATAGTATAGCATGCATCAAAAGGAGCAAACGAGACTGTAAAGTTGGCAACTGCTCTCCGGTAATATCTCCCTGATACACTGAGAAATCACAAAGGATTTCTGAAAATGGAATCACATAGCACTGTCTAACAAAATTCTCCTCCAAGTAAATGCAATAAATAAAAAGACAAAAAAATTAACAAATGTATAACAGCTGAAATATTTGAACAGTACCAAGGCTCCTTGGCTAACTAGTTTGAATAGCCCCTAAATATTAATCACTTCAGGTATAATCAAATTGTCAAATCAACTAACTGAAACAGTTAAACTCTGTTGACACCTATGAAACTATAATAAAGGAGAACACATTCTGTAAAAAGAAGGCAGGTTACATTTTCTGCCTGTATATGTTCCAAAAACACAAAAAAAGCAAGCACACAAAACCATTAACAGAAAAAGGAATTGGAAAGGTAAGATTTTTAGTATATACCGTTCTCGGCATTGTTTCCCTATACGTCCTGGAAGATGTTGAGCAATGGTGGACCATTTCTTTGGTCCATATTTGTTTACCAATTGAACAATAATGTCATCCTCCTAAAAGACATCAAAGTTACACATGTTATGATGATATTGAGAAGGATTTGACACATTACATCACCGTACTTGAGCATACAAAAAAAAAATCGATAAAAGCAGCAAGACATATATAGTATATACCTCCTTAGACCAAGGACCCTTGATGAGCTCTGGATTAAGTACTTTTTGCCACCTGTGCAGGCACTGGACATCAGTTCTGTCCTTGAAACATTCAGCTGCAAATTACTTATCAAGATTAATAACTTCATTTTATACAGTTAAAGCAACAACAACAATGAATTATGCAACACCTTCAAGGTATGAACCCATCTAGAAGAAACTGCAGAGAAAAACATTAATAACAACAGCCCAACTTTAATCTTATATGGAAGTATGGGACGAATTGCGATTAATTCAATCTATAGAGCCTTATCCCAAAACCAATACTTAGATAAATTAGTATGGAGGTCATTTAGTGAAGAAGGAAATAAAACAGATACAGATATAGAAAAATAGAATATTGTAAGTTTGTAACATCAAATATGGGAACACAAAGTACTAAATTAATCAAACAAACATACCTATCTTCTTCCAATTTTTCCCTTTGAAGCGTTGAACAGCCTTACACAAAATTTCATCCTGAAAAGAACACCCTAACAATAAGAAAGTGCACTTCAATACAAATGAGAAAAATAAAAAGAGTAGCTTTTGCAAATCACGATACCTCGTCAGGAGTCCATTGACCCCTAGTTGACCGCCTCGTTGGTCCACTTGTCCTCCTAGGATAAAAATAAAATAAAAATTCAGCTTAGCTTTTACAGTAGAGGATGCAAAGAAATAGAAATAATAGCTCTCAGAAACTGCTACAAGAAGATAATTTCTTTCTCTGAAAAATAAAATACAAAGCAATTATTTAAATAAAAGTTGATACTTGATAGGAGCCGGGAACCGTGGGCATAAGAATTAAACAAAGTTACAAACATGCATCTCAGCTTTCTTGATGCCAGAACAATATCTGGTTATTAACCATCAATGTAATATATAACCACAAGTTATTGTAATGAACACAAGGAAGAATACCCGTGCATAGGTCTGACTCGGGGAAAAGCGTTGTTTGCCCCATTGAGAGAAGCAGAAGGACCTGGTGGAGCCAGAGGCGGATGTGATGTAGCAATTTTCCTGTCACTCTCCATAGTTTCTAAACAAATAAGCAGAACTGCATACCCCGATTCCAACTCTATGACGACGTTTCTCTCCAGAAAGTTTTGCCCAAGGCATTATCAGTCTTCCTAGACTATGGTAAGAGCTTTTAGGCAGAACAAGCCAAATGGCTAGAAAAGAGAAACAAGACAAACTCGTCAGGAAAAAATTGCAACAATAGCTATTACATAATTGCATATATCTGCCAAAACAAAACCATGTAAATGCAAGAACTGATGCAATCATACAGGCTAATGTGTTTCTCAGAATGTTTACTTTTATATTTAGTGGATACATTGCCTCTTAATCTAAAGCATAATCACTGAAAAGACCGCAATTTTATTCACATATTCCCAAATAAAACCAACAATCATAAAAGTGAAATTAGACACATTAATCAATTTGCACCCCCAGCATTGTTTAAACTTTCAAAACACTTGACAAATTTATAAAAAATGTATAGTAACTATACTATATATCACACCAATATATTTAAAATATCTTATATCCGAACAACAAATATCGAAACCAATAATCCAAATGAAGCATTCCTCATGATAATTCCATAGTGAAGATACCAATCTTCTATTAAATCAGAACTTAATCAGAACCTGATTAATTACTTAAAATATTGAACATCTGTTGAAAGGAAAAATTGAGTTCAATACTCTCTCCTTTCGCTAGTACTATTCTCAAAACAGTCCCTTCATTAACTATCCTCAATATGCTCTAACTTGAACAATTCTCCGGTAAGACCACCTTACCTCGTAACACCTAAACTTAATTTTTTACTTAATTAGTACCTATTTCTATATATCTATTTAACGGTCTTACCATTAAGATCGTCTTATACAAGTTTTTGCACTGCTATTGCTTAAATTGGACTGTTTAAGAAAACAACTGATTTATAAGGTCATTCTTCGGCTTTGCTAGCTTTACTCAGTGCTCCAGGGGATTACAAGACCTTCAAGCTACCACGAAACCGAAAAATAGCCTTAATTAAAATCAGTCATTTTCGTAAACGGTCCAATTTAAGCAGATAGGTGAGAGCATAATTGAATAAGGGATCATTTTAAGTGGATTACTGAAATGTGGGAACATTAAAATCAATTCTCCCCATTTCGAAAGCGCATTCAATTGATACACATCTAAACCTCCCTAAACAAGCAAAACATGAGTGAGAACAAAATGAAAAAAGTGTATTCAACAACAAAATTAGGGTTTTCTTTTCTTCAGTAAAAAATGAGGATATACATTCATCACAACATTAATCCACAACTTAAAAAAAGCTTCATTTCAATTCAAACAATCATAAACTCAATCAACAAATCCAAAACCCTAAGTTCAAACCCCAGAAATCATCAAAACACAAAGATCTTAAAAACCCCAATTCAAATTCAAATTTTGACACAAACCCACATTCAAAAACCCCAAAAAATCAAACCCCGCAACAAAAAAATCAACACCCACATTCAAAAACAAACATCAAAAATCATAAAAAAAACAGAGTAAATTTTTAAAAAAAAAATTGAGTGAAGTACCAAAATGAGCTTGAGCTTGCGATGATGAGAAACGAACGAAGAAACAATCAACGGAAGAAGCATTTGATTAGACTGATGATAATCTAGTGAATGAAGAGAGAGAAAGATCTGGGAAATTCCATGTGATCTGAAAATTTTCAAAAAAAAAAAAATTTTGAATGAAAGAAACGTTGTTTTGTAGAAGGGAAAAAAATGATGTTGTTTTTTGTTGTTGTTTTTCAGAGGAGAGAGAGAGAGAGAAGGGGAAGTATCAAACGGTCCGAAAATGTTTTTTTGTAAAATTCAAAATAAAAGGGGCGGACTATATGACTATTGACTAAGGTTTTCAAATATAAGAGAGTAACCCTATTGAATATAATAATAATATCATATGATATAACTATTTATATAATATGTTATGTTATGATATTGGGCTATGTTTGGGATAGATGGTGGATCTCTCTATATTTATTGAATGAATGCTCTTTTTACTCTAACTAACGGTGGGTTTTTTTTTTTTTTTTTCAAATTTTTTTGTATGCTATTCTTTTCTTCTTTTTTGGGTTTTCTTTGCTTTTACTTGTTTTTTTGGAGGAAAATTTTGAAATGTTGGTGTAGTTATTATTATTGATTATTGGTTTGGTTTGGTGGAGAATGGTTTGCTTTTTTGGTTTGCTTTTTTTCTTATTTTTTTGGAATAATGATTTTACGTAAAAAGTCTGAACTATTTACTATAATCAATGTTTATAAGTATTACAAAGTAAAAAATCGAGACAAAAAACGAGAAAGAAGAGATGCAAAAATACGAAGTAAAAGAAATTGGAGTTATAACTATGTTATTAGGGATCAGAGAGAGAAACAAACTGATGAACGACAGTGGTAGGTATTTGAAGTCCAAAGGGGATAATCCCCCTCCCCTTCATATTTAATACAATATTAAATTCTATTGCATTTATGGCAACATTTTTCATTCATAATTGCAAAAAAAAAACTAGCAGCAAGTATAATATTAAAAAAAAAAAAAAAAAAAAAAAAAANAAAAAAGGAAGTATTTACAACCTGAATGATATAGATGTCTGAAATTATTTTTTTCCCAATTATACCATAAGTATTTGTTTACATTCAACTATCGATTTCCTTTAAACTTAATATGTTCAACACTAATGACTAAAGAGATTACATGGTTGTTTGAAGTCAAGCGAGTATATATACATATATATTACCCATTGACTAAGGTTTAAAACTCTAGTGCCGATTGTCAACTAAGAGTTAGAGAAGAGATACTCTCATGCTTGAGCAAAAGCTATTAAAAATAGGTGCTTATTTCTAATCCGAGGACAATGGACTTCCCTTAGATGATAAGATAGACGTAGAATAGGTCAGAAATCCAATAATAAGGACTTGATCTCTCCTCAATAAGAAAAATAAACTTCTTGTCCAACGTCAACATGAGTACATGACGAATGAGAGGTTCCTGAGTTTGATTGCACGTTTTTGGCATGAAAATGGATCAAAAATAGAGATCCCAAAAAGCACTATGAGACCTGAAACTATATGATTTTGAGCATTTCAAGACCCAAAGCACAATGAATTGTAGAAGATCATACATGCTTGGGCTATCAAAGTCTACTTTGATAGCGTAAAGAAAAATTTGTCCTCAAAATCTATTTTATAGTGTAAATAACTGTTGTCAACTAGTTTAGTAGATGTTTAAGTACAAACCCTCGTACTTGGCTTGACTTGGCTCCTTACACCCCTACCCCGGCACCCTACACGTAGTTATGAATGGGCATGTTGCTTGTTAGTGACATCTACCACCCCTTAGGCATGCAACATGTTCGATAAATAAAAATTGAGGACGCATAAAATGCATTTTAGTGGGGCTGAAACGTGTGTGGAGCCTCACGAGATTACCATTAGCACATGAGAGAAAGATTGGGCAAAAGTGAGGCCATGTTAAATTCAAAAATTAAGGCGATAAGCAATATTTCTAGGTTTCTATGTCTCGAAAAATAGCTAAAATATGCAAGACATCCCCAAGGCTAGCTTAAGGCCCTTGGATATTGGCAACACAACACTATAAAAGGTCATAAAAAGGTGTCGGAATGACGCAAGCACATAACATATTTGTAATGGCAACACAACACTATAAACCCAACATCATTGCCATCCTTCGCTTAAGTAGATTTACTCATTTATAATGCATTCCTGTTCATTCAATCAAAGTATAGAAGGCTAGAAGTCTAGAGTGAAATACTTCAATCTCACTCCCAGAACCCTAGTCCACAACTCCACAGTTGGCAGCCGGAGAGGCACATAGAAATTAAGGATAAATAGAAAAACGGATGGAGTAAAAAACAATTTGGAACTGATTTTGGGGACTTCATAAATTAAAAGACGTTTATTACCCAGATGACATTACACAAGGTAACAATATAATAACAAATTAAACTAGACCCGCAATAGGGTACTAAATTTTGAATCAAAATTGTGCTCACAACTCTGTCAAAACTGTTTGTGTTTTCTAAAGAATACTTATGTTGCCACTTTCTGAGCTTTGTTAGGACGACCGCCAAATGAATCTCTGTCACGGCGTCCATGCCTTCCACCTCTGTTGTTGAATTTTCCTCCCCTGACAAACAAGCAGCAGTTCAGTTTCTAAATGTGAAACATTATCGTATAAAATTTAGACTAAGAAAGATGAAATTTTAGACAGACCTTCCTCCTCTGTGTCCCCTGTTGTCCCGGAACCTCCCTTGACTTCCTTGAATTTGGCTCCAATATTCCTTTTCTTCATTACCTATAAGCAGTCAAATGATTATACAAAGTTAATGCTGCTTGTGAATGATAAACAACGTATTGTAGCAGGTTATATATGTGAAATGGAGTCGGTCCCCAGTCCCCCTGTTCAAAAATATAGCCCACGATTTTCTTCAACTTCTAGTTTATAACAAATAATCACAAACTCACCATTTAAAAAGTCAGTTTGATTGAATTTCCTAAAATATACACTCAAATGACAATTTTTATAAAAGGCCATCATGTTTATGATAAGGAGCTGATGAGCATTGTGAATTTTGATTCCAGAATGCAGAATTCTACATCAAAATAATATAATATTGAGCACATTGCGTGGGAATTGTTTGATACTTACCAGTTACAGGTTCAAGGGTAGCGATGAAGTTCTTTACAACTAATCCACCGTCTTCAGTAAGCACTGCCGCAGCACGGGCTTTTTGGGATCCCTCTGGATCCTCAAACCGAATGTAACCTGATGTTTCTCCCATTTTGAAGTCTACGTACTGTACAACAAAAACAAAAAGGAAGAATCAAGAACATTAGCAAACAGAAAGGAATAATCCAAAACATCAGCAATATTTTCAAGGTAAAGAGTATCAATTCCCTAGCACAAACACTATTCACAAACACCAACCAAGGTAAAAATTTCACAAACACTATTAACACCAAGCAAACTAGTTGATTATCTTTGGAAATGGTAATGAAAAGGAAAGCTAAAATGACACAATAGATATTACTGATAAATTGCAAGAAGAAAAAAAAGGAAAAACAAATGTGAAATTGCCTAAAAACATATTTAGAAAGATACTTTTGAGACATATAATGATGAATAAAGGATCTGGCATGAGAAACTAGAAAGTGTCAAGATTAGGATACAAATCTAATTTTTTTTTTTTTAAAGGATCGGAGCATTACCTTAACAGTGCCGAATTTTTGGAATATAGCCTTCAGATCTTCACGGATGACAACATCCATATTATCTGTGTAGGATTCAACTGCATTTTTGCCCTCTGGTGCTGCTTTATCTTCAACCTTTTTGTCAGCACTTTCAGAAGATTTCTCTTCATCCTCAGTTTCCATCTCTGCCTTGTCAGACGTACTTTCAGTAGTCGGCTCTGCCTTGGTTTCCTCGACATTTTCAGCAGCACCATTTTTATCATTTTCTGATGCTTTATCTGCCTCTTTTGATCCATTTTCTACAGCTTCTCCTCCATTTGAATCATTTTGTTCAGAATCATCTCCCGTCAACTTGCTCTTTAATTTGAATGCAATAATTAGGCCTTTGGGGTAGCTGTAAACATAGTGATAAAGATATCAACAATCCTTGAGGCAGACAATGATCATAATATAACTTTTTTCTGGCATTATTCCTAAAGTCAGGTATAGTATAACCAGATACATACATTGTTTCTTCAGAATCTTTAGACTTCCCCTGACCATGGCCTGACTTCTCATATTCCTGTTCTAGCTTTTCCCTTTCAGCATCAAAATCTTTCCTATTTGAGACAGATAACATAACAAAAAGAATGTTAAATTTCCGTTACCAATAGAGGCTAACCAACATTCACATGACTGGTTTAATTCAGCAGTTACAAATACAGTAGTCACACTAGCAACTTAGCAAAAGTTTTCTTAAAAATATATACTACTCGTAATGAGCTCCTACATATTGTAGTTTCTAGAAGTTACAAAGGATTTAGACAGTAAATTTACTTTGGTTTGAGCTCAAGGTCAGCACCAGCGTATGATAAACTTTCCTTCAAAACCTTCTCAGCATCCTCCTCTGTAGAAAACTCGATCAGAGCAGTCCCACAAAATAGATTTTTGTGTGAAACAAGACGAGGAAGCCTCACACTGTTGACCTGAAATATGTGAATTTATGAACCTGTAAGTAAAAAGAAGATACAGAATTGACTTGCACTTAAATTGACACAATAAAACAATACAAGTCACCATTGTTGCATGATCTAATATAAAGGTACCAGCATCACTTGAATCACTCAATATCAACAAATCCACCAGCAAGTTAAGTGCAGCAAAATGGAAAACAATGATCTATTTAGAATAGAGGAACACTATAAGAATATTGTAAAATGTAAATTAATTTTTCATAGCAATCCACACGAACTTTAGATAGTTACATGACAAATCATGAAACCATTCCAAAAGTGATTTTTCCTCGTGGTCACTAAAGAGCTTTCACTAAAGCACTACAATACTACACTTATGTGTCTGGAAAGTGAATTGATCAATTTTATATTGCCATGTAACGAAAAAAAATATATCTAAACGAGCATATTTTTATTAAGAAATTGCAATATAGCATGTTGTGGTGTTTCAATAGTATATCAGGAAACAGCGTGCAGCACACCAATAACAGATAAGCAAATAGGCTAGATCGGAGAGTTGACCATATAGGCTAAAAATGACTACACTAGCCCCCACAGTATTGAAAACGCACTCCATAAACTTGCACTAAGCTAAATAAAGATACGCAAATGTGAAAACATCCTAATTAACACCTGCGTGTGGCTTTGACCATAAACAAATAAAAACTAGCACCAAAAATAAATTACCTTCGCATGTTGAGCGAAGAACGATTCTACATCTTCAAGCTTCACATCATATGGTAGTGGTGAAGCAGATAGTGTCCTGCTATCAATCTGTTCTATCACCTGCTCAGGCTCTCTAAGCTCAGTTAGCCTGCCAACCTTTGTTCCTGGGAAAAGAACAATCTATCAGAAAATGCAAAAAACAACTCCGTCACCCGCAATTTGACATGCATAAGCTCACAAAAGAATACGAAAAACCAGACATTGATACGCAATCACATAGAAGAAACCATTCATAAACAGCAAATACAATAAGATTGTAGCTCAAAATATTATGTTCTTGTGTGTTCCATAGCTTTCAATTCAAACCTCACACAATTGTTTCCAACAGACAAAACCAAACATCAGAAAGAATCTCCAACATCAAATTGGATTTCATCGATTGCAAAAGCAACTCGATAGAGTCCGAAATACTCCAAAAACAACAACCAAACTATACTAGCTATTGTGCATCCAATAAGTTATACAGAAAAGCAACATAATCATAATCAAATACAAATCAAAACCTCAATCAACAATTCAAAATTCCACTTGTTGAATAGCATAGTAATACAAAACAAGGTTATGATAAACTTAAAACAAAACCCTAATTTCACCAACAAATATCAAAATAAAACAAATGATGCTGAAAATCAATGAAAGAAAAAGAACAAAAACAAACCATCATCAGAAATTTTAAGGAAATCAGAAGTCCTCAAAGTATCAGCAACAGATTTAATAGTATCTTCAGAAACATCATCAGCTTTAGTATCTCCTAACCCCAAATGAGTTCTCATCCTTGAGAATGAACATATCAAACTCAAATTCACCACTGTTATTCTTAAGTTAAGTTCAACATAAATTATTTAAAATTAAATTAAATTAAAATTCAAAAAATACCCAACAAAATTATAAAAATCCCACAAAAAAATATGTTTAAAAATCAAGGATACTGCCATCTTCACTTTCATTAATGTTTTTCTTCAAGAAGTTATCCCTTGGAAGATTACTATCACTGAAATAAAATTCAACCTACAAAATAAAATCAACAAAAATTAATCGAATAATTTTTAAAAAAATTACAAATAAAAAAAAAGAAACGATTTTTAATGAATTGAAATAAAAGGGGTTTTAAGAGTGAAAGGAATAAACCTGTCTAATGACTTTCTTAGAGGTTTCTTCATCTAACAAAGTAGTCGCCATTAAAGGAAGAAGTTAAAAGGAGTTTGGAGAAGTTAAGGAGAGAGAAAGACAACCTAAGAATGTACGAAGAAAATGTCTGATACTCTGTAAATGAGATGGTGTACGAGGGTTTGATGAAAGAGGAGGAGAAATTAGGGTTTTGGAAGTGGAGAATTAGATTAATTTCATTTTTAATCTTATTTAATTTATTTAATTATAATGCTAGATTTTTGCAGTCAAATCTTTCTTTGCTATTGACAAGTTGACAACTTTAATATACGAGGTAGTTATCACTTATCAAATCTGAAAATTTTACTTACTATTTTTTTTAGCATTACCTCCGTTTTTTTTTTTTTTTTGCAACATTTCTAAAGTTGCACTATTCATCTTTTAAAATTTGATTTAATTTTATTATCAATGTATAAAGAGTAATATAGTCAATATGGATTTCATTTGATTCGTCTTAGTGTGCACTTTATTAATATATAGTTTTTATAATTTATACAAATATATAATTAGAGTTATAAATTGTTGAAAATGTGTCTCGACAAGTGTGAAAAGTAAATTGTTGTAACTAAAAAAAACAGAGGGAGTAATAGATAACTTTGGGCACAAAAATTGTAGTTCCAAAATTTTTGAGAATATAAAAGTTCCCGTTAAATTCTAAATTTATCAATGTTATAAATTTAGTAATAGAGTCCTTTGTTAAAGATGGGAGGGTCATATTAAAGTCATATTATTTTGCTTGTTTATTAGCTTCATAATTTATCATGTGAAAATTTTAAAATCCCTCTAAATCTTGTTGGGAGGGTTTTTGCTAATGTATCTTACGATTTCATTCATTCTTTTTTTTATTAATCAACTATGAATAAGTTGGAGAAGACTAAAATCGTTCAAGGCAAAGCGGGAGAATAACCCAAAACATGACGAGAAGGTTGATTAGATGGAGGCAAAAACTTTAGTGGGAGTTGTAGAAGAAATAATAGACTACTGAAGCGTAAACTAGAATGCCTCAAATAAAAAATCTCAAATATGGAAAGGATATGAAATCCCAAGCATGGACTATGACTGACAAGTCTCACAACACTTAACTTCACAAGTCAGATGAGTAAAACATGGAGTCATTGAGCTAAACTTATTGTATAGAGCAAAGTCAGCAAACTAAATAAAATGATGGATCACCTTGTTCAACTTAAGTGACTGATGGAATCAATCAAAGCTTGAACAAACCTGAACTGTGCTAACATTAATCCAAGTCCTAATTAAGTTGCTAATTTATTAAATAATTATTAATTAATACACAAATCAAAATCATATCCATCACATATGATCTTTAACAACAGATTTCTGCCATAATGAACACGGGTGTGAAAGCATGAAGAGACTCTTGAAGAACAATTACAACATTGACCTCTATTCCCTCTATACAATGCACCCTTTTTCGTGATCCTCATTATAGACTGTTACATGATTAGGAATTTAAGAGTCTTCAACAAGCTGATCAGATAATGGTAAATGTGATTCAACCGACACACGAGTACACNACAAGTGTGAAAAGTAAATTGTTGTAACTAAAAAAAACAGAGGGAGTAATAGATAACTTTGGGCACAAAAATTGTAGTTCCAAAATTTTTGAGAATATAAAAGTTCCCGTTAAATTCTAAATTTATCAATGTTATAAATTTAGTAATAGAGTCCTTTGTTAAAGATGGGAGGGTCATATTAAAGTCATATTATTTTGCTTGTTTATTAGCTTCATAATTTATCATGTGAAAATTTTAAAATCCCTCTAAATCTTGTTGGGAGGGTTTTTGCTAATGTATCTTACGATTTCATTCATTCTTTTTTTTATTAATCAACTATGAATAAGTTGGAGAAGACTAAAATCGTTCAAGGCAAAGCGGGAGAATAACCCAAAACATGACGAGAAGGTTGATTAGATGGAGGCAAAAACTTTAGTGGGAGTTGTAGAAGAAATAATAGACTACTGAAGCGTAAACTAGAATGCCTCAAATAAAAAATCTCAAATATGGAAAGGATATGAAATCCCAAGCATGGACTATGACTGACAAGTCTCACAACACTTAACTTCACAAGTCAGATGAGTAAAACATGGAGTCATTGAGCTAAACTTATTGTATAGAGCAAAGTCAGCAAACTAAATAAAATGATGGATCACCTTGTTCAACTTAAGTGACTGATGGAATCAATCAAAGCTTGAACAAACCTGAACTGTGCTAACATTAATCCAAGTCCTAATTAAGTTGCTAATTTATTAAATAATTATTAATTAATACACAAATCAAAATCATATCCATCACATATGATCTTTAACAACAGATTTCTGCCATAATGAACACGGGTGTGAAAGCATGAAGAGACTCTTGAAGAACAATTACAACATTGACCTCTATTCCCTCTATACAATGCACCCTTTTTCGTGATCCTCATTATAGACTGTTACATGATTAGGAATTTAAGAGTCTTCAACAAGCTGATCAGATAATGGTAAATGTGATTCAACCGACACACGAGTACACACATTTGTGTACAAGCACACAATCATATGGCAAACTTTGCTGCCATAATTTCATCAAATGGGGGAGAGATTCAAAGTCACTTCACATGAAATCATCTTCCAGCTCTTGCAGGGATTTCTCAGCTGAAGCTATCTGCTTGTTAGACGTCATCTTGTCAGATACCATCAAATTTTTGTAGCTTCGCATTTCAGCTTGCCTCTCTTTCTCCAGCCTGTCCATATCCTCTCGACGTTTCTACAAAGCATCACACTGGAAGTTAGTTGAACTCAATCAGATTTACTAAGAGCTGCAACAGCTGCAATATTGGGCCAGTTGAAAACAACAGCAATGTAGATTGTAAAGTATTGACAAGGGCAGACACTGTTGTATGTAGAGTGACAAAGTACCAATAGTGATCTACAAAGGTTGCGTATAAATTACTTTTAAGCGGAAGGGAGACTGGTGTGTTACACTGGAGGTAGTAGTATGGTGAATGTGAAACTCAACTTGTTGCCAAATGCCAATAACACACTGTTGGTACTTGGTACAGACTAAATGTTGGAATTATTTTGGGTGAGCAATTCAATGGCAAGCACAAGGAAAAGAAAGAGAAGGGTAGTACCCTAAATGGCACAGCACTCTAACCAAGTAACCAGAGACAGCGGATAAAAGACTAAAATGAAGATCAGACAGGCTTGTATGCCGGTGCTCATGACATGGAATTTTTAAATTTCAAAGCTGTCATATTATACAAATCTCAGACAGTAAGAAATCCCCCAGAAAAGATTGACCAGTACGAAAGCGGGCAAAAGGGACAACACTTTGGAGTGGTTGGAGCACAAACGACATTGCAATCTAACCCCAAAACAACACAAGAAAAATCAATCAGCTGTATTGTCTTCTCTTTTTAAATGTATATCTATTAGTATTATTTTTAATTCTATTTTGCTTTAGCTGAATATTATTTTTGTCAGCTTCCTAAACACAGAAGGAACTCCTTTTTTGCCACGCCTTTCATGATGAATTCAGCAAACTGCAGTGCAATCTTGCTTCTCACACATCACATTACTCGTGGACATGATTATTGAGAAAGTCTCCTACAATTTTAATGTTACTAACTATTATGTTACGACAATTTGATATTCTACTAACCGCAAGCCCATAATAAGCAGCAAAGTAAATTATGGGGGAAAAAGAAGAAATAAATCCCCTACTCTTAAGTGGGAGCAAGAAGCAATGAAATAATCAATTGAGCACGTCAGCCCCTTTTCATTGGTATGGTTTCAAACAAAAGGCATGCAGCTTGAAGTAAAAGCAAGAGACAGAATGATAACAGTATCAAGAACGACTAAAACAGTTCCCTTGAAAAATTACTGAAGCTAGACTACATGAAGTTGCCCTACATACATGGTGCCACACTTCACAAGTTGTCTGTGAAGATTAAATTGATTGCCTAGGAATGGAGGAGAATTGCTGGTGGGGCAGTCAGCATAAAAGAGAGTCAAATTTGCCATAATAAATGTCACCAGAATGTCTCAAAAGCTTATTGGGATCACATGACCGGTAATGTTTCCCAACGTTTCAAGTATCATTTACCTCAATTCTAAAAATAATGGACCTAAAAGAAGAGTCAAAACTTTGCCCTCATAAATTTCAACAGAGTCCCAAAAGTTTATGAGGATTACAACACTTGGAAATGTTTCTCAACCTTAATATTCTTATTTTCAAGTGTCTTTTACCTAAATTCTACAATCATTGAGCCTAAGTTGTGCTCCGCATACATTGAGTAGTCAATAAATTGTTAAGTTGCAACAGGCCAAAAACTGTTTCCTTGTACATGATTATGGTCAAATATAACAGATTACTTCTTCTTTACCCCAAAAATTTTAGCATATTATATATATATAGAGAGAGAGAGAAGAAAAAGATCAAGAAAAAGCCACAAACTACAAGCAGCGTATATAAAATGCAGCAAAACAACCAAGGAGTGGCTGGACTCACCTTTTCTCTCAGATGAGCTTTTCTTTCAGCCTTTTCAGCAGCACTATATGCTTCACGCTCCGCTGCATTAAGACAATCATAATTTATAGCACTAATACCCAGCAGAATGAGAAAGTAGAAAGAGTGGGTAGTGGGGAAGATGAAGGGCTCAAATGAAGCAATGTTCACTAGAATGAGGTACTGCTGAGTGCTAACTTAATGAGACAATTAACTTACCTTTAAAATCTGGTTTCCTTTCCACTTTTGTTCGGTTCAGCCTATTAACAACCTCATTAATTCGTTTTTCTACTCGAACAGTGCGGACCTAAATAGATGACAATAATCTCATCACCATTTATTATAACACATGTACAGTAATAACATGAAAACAAAGTTCCAAAACACCCCCAGAAGATGGATTATTCAAGTAATCAATATCTACACGAAAATTTACCATTTTTGAATTATGGAAACCAACTTGGCCAACATCCATGGAAGCAGTTTTCTTCAAATTACCCCAGGGAGTGTAAACGACATCTATATTATTCACCTTGTTCCCTATTTGTTGTCATTAGAAGCAATGTCAGAACAGCATCAACATGTGGCCCACAAATATAAATTAGCTCATCAAAACAGAAGAAAAGGTCATTTTGAAGTTGGCTTAAACTGACTTAGCTTGAGCCCTGTAAAATTTCTTTCGTTGGAAAAGCAAATAGCTTCCTACATATAAGATTTTTCCAATAAAACAGATACGCTATCAAGGGATTCTGGACTTACCTTGAATGGAATTTGCTTTCACTAGCTGTACACAATCTTCCAACAAACCTTCAGATATGTCTTCCATTGTCTGACCTTTATGCATTCTTACATAGACATGGGCTGAAGACATTTTGTCCACGTGAAACCTGCAAACAACACAAGCAGCAAGTAATATCAATATCAGCATATCAATTCAACTAAACAATAAAATGTACGCGAGCTTTGTCATGGAGCCATGAACCATGGAGAATTGTTTCAAAACAAAACCTTGAGACAGACACACAAGTGACTATTTATGCTTTAAATTCAACTAACCAAATGGAAAGAAAATGTCGCTATAATAGTTTAAGTTCATCGAATAGTTTCAACTTACACACCTAAGACCCTTTTGTCCTCTGTTTGCTAAATAATTTGATCATAGCCGCCACTGTGGTGACCAAACAGGAATATAAGATGCATGTTTCACACATCTCTATAACACCCTCCCCCCTCTGTTTCTCAACATGTGTTTATTGCTTAAGTTATTATTGCCTTAGAGGAGCTCACCAAAAGCTTTTGATGATTCATAGGAAGTTATACAATGTACACTATACTACCAGTGCTTAAAAAAAATGTTGGTTTCATAGGACTAAGAATGTAGCCGTTGCTATATCTTGCGCAAAATTCGAACATTTACAGCCAATGTTTGTGAAGTTTAACCCTTAAAAAACCGTTTAAACTATTCGTCCTTAATCTTATACAAGTTATCATCCTCCAATATATCAGACTAGGTCACCCAAACCAATAAGCCTTAGCAATTATCAGATACCAACAGAATATATACAAACAAACGAATACAGCCTGAAAGTGAACATCAGATCAATTAACTCATTGACAAAGTTTATAGCCGCACACATAATATCTTCCTCCCTTACCAGTTCCATTACGTGTGAGCTTGACATTCATTCCTAAATTAACCGCAGGCTATGTACATAATATCTTCCACCCTCTCCAGTTCCATTAGAGTATAGCAATGCCTTTTACCCAACTTAAACTTCAACAAACTCAATTCCACTAAAAACACACTTACACATTCATCACCCAACAAAAGAATCCTCCAATTACATCAATACAACCCTCAGCATGTTTCCTAGATGACGAGAACACAGCAAAATTCCAAGACACAACATCTTTAATATCAATCAAAATTCCAATAAATTTTGGTTGGAATATTAAAGGACTTCATGAACAACAAAAATGACTCAATTGTCCATAAAATCCTGATCTAAGACAAGCCCATATCATATTATAGATACAAGTAGGTCAAACAACAACAAAAATTCAACTTAAATCAAAGATTTTTTAATCAATTGACAAGAATGACAACAATTGCCGGTAATAAGACAATATAAATTTGTCAAAATTGGGATAAATTAAACTAACAGATTAAACTATAAAACTTGATTTCAAAATAACCCCACAAAAATTAGGGGAAAACAATCAAAACCCATAATTCAAATTTAAAAAACAAAAATCATAAATAAATAATTGAAAATTGAAAATTGAAAATTGAAGGGAAAAAAAAATACCAAATGTCTTCAGGAAACCCGTATTTGATGAGGTCTTCGTTCTCATGTTTATCAAGACCCATGAAAATGGTATAATCTCCAGCATCAGGTCTAGCTTTGAAGTAGAACACCATTTTTTGATTTTTGGGTAATCGTCTTTCTCTCTCCTCTTCGATTATACCCACGCAAACGCAATTTTAGAGAGAGAAAGGGATAGTTGTTTTTTCAAGGGCCAGCAGGTTCCCCCATAAAGGAAGGAATAATGAGTACAAGTAGTCGCTTGTGGGTTCAAGAGTTCGGGTTCGATAGGTCACGTGTTCGAATTAATAAGTGACACTGAAAGGGTGATATATGATTGTGTGACTATGGGGAATAAATTGTCTTTGTCGTATATAATGTAGGATTCGTTATATTATACGGAAATGAAATTTTTTGGGTGTGTAAAAAGTTACATAGAGACAATGATGTGGAAGGAATTCGATTTTATGTTTTGGATACCAATTTTTAAGACTTTAACTAACTAAGTTAATTGGCATCACTTAATCTTCATTTATATGATTTGTCTTTGTGATAAATGGCACTTTTCAAATGAATGTTAAAAATTGGTAATTAGATATACCCAATACACATTTTTGTATGGTAAAAATCATCGAAATAATTTAAATTTTTGGTCATCTCAAAATTCATATCTCCTTTGGCCAACTAAAGATTATGTCCTGAACAAACTATTCGACCAAACCCGAAGCCAAGCCGGAATTCCATCAAAGAAAAACAATCAGGCCGATTAGCATATACCCATGACTTAATTTTTCTTTTTTAAAAATTGTTACTTGACACTTATGCGTTGTGACTTGGTTAAAAATATATGACTTTAAAAATACATATTGTGGCTTGAAAGTGAACGACTATAACTTGATAAATTTATCTAAATTAACCTCAGAGATTTTTTTTTTAATTAAATGCTCTGTATCATGCTATATTAATCTTATTTTTTTTCCTTCTCACCTTGTTATATTCATCTATCCCTTCTTCCTTTCCTCCCCTCTTTTCTCAACCCTATGAATTGTTGTAGATTCCAATCAATCAATTCTTTCTCAAAAGCATATCCATTGGTATTCGATAGGGTCCACAGTCAATTGTGGTGGTACTCTTAAAAGTACATGCACCGCACTCCTAGTCTTTTCAAGCGATGACGCTTGATTCCCGCGATCGCAGGGTGGTGGTGGTGGTGGTAGTGACGGACTTTCAAGTGCATCAGGTGGTCTTGTGAGATAAATGCGAAGTTTGATTATAATTTGATTATGAGGGTTGGATTAGTGTGATTGTTGTAGTTATTGTGATGGGGATCATCAAGTGAGGGCAGGGAGAGAGAATAAAATTAAAGAAGACAAATAAAATTTTAAATGTACTTTTGTGTATGAACATTTAACAAGTCTTCGATAAAACCGCCTTATAGTAAGACCATCAACTATTTGTGTGTTATTTTTAACTATTAAGTTCATTGATTTAATTTATATATTTTTTTTGTCAAACAATCTAGTGGTTATACCAATTAAGACCGTCTTATATAAGTTTTTGTAATGAATATTTCGCAAAACATTTAATTTTATCGGTTTTAAAAAATGAATATATCATGTTAAAAATGAATATCCAATGTTAGTTAATGAACATTCTAATTTTAAATACATGAATGTGATAAACATTACTATATGTATTTTTGGTGTTTAAATGAACATCATACTTTTGAAAAATAAAAATTTATACTTTTCAAGTGAACATTCATATTTATGACATAGGGGGAAAAAATTCATGATTTACAAATGAACTTTAGGTTTTAGGAATGAATATTCAATGTTGTCAACCAAATATAAAATCCATTTGTTTGGAAATGAATATTTAAGTTTTCTAAATGAGCATTCAATTCTAATCTTAATGTTGTGTGTTCTTCATTTTTTATTGTATTGATTATAAACTAGCTTTAGTCCCCGGGCGTTGCCCCGAATCATTTGATAAATTTCATTTTAAGACTTCTTTAATTTGTTTTGCCTTTTCCATCAAAATTTAAAATATTCTAATTATATATATTATTTAAATTTAATTTTGTAACAAACTGAAATTTTAAGTGAACAAATAGGAGTATTATATTATTATAAGATATTTACAGTAGATAGCCATGAAATATTTTATAATTACGATAAAATTTTGAAATAATTGCGAATATAATGTGAGTAAAATATGTTTGTTGATAAAAAGATTGAATATATGTTTTGAGGAGTGTCTAATTTCTAAAGCTTTAGTTTTTTTGGTTTGTATCTAAAATGCCATTTTTGTAAATATTTGAAACTTTTGACATTAAAAAATATTAAAAAGTTAGTGGACCCCTTATGTTAAGATGAATTCCGTTACACAAAACTCTTGTAACAGGCTTCATAACGGTCTTTGTAAATACAATTTAATGAAAATACCCTTTTAGATAGTTGCTAAAAATCTAAAATTTTAGCAACCAGGATTTTCCCATATGTTTTACACTTGAACTGTTGAACATATGATTTCAAAAGAAACTTAATAGATCCAAATAAAAGATCAATTGTAATATTGACAAAGTGATAAAATGAACATGAAATTATCATAAAAATATATATTCATTATTATCAATTTTTCACATATTTTATTTATCATACGTAGAAAAGGAATTAATAATTTTACTTAGTTATTACTTTCTTGTATGATATACTGTACATAATATAATATATTGTTACACAAAAATAGTCAATAATGACATATAGGTTAATTGGTAAATTATGTGTCAAACACATTTTTTACCATTAAAAACTCTTGAATATTATGTATACAGTGACGAATTTCAACGATGTTTTAGTAACTTGTTTGTTTGATGGGAGTATAAATGATAGAAAGCTAAGAGTGAGTAAATATGTGGAAATCTTTATAGTTATAAGTATATCATTTTTGTTTTCCACATAATTTCCTTCAAAGTTGATGGAAGAATTGTAAAAAACCTAAGGTTATATAAGTTAAATCTTTTAATTTCAATAATTTTCTTTATTAAATCAACCAAACAATGGAAAAATGGGTAACACAACTTACTTTTCAATAGTTTTAGTCACTAAACGATCAAACAAGTGAAAACTATTAATTTCCATAGTTTTGTTTTTCTACACATTTTCATAGATGTACTTTTCTGTATACTTCCGCAACAATCATTCCCAAACACAATGTAAATCTTTGTTGGTATTATTGTTGTTGCACAGGTTAGGGTCCATATATTGATATATGGATCCGGATCAATGTAATATTTTTATTGGCCAAAGTCTATGACGTAATATCAATTGATAGAATACCCAAAAATCCAAGTCTATCGATCGAACAAATCTAGTCTAGTTAGGGGTAAGTTACCTAAAATACACTATAGCCAAATCCTAAGCCGCATCGAATAAGGCTACGTTAGTGAATCTTCAATCTTATGATACTTATAGTGTATATAAAAAGGAAGAGGCTAATGTATCAACCTACAATTAGAGACAAAAAAAAAAAATCTTGTGGAATTCTTCAAGCATTCAATTCAATACAAATTCAGGTTTTAATTCAATCTTAATTCTAGTTTCTTTAATTCGTGTTTAGTTTTAATTTATGTTTTTAGTTTTAGTTTCTTTAATCTCTTATGCTCTAATTTCTTGTTTTATTTCTAGCTTTATAATTGTTGATTAATTCATTAGTTATGATCATCTCTTTAGTTTTGTTTTCCATAGTTGCTTTAGTTTTTATGATCATGAGTGAGTAGTTAGTTTTCTAGGGTTAGGGAAACCTTGAGTAATTAATGGACTAATTAATTAACTTAGATTGTTTTGGTTTTGCAATTAGTAGTCAAATACCTATTATTGGCTTGTTTGTTTACAATTGAATTGTGTGCAGATTTAGTTGTAATTTTGATAATTGTCGAATTTGATGCAGAGAGGTAAAAATACCACAATAAAAACACTGAATAATAGGCAGAATTAGTCTAGGCATGAGCAAGAGCCGCTAGATGAGTTTTGAGGGAGTCTAAGTTCGAGAGAATTAGCGAGCCCTAATTTGACGATAATTGTGAGATTGAACGTTCTTTGTTAGTGAAACCATTAGTTGTTCTTGGTGACCCGAATGACCCTACACCTTAAATATTAGTTTTAATCACCGAAATTTCCCGTAGTTAATTACTAGTTAATTAGTAATCAACTAGTTAATCGATAATTCTCAACCAAGGCTCTTTACACAGTTTAATCTTTTTAGAACTAATAGAGTTCAATTGCTTCCCTGGGATTCGATCCCTACTTCCCTAGTTGCATTAGTTAGAGTTGTCCGGGTATTTTTGATAGGTGTGCGATAGCCTCATCAATCGGAGTCTCAGATTTCCTTGCAGACCATCCTAAGCTTTTAAAAGCTAGCGTTGGTTAAAATTAGATTTCTAATTTAGAATGAACCCGACATTGTTAGAGGATTGCAATAATCGATGATCAAACAAGGTTTATGAGCGACAAACTTTTTTGTTAATTTCCTAAGATTCTTATCGGTCAATATTTATTTGAAATATTATTCAAGGCCGGATTGCCTCATTCATATTGTTATGGTGGTTAAAAGTGAAAATATTATAAGTATAATAAATATTATACCTAAGCTTATTAGATCGGCATGATTCTCAGAATTTAAATATTTTAAATTTAAGGTCTTTATGTATTTTCTTGAAGAAAATTTTGACAATAGAAAAACGACAATAACGATGGGAAGGTGAGAGAGATAACACAAAAAAAAAAGGATGGATGATGTTATAAAATATTGTTAGAGTGAATGCCCATTTCTTGAATATATTCTAGAATGTCTTAGACTAGGATTTACTCTATAAAACCCTAACTATGTTTTATGTATATATATGTATATACATTGGCGGATCCACTATTGTAGCACGGGGTGCACATGCTACACCTGGATTTTAATATATAGATTTATTCTAAAGTATTAGTATCATATAAATAGGTTTGGTTCAATGGTAAAAATGTCATATATAAAGTTAAAGGTTGGGGTTCAACACTTGTAACAAGCAAAATAACTTTTTTTTTTTTTAATAAAAAAGGTCTCACATAATGTATTGTACACTTGGGAAATTACAAAAGACTTTTTAGTTTCTTTCCTTTTCAATTCTTTTATTTTAAAACTACTAGTAAATTCTTTGTTACTACTAGTCTACTACTAAGTAATAATTTTGTAGTATAATTCTTTTAACTAGTAAGCTACTCTTAATACTAAATCACTAATAATATTTTTGCATTGTGACGAACTAACGAATTACGCTCTTTAGCTCTTGTCACTTGATTGTTCTAAGTATTTAGATTCATAATTAAAATGATTCAATTTTATTTTTTTCCCTTCCCAATTATATATGAACGATCAAGCGTATGCATTTTATTAAAAGAACTTGCGACCTTTTCCTACAAGTGTTGATTGCGTAATTTATGTCACCAAAAGTACCGTGTACAAACTTGGTATCATAAGTGATTAGAGAGATGATAACATTCAAGCGATTTATCTACCTCGGTTTTACGATTTGTGCTACACCTAAATAAAAATCATGAATCCGCCCCTGTGTATATCCCTTGAAACCTATTTTTTAATAACAGATGAAAGTAATTTGTTGTATTTTATGTTTAGTCAACCTTAAATTATTTTGAAAATAAGGCTTTATTGTTGTTATGCTCAATTACTTCCAAATTCAAACAATCTCAGATTCCCAACCTTAAATGGAAAAATAATATAAGTGGTTATACCTTGGTAAAATTAATGGAAAAAAATTTGTTCATTTAAAATGAGCTAAAAATTTAGTTTCAAATTAAATAAACAATTTTTTTTTCTTTAGTTGCACTTTGTAAGGTACAAAATACAAATACATATACCAAAGCTTTGTATAACAATATAAGGTAGATGTATTGCCTTTTCACAGAGAAAAAAAGTTTATTAGTGTGTTTTTTGGTAAAAGAGAGCTCTAAGGACAATGATTTATACAAAGTTTGATCTCTTACCAATTAATTCTTAAAACTTCGACTAACTAAACAAGTAGAATTCATATAGTACATCATATATTAGTGTGTACGTGTGCGTCATTCATTAAAGATTTATAGAAGTACATTAACAATAATATAGAATATACTCTGTATCAACTATAATTAGACTTTATTCCTTTTTTTTTTCCAAATTAATAGCCTAAATAGAATTGGCTTGCTAGTCTACCACCAACAAGTCAACAACAACAACAACAAACATACCAATTGTATTAGACGAGTAACTTGAAGCATTTGAAAAATTAAATAAAAATAATACTCCAAGTGGTTCAACTTCTAGCATTGTTTGGACAGATGCATGGTCAATATTCAATACCATAGCTAATTGAAATTGTGGCAAATGTTAATTCAGAAACTTATGTGAATTTTAATATGAATACAAAAACTCACAACGGTAAGGACTAAATCCGCGAATTTCTAATGGCTAAGCCACCAAAATTCTTGAATTTAGGTTGATTAACTAGTCTTTGATTAAAACCTAAGCACCCTCAAAGCCACTACTTAATCCACGCACAAGAGTATAAAGGAATTTCCACCAACTCTCAAATTTTAGGATATTTTGTTTTCAAGTAAACAAATAAAACGTTTATTCAATTTTCAAATTTGATTTTTACAACCTAATGTTGAGACTATTTATAGGAATAATCATCAACAAAATCCTAAGAAAAAGAAGCTAAAAAACACGCACAAAATAAGATAAACACACCCCTAATGACTCACAAATGACCACAAGATAAGATTGTCACATCATCACTGCATCTTAATCTTATCTTGCTAACAAACACTAACAAACTTTATTTAATCAAGAAAATATCGTAACAAACTTTCTAACAAACTAACAAACAAAATTATGAAAATAAAAATCACAAAACAAAACACTAAACACGTCCTAAAACAAATCCTAACTACACTTGGACTCCAGATAAAAGAAATCTAACTAAAAACTGATTTCCAGTTTGACAGCCGAGTAGAAAAATGGATAAAACATTATCTTGTGTATTTTTTTGAATTTTTGAAATATTTTTCCCTGAAAGAAGATCCAATAAGCTTTCCAACGCATATTCACACACCTTCTAACTCAAAGCCAACTGTCAACGAAAAATCTTCAAAGTCATACATATTGTACTGCTCCGAAATTGAAATTTTATCTTTAGAAGATCCAAGAAATGTCCTAGATTGAATCTTTTAATCAAGAAACTTTCAAGAACGTGATCCTCTATCATTGTAGACCAAGTACAACTAAAACACGGGAAACACAAACACTTAAAAGCATTTAAAAGCCTAAAATGAGAAAAACCCTCGCAAGTGCAGTGGAAAAAATCTATAGGCAAAACCACCAATAATCCGAATGTGAATGGCAACCTTATATTCACATCATTCATACATTTATTGCTATCCACCCTTGTATGTAATTTAAATCGTATTATTATGTTAATTTCCCCTGCCCTTGACATCAAGTTTGAAAGCGCATGTGAGAACAATAAAAGAGAACGTATGTGGAAGGGCTCATATGTGGATTACCAGCAGGAGAGCTGAGGGAATGGATTTATCTAAAAGCAACTTCATGAATGCAAGCCAAGGTCTCAAGCTCCTTTGAAAGAGCTTCAAGTCCTGTACAGTATAGAGGAGCATGCCGTGCCATCTCTTCTTGAAGTGACGTCTTGGGTGAATGAATGTTTACATAGATGAATTTTCATTGATTTTTGTAGTAACTTGCATAGTATAGGGTCCATATATTGTTTCATGTTTAGCCGATTTTAAATTAATTTAGGATTAGTAAAAACATGAAAATGTATAAATTCCTCAATTTTGTCTTATTTGTTTAATGGGAGTATAAATGTGGGAAAAGTAAAAGTGGGTAAATATGTAAAAAAAAAATTTAGTTAAAATTGTATAATTTTGTTTACCACATATTTTCCTTCAAAATTGATAGGAGAATCGTAAACAAACTAAGGTTATATAAATTAAACCTTTTAATTTCAATAATTTTCTTCATTAAATTAACCAAACAAAGGAAAAATGGGTAACACAACTTAGTTTTCAATAGTTTTAGTCATTAAACCATCAAACAAGTGAATTATTGTTGCACTTTTTGTTTTTGTACACATTTTCGTAGCTGCACTTTGTTGGTGTTATTATTGTTGCACAGGTTAGGGTCCATATATTAACATATGGATTAGAGTCCCGTATTATTATTATTATTATTATTTTATTGCCATAGTCCACGTAATACCAATCGATATAATACCCAAAAATCCGAGTCTGCGGATCCAACAAATCTAGTCCAGTTAGGGGTAAGTTACCTAAAATACACTATAGCCAAATCCTAAGCCGAATCGAATTAGGGTAAGTTAGTGAAATCTTCAATTTTATGATCCATCTACTGTATATAAAAAGGAAGAGACTAATGTATCAGCCTACAATTAGAGATAAAAAAAAAAAAAAAAACTCAAATACAATCCAACCTCAGAATAGAAAAGGTGAATCTGAAATACAACCCATCATGTGTTTTCCATCTACCGAGGTTAGTACTTGTGATTATTAATTTTAGCTTTGTTTTGTGATGGATATGTTTCATTATTTTAATAATTCTTTTGCTTTCTTAACAAATTATATCTATATATATATATTTTATATCAAATCGATTTTTTTTTTTATTTTTTTTTACAAATACTTGGTATATGTCCGGTTACCGTATACCTCTGTTTACAATAAGCTTGCTACGGCCATAGTTTCCACTTTCCTGTGCTTCTCTCAAAGTACAAACAAATTAATTAGTTACATCACCCAAGACCATGATGAAAAACTTCAGATATGGATTCTTTGTAACAACGTACTCCGTAATTTTACTCAGAATGTGAATGAGTTGTACCCTAAAATTTTTAAATTTTCATATCCTACCCTTTTAGATAACTTTTTATTTTAGTAGTTAAAGCTTTCCTCTTGAAATCGAGATTATGGCATGAATTATCACCCTGTCTTTGTAGCTTCGTCGCATATTTTAACCTACTTTTTGGTGGATCACCTAGAAAAATTATGACAATGAAATCAGTAGGTAAATATATACTAATCATATTAAATTTTTTTTTTTAATCAATTACTCCGTAGGTAAATATATACTAATCATATTAATTTAATTCTTAATACGTATGCAAGATCCTAAATGTAAATAACTTAATGAGAAAGAGGGAGTATATACTTGGTCATTTAGCCGTTTTTAATGTAACTATTGGCCTATTGGGGAATGTGGTTTGTCAAATTGTGAAATTTACTTAGTTTTTCATGATCATAACATGTACAAATGTGTTTTTAAAAATGTTTTAAGATGGTGGATTGGTGTATGCTTCCATGTGATATTGTTGGTGAAATTGCTCTAAAGTTGGACTCAATTGATGACTTCATTTATTTTTCGGCGGTATGTCATTCATGGAAGGATGCTTCATGCAAGGTTAAACGTAAGCAGCAAACAATGCCATGGTTGCTACTAGCCGAGAACAATGAAGACAATCCGAATCATCTTAGAAAAATTTACAATCTAAGTGTTACCAATTGAGTATACCCGAGACTTTTGGGGCGCGCTGTTGGGGTTCAACCTGTGGTTGGGTTGCCATTCTGACCATCAACTTCCAGGTGCTGTTATTTAATCCATTAACCAAAGACCGAATCACTACCTTACCATCAATACAAAACTTGCCAAGAGAACCCTTTGACCCGCAAATTGATACTCTTGATAGGTATTGGAGGCATCATGTGTTCAGGCTTATGGTACTGAAAGTGACGACTTGTTTGTTGCTGTAATTTATGATTCCAGAGAATATCTCGCCCTTTGCTCGGCCCGGAGACCAAGCATGGACATTAGTAGATAAATATGTTCAAGATGTAGTATGTTACGATGACCACATCTTTTATGTGCTCCTCAGTGGGGAGACTCGATATTGTGATAACAAAGGAATTAGTACTGATGTTAAACTAATGAATTATGTACCTGGCTTCATATCATCTTTGAAGGGTCCCGGCACTCTTCATCTTCAAAATCTATGTGATGAACTTTATTTGCTTATACGAAAAAAAGGACGATATTGATCTTGGAAGTGATGATAATCCTGATGATTACTATGTTCATACCATTGCATTCGACATTGACATGTGACATTAGACTATAATAAATTCAGACAATAAAAAGGGGAAATAAGTGATTTTATGAACCAAAAAATTAAGATTAAAATGAAAACTCTTTGCCTGAGCTTGATGACAATGACCATTTTCCAATAAAACATCTCCGAAAAATCGAAAATTCACATCAGAGAAGAACACCTGTATATCACCATCTATGGATCTAGACAGTTCAGTGAAATAAGCAATCGTATCCTTGTTCGGTTTTCGAAATTGAATCAAGCATACAAAATTTCCCTAAATGAAACTTACACTTGAAATTTTACTAGAGTTGGTAAAATTTTGTGGACATAAACAACTAACTAGCTCAAAAGGAACTCTTACATGCGTTGTAATCAATTAAACAAACTAAATAAATACCAGATAAAAGGCTAATAAAGAAGCCAAAAGGTTTACATAGAAGCACCAGCGCTTATTTCTGCTAAAAAATATCAGAGACTTGCTAATGTGATATACACAGTTTAATGTTGCAGGTGGTAGGCCACAGTAGAAGCCTGCGACAGACCAATCATAAAAGGGTAAGACTTTAAGGCCTATGCATAGAGATAACAGAAAGTTCAAACATGGTGCTACAAAAGTAGATCATTGAGTCCATAACATTGCTAATATTCGTTTCTTTAAGTAGCTGGGTTAGTAAAACACAGTAGAAAAATGCTTTTATATGCTCATTGCTCACAAAATAGAACGCACATACAAACTTCTTATCCACTGAAGCATTTGCCTAAAACAAATTCAGGTAAAAACAGAGCAACTTTGTATCGTAAAGTTTTTTTTATTGCAGCAAAATAAAACCCAAAAGAATCGTATGGAGTAACCAAAAGCTTGTCAAATCAGTTTGTCAATCAGATGTTTCAGGATACTATCAATACTCAGCAAAAAAAAATAAAAAAAATTGCAAATAATTCTTCTAAGAAATGATAAGAAACCTACCGGTGACATGGATAACTTTTTTGTTCCCTCTATTTCAAGGGGGACAGTTAATATTTGGCTCATGCCAGAAAAAAGATGATGGAGAAATGCCATCTGTTGTACTTCTTCAATATATTCTGATGGATGTCTTAAAATAGTTTTCTGCATTACTAGATTGCGCAACATTTTACCTAACCAAAAAAGAAAATCTTGTATCAAACAAGGAAATAGGAGATAGCTAGCAGTGCAAAACAAATAAATACTATGTACTATGTAAATAATTTGGGGTTATACTGGGGCAGAGAGTCACATTTTATAAGGTATTCAGAGACTATGGTTGAAGCTGAACGACAACGGAAGTACTCGAAGGCGGACTAAGATATAAAAGCATTCAAGTAGTAATATTATTTTTCCTAAGAATTCTTAAATAGGGTAAAGTCATACTAGATTACTAGCCAGTTTTTTCCACCTTTCTTCATGTCCACATCATATCCATCTACATGCTAAAATGGTCGTTTCATCTCCATCGATTATGGTTCCTAGTACTTGTAATTTTCAAGAATGATGAGACTTTAATAACAAAAGGAAAATTACATTGAACTTCTCACTGGTGGGAAATATACCCTCAAACAGGGTCAAAATTGGACTAGTTTCTCTGCTTTGGCAAAGTATCTCTTTAGTTCATTGTTTGTGGTAGAAAAGAAGAAAAATCAATCAATCACACTTACGGAATAATGGATACAGATACAAGACCAATAGAGACTAGTAGCTACATCATCTCTCACCTACCACCTTGATAATATTGACCTTTAAATTTCATCTCAAATTATGTTCTACTGATGCTTACTTTTCAGTTTGATGCCCTACTGCAGATGGGTGGCGCTTGACCTTGCGATATGCTCTTTCTGTATTGAATGAATCGACCTAAGATGAATTCAAATTTAAAAGTTAGAATCTCCACAATTAAAAATTGATAGAAAAGAAACAAAGACTGCCAACAATAGCAAACTGGATCTTACAGCTTCTTTAATCTTGGCAGTCATATCAGCAGCTTTGACTGAAGCAACCCGTAGGCATTGCATAACAACACTGTGCATGACACCAACCCCTCCACCCTTTTGAATGGCACAAATATCACCATTTGTGTTTAATGTAACAGTCATTCTTCCTTTCATTATGGCTTCTTCAGAATGGGATGGGTCAATAACCTATATCAATTAGTTTATTACATGAAAACTCCATCAATATAGCAAAATTTAGCAAATCCACTTAAGATGCCTTATTCCATTTTTTACCACAACATTATCAGCAGCGAAGAATGCAAATGTCACGGCTATAGGAAGATGATGAACTATCAATGGAAGTGGATCGCGCACCTGCAAAAGTATGGAATAAAAATGAAAAAAAAAGAAGGAAAGTGGAAATGGCCTCTACTATTTAGCCAGACTGGGTAAAAGTAAGTAACTTGAGCCTTTTATCAGAATAATGAAAGCACTATCCCTATAGGGCTATAACACTCTATACTTCTATAGTTAGATTGAAATAACATAATCCATGCCTAGTATGACATCAACCTGCACCAGGCATTGTCACTAGGCTTGCTGACATACCCTTGGAGGAGATGCGACTTGGCAACATCACCGTAAAATAAATGCACTAGCCATGAGGAGATAGAACCAAAACCAAAAAAAGACATTCCTTAATTACATCAAGGCTTGTTAGGTTAGCAACAATATCTTTACTAGTAAACGAAAATGGAATACATTCCATGCTTACATTTACACTGAAGAATTTATTTTCCATGTTTATCACCAAATCACATTGACCTTGACAAGCCAATTGTAGTAGGAAACTAAGAATTGAAATCAACTAGCTTGGGATAAAATTCCAAAATAACGCTCACCACCCAAACCATTACCAAATGACTAGAAATTTTCACATCAAGCTCCAAAGAAGACGGAGGACGATAAAGATTAAAAATAGAACTAATTTTCTGTTTCTTGAGCTAATTTAGATCTTAAGAACCTTCTTAATATGTTGCATCTAATGAAGCTGTTTGATCTGTCATTACTCTCTGAAAAGATGAAAGAATAACAATCCTTGTATTGTTCCACCAAATTTCCAAGAGTTTCAATGCCCCAGCAAGCTAGAACTATAGTAAGAACTAAGAAGCACTGGGATGGAGCCTTCAAGGTATAGTACGTACCAATTTTAAATTCTAAAGAGAAAAAGAATATACGAAGTATATTATCTTATAGCAGCCTGTAACTGAACAATAAGTAAACATTTTAAAAGATCTACTATGCACCTATAACAACAATATTCTACAAAAATACATTTTAGAGCATTAAATACGTCAGCAAAGAAGAACAAATCAATGAATTAACAAGATATGGTTCTTAAAACACATGATTGATTCTACACTTTGCTCCACAAAAGTACAAAACACTTGATTGTTCTAAGTTATTGCATGGAAATCAGTGTGGAAATGATTTCAAAATATAACAACAAAAAATAGATTTTAACACACCTCAGGCGGGTATACTGTTAACTCTTGCCCATCTTCTCCCCCGACACTACACTCTGGCCTCCTGAATGTAAGAAGGGCTGACAAAGCCGCAATATTTGCAGCATCAACAAGATTTCTGAGTCAATGAAGATTATGAGTCACCATATGTATGTTCTCAGACACAAGAAAATATAGAACTCTCTTATTAAAGTAGCATTGCAGCATACCCTCCATTATCAAGTATGTGAATATCAATACGAATGGACCACACTAATTTGCCAGCTAGGACACAAAGTGATTCGGTATCAATTGCCCTGCTCTCCCTGCAAGAACACTGTACAAATCAAAATAACCCCAATGCAAGCAAAACAAACGGAAAAGGAAAACTTGATTAAAATGTTCTGCATTAAATTTGGACACTGGATCTTAGACTAGTGTATGTAGTGATAAAGGGAAAAATTACTATACACTATTGACTTGTTTTGAAATGATGACATAGGGGTATGGGATTTGATTAATAAACTTTTGATTAAGACAATTTGACTTGCACGTATTCAATAAAATAGTCAAAACAGGTTAATATTAGCAGTGAAGTAAAGGGATACCTTAAACCACGGTCTACTATACGACCCAATTCGACAGCAGATTCTCCAGGGCGGCCTGCCTCAAACGAGGGGTCAGCCATAGGAGAAAACTCAGTAAAAATAGCAAGCGATCCTTCATTGGGCCTGTCTTTATAAGGTTGAACTAGCTGAGAAGTCACAAACCCCATGACATGAGTTTGGCCAAGCTGCACTTCAGAAGAACCATTTTCTCTATAGTTCAAACACAATTTAGGAAAGTATGAGCGATCCTGTTTCACCTAACAAGTAAACGATATCGAAATTCCAACAAGTTTTATGATATACCATACTATATAAGTTGGAATCAAATGACTAAAGACTACCATGTATAAAACACGAGGCAAATTACCGGCCAAACTTAATTGTTAAGCGACGGTAGTCAAAAGGGCGGCGACCATCAACTCGTAGATCAGACAGCAATGCATTCTCAATAAACTTCTTCTCATTCACAGTCATGTTCCAACTATTAGCTAATCTCTGCTCCATTTCTTGATTTTCTTCACACTATAAAACACCCCCGACAACATAAATATATAAACCCCAATCCGAG
This sequence comes from Suaeda aralocaspica, assembly GCA_016808085.1. Lineage (NCBI taxonomy): Eukaryota > Viridiplantae > Streptophyta > Magnoliopsida > Caryophyllales > Amaranthaceae > Suaeda > Suaeda aralocaspica. The sequence goes on from PYUH01000090.1 coordinate 1,004,526, forward strand.
CTACAATCGATCTATCTTATCTATTAAAACAGAAGCCGTGCAACGTAGAGCTTGACGCATATGGCAGTCACATATCAAGAACATGCACTTTAGCATTGAAAATGCTAAATTCCAAAATCATGCAAAAAGAGTTCAAAATTCAGTAATGCAGCTTAGTATTGAAATACAATCTTATAAAAGAGAAATCTTTTATGCCTCTTTATATATTTTCATAATCATATCTTAAATTAGGAGTAAAATTAGTTAGAAAAATTAATGTATGAAACAATTGAATGCTGTTTTCTTGAACATTATACTATTATATATTAACAAATTACACAAAGTATAGGGGAAATTCCACAAATTATACGTAGTAACATAATAATCATCGTCACCTCAATTTATTTACCAAATTTCAGTAAAATTTAATTCAATATATCATTAAATAACTGCATTTTTGTAATTAAACTAACTCAAACACCAAATTTCAGAGCAATCATCTACTGGAAATTGGGAGAAATTAGTGCAATTATTACCTGCAACTATAAAGTAACACAAATTTGTAATTTAGCAAAATTGATTGAAGAATTAACCTAATTTTAGCTATTGTAACGAAAATTAACTAATTAAAAATGGTAAAATTTGTAAATTAAACAAACAAATTTCAGTTTTTAAGAAATGTATTTGAGAGCAACATACCTAAACAGCGAGCTTTTTGAGAAATTGGGTTGAAGAATTGAAGTCCTCTGTAAAAAATTGCTTCACTGCAATGGCAGTTTGAGAGAAAAGACAGTTGAAAATTGAAATATAGTGACAAACCATAGAGGGAAGTTAGGTTTATTTGTTCTATGATTCATTTGGTGTTGGTCAACAAGTAATGGGCCAAGCCCAACTTTAACCCACAAAAGAAGGAGGTGAACATTTGTTCCGAATTCCCAAAAACCTCGAAAAATGTTATTTTTTGCTCACCCAATATTGTTTTATTAGCTTTTTAGCCGATTTCAATAGTTAAGGACCTTTCCTTTGATTTAAATATCAACACGTAAAATTTTAGGGTAATATTTTTTGAGTTTCCAGAACTCGTGAAAAGCGTGACTTGTAGCCTTTTTCCTAACTTTTGGAAGACCTTTTGGGTCTCTGTCTCGTTTTCTCCCCAAATTTCATTTACTTGTTTCTGATAACCTTAGGATGATCCAAGATTGTTATCAGTAAAAAAAAAAAAAAAAACTTGTTATGTTTAGAGGATTCTCCTATTGCAGGACCATCTTATAACCTTTTGAACTCCAACTTTTTGTATGAGGACCCTCTTTTCACCCTAGGGACACTATGCACGATTTTTAGCAAATCTTTTCCCGAGAACCCTCAAAATATGTGAACTAGAGTGTTCTGTTTCGGGTTTTAACAATTGTCTCTAGCCCCATCCTATTTTCCTCCTATATTTATCCCACATATTGTTGATGATTCCAAGAATCCTTACGCTCGATTTCAACATCTTTAGACATTATTTGAAAGAAAAACATACAATCTTTCACTCTCTTAAAACTCGTCTTAGGACCTTTTTAAACTCTAAAAAGCCACTCAAATGCCTTTTGACCATTTAGGCTCGTTCTAAAACATGTTTTGGTACTACATGCCAGTGCAAACTGTGCAAATTGGCTAACCAAATCTAGTACTCAAATCAACTAGACCAAGCAAAACCAAGAAAGAAGAGGGGGACAACAATGGCACAACTCCAGCAACTTCTGGCACTAAGATTAACACCATCTTCTTATTCATCTTCTTCATGTTGCAGAAACAGTATGATGATGAAACCTCAAATTACAATAAACCCTAAATTCCATACCTTTCGCGCCAATTCTCTCTCCCCCAAACTCACACTTCCCACCTCTCCTTTTGTTAATCCTTATAACCCCACTTCTGGGTTTCGCCTCTTTTGCAAGTTCAATAATTCTGGTATTTTCTCTTTCTTTTAATCTTCTATAATACAGTATATTGTTGAATTTTTAATGGGGTAAACATAGTATGAATGCTTGAATTTTGTTGGGATTCAGTTGAATTTTGTTAAAGTATGCTTCTTTTTTGCCTTTTGTTGATGTAGGTATGTTTAATTGAATTCAAATGAAGCACATTATTTTGAAATTGAAATGCTATTATTTTAGAATTGTGGGTTCAAATTACAAGGTTTTGATTGAAGTTATCAACTAGCTTAACCATGATGGCATTTGTATGTTAAGATGTTATTTATTTATGCCAATTATTTGGCTTAATTTCAAGCTTTGTAGTTTGTAACTTTGTACTTCACTACTTACTAGCCATTAGAAAAAAATTAGGTTACTTTTACAAGTATTGCAATCTGTAAGGAATGTTGCATGAATAGTTCATTAGATTACTTTTAGTGGGTACTTAATAGGTGAACCAATGAATTACAAGCTTGAATGTATATCGGGTTAAACCTTAGGAATGTGGTCTTGTTGACGAGGCTTGTCAGTTTGAGAGTCTTAGTTGGTTTTTCTGAATGCTGAGGGAAGCTTTAGCTCAATGAGTTTTGCTTAGATCAGGGTAGATTATATGCTTCCAAGTTCTGAGCCTTGGTTTGCCATGCTCAGGATGACTTTCAAAAGTCACACCATGCTTTATCGTGGCCAAGATATCTCTCACTTTGTCAGATTTTAGTTATTAATGTCTTCTCTTATGGGAAAGCTTTAAGTATGGCAACCAAATGGGTATGAATAGTGCCAGAAGATAGGAGTTCATATGATGATATCTATGTGTATGTGTATGGAAATGTTACTGGTAGACTAGAGCTTGGAAGCTCAGGGAATTGAATTGGGGGAGGTGAAGCTTGCTTTGTCGAGACAGTAGTTATTTAAGGATGTCTTAGAAAATGAAAAGCGTGTTGATGAACAACGCATGAGAATTAGACTTGTTTACTAGGTTCACTCAAGCTTAATGAAACGCTTGTTTAATAAGTAATTTCATGATTCTTGTGGTTTTTGGTACTTGGTAGGACCTTTTATTTCTCTGAAGCACCTCAACAGTTGAAGTTGAATGAAAAATGTTGTACTTTGTCCTCCTGCTAAGTCTGCAAGAGAGAGGCAGGCATTTCACTGTGCCTGTCATACGCACTGATTCTATATCCAGAAATATTTTCTTGGCTGAATAGAACCTATCATTTGTTCCTAATAGATTAGATCTATAAAAATCACACTGGGGTTAATGCAGTAGTCTAACACCTTTTATAGACTCAATGTCACAGCTGGAGCTTGGGAGACGCAAACCTGAGAAGAGGGTGAACGCTGTCTTCTGGATTATTCTTTTGAACCTTGCTATATATGCAGCAGATCATCTCTTTCTGGTACTAGATTTGTCACTTCTTTTGATTAAAAACAGCCTCACCAAATATTTGTTTTTGGAATTCTAGATTTGCATCTGCAAAATTTGAACTCAATCATGCACAATGTACAGGATAGATGTGAAACTTAAACACTTGACTAATTTATCTATTTACGTGACTTGTCAGTCTTATTTCCCACTTTTATGTTGTTGATTTCTCCTTTTCAGCCTCAACATTCTATTCAAAGAAGTAAACTGATACTTTGTATGTAATGGTTAATTATAAAGGAGCTGGTTTTCTTTAGATTAACTTCATTTTGATGGTAATTATTAGGTTGTTCAGCTTTCTAACTCGGCTATAATCTCTTTTTTCTAATGAAATTGGCAGTTTCGAGATATCAAAGCCCTGTATTTGTTCCACAGTCATCCTGCTTGGTACCAGTTTGTGACAGCTGCATTTTGTCATGCAAACTGGTAAGACTTGAAAGCTGTTGTAGATTAAATATGATTTGACCTAAGGCACTGGGTAGAACGCTGTGTATTAGAGCTATTGCATTATTGAGGAGAGAGCCTCTAGAAGCTTTATAATGTATGCTTCATCCAACAGTCTCACCAGTCACCAATGACCAGCCCAACTATGCAACAATATTAAGTATTCAGCCTCAATTATGACAGTGTTTTGGGGTTATTGTCAGTAATTATAGCTACTACTCATGCTGTCTGCAGGAACCATCTTTCCAGCAATCTTTTCTTTCTTTACATTTTTGGTAAGGCAATTCAATTATGATTCATTTGGAATAAAAAAATTGAATATCAAATGTTTGCACATTATGTTCATTTTAGTATATGTTCTTCTATCTATGCAGGGAAGCTCGTGGAAGAGGAAGAGGGTAGCTTTGCATTGTGGCTTTCTTACATTCTAACAGGTGCTGGTGCAAACCTTGTTTCTTGGTTGGTTCTTCCAAGGAATGCGGTTTCTGTTGGAGCCTCTGGTGCTGTTTTCGGATTGTTTGCTATAAGTGTCCTTGTGAAGGTATGTTGAGCTGTAAATGTTTAGTATAGCAGGCTATGCCCCACTGTGCTTGTGACATATCTAGGTGCTTGCAGATGTCAATGGACTGGAGAAAAATTCTTGAAGTACTTATATTAGGCCAATTTGTGATAGAGAAGGTGAGCATCTCCCATTTTCCGGGTTAGCAAAGGAATTTTAGTATATTGTGTAACCTAGTTTGATAATGCAGCTTTTAATCTGCCAACATTTAAGAAGAGTTTACTCTAACAGTGACTGTTCAACATCTCATGACACACACAATAGATGTCACAGTTGGTCTTTATTGGCTTGCGCTGTTTTATAATATCTTTGTTTCAGAAGATTAAATGCTGACCCGTTTTGTGCCTGGTTCTCCCAATTTGATTCACATTTGTGTGTTGAACTATTGTTTAGTTCTGTGGGAACACACAATAAAATTAAGTACCTTTGTTTAATAATTATTTTTCTCGCAGAAGAATGGAGTATTTGGAAATTCATATATTTTTTTTATTCTGTAAGAGGTTGGGACATGTGACCTTTGCATTTTAGATGGGAGCGTAACTACAGTAAGTTGCTAATGGTATCTTCTTTTTACATCGCATGTTAGGTGATGGAAGCAGCTCAAGCATCAACAAGTTTGTCAAATGGCTTCATTGGTACGTACGCATTACAAAATGTCAACCACATTGCTCATCTATCAGGTGCTATGGTTGGGGTACTTTTAGTATGGTTAGTCAGCAGGGTTCCGGGTGACTCGTCAGAATTGTCTGAGAAGCCCAAGGACAAATAGCAAATTTATCAATGAAAGATTTATCACAGCACTTTGAAGCACTGCTGCACTGCATATTTCCTTCCCTGATGTCTTTTGGTTGCTTACACTACATGTATCAGACTTGGTGGGAATCAGTTCAGGAAAATCAATTTCATGTTGAAGCAAATCTAGGCTGTAGTGAATCACATTTCTGAGCCTAGGACTGTAAAAGTAATAGATACCTTGATTTTTGGATGATAAACCAGCAACACGAATTAAAGGTTTAAATGTTTATATAATACCTTTGAATGCATTGCTCTCATGCTTTGTATATGATTAAGTGATAAACCAGAGTTTGGCAAAGCGTGATGGTGTGTATATGTTGTTTCAAGGAATGGTATTGTTTACACTATATGTGTTATTAACTTATTATACTACTACAACAACAAAGCCTTAGGCCATGTTCTTCTCAACTTATTTTTGCTGATCTGAACTTACTTATTTTTGCTGAACTGAACCTATTTTTACTTATCTGAACTTATTTTTGCTGAACTGAACTTATTTTTGCTGAAATCATTAACAATTTATCAAGGATTGAAAATGATTTTTGTTGAACTGAACTTATTTTTACTGAACTATGTTTATTTTTGCTGAACTGAACTTATTTTTGCTGAATTGAACTTTTTTTGCTGAAAATAAATAAAAATTAAACGAGGAGAACAAGGCCTTAGTCCCAAAATAATTTGGGGTCGGCTTGACATGAATCAATGAGTCGCAAAAATCATCAGTAGAATATGTATGTGTTATTATACTTGTCCTAATTGTGTAATTTTCTTTTGCTTTCCTAATAAATTATATAAGGACAGGGTGACAAAACCAACGTTAATGGTAGGGTGACATCATAAATTATCATTATTATTAATGTCCATTTTGAATTAGATGACTAGGTAAGGAATTATTGGTGACTCGTAAAATTAGTCCTTAACTCATAAAGAACGCACCCAAATATTTCTTATCTTTAATTTTATTGTCACAACTCACTAACCATATTGCAATCCTACACTCGACTAGCCGTCTCCCCTTTAACTGAATATGAAACCGAAAGTAAGTAAACCCACACCATGAGTCCATGACACTATGATTCCATGTTGTAAACCATTTCATATCTTGATTTTGACCATGAACCATGTCCTTGTCACCTATTTTGTGCATATTGTTCTCCAAGAAAAGAAATTATAAATCCCTAAAAAAACCGCCACAAACATTTTTACTACGCACATTTTTCAGTCAATAAAACCTAGAGAAAAAAAAAATCATAAATTTCAATGCCATATAATGGCTATTTCCCCAGATTCTCCCACTTTTTCATTCGCATTTCATTCATTCGAATGCTTACTTAATTGATCACTCAATTTGCAATTCAATCAACAAATACTGAAAAACCCCATCTCAATTCATCGTCTTTTATTTTTTTTTTTCAATTTTTTATTCTTTAAATTTCACTCAATTTTGTGTTGAAAAATTAAACCCAAAAACACAATGTTGAGATTATGGAGATGGTATCAAAATTGTTTATCAGTACACCCAGTAAAAACCCAGATGATAAGCTCTGGAATGCTTTGGGGAATTGGGGATATGGCTGCTCAAACTATTACTTTTAAAATGGCTCATAAAAAACGACTTCAATCTTCTGTAAGCTTCTTTCTTAAATTATTTTTATCTAAAATTTTTATGGGTTTTTGTTGTTGTTTGCGAAATTGGGTTTTAATTTATTTTTTCTGGAAGTATTTTGATGTTGTGGAAAGATTTTAACTTGAAATTTGAAGAATTTTAGTGCAATTATGTCAATTAGGGTTTTTTGTTTGGTTAATTGCAAATTGTAATGTTAATGCTCTAAATTTGTTTTAATTTGTGAAATTATGCCGTGTTATTTGCTTATTAGTTTAAAAAGTAGGAAACTTGGAATCAAACAAAGGATATAATGAGTGATGATTATTGCATGTTTGACAGTTTCATGGATTAATGTTTTTTTTTGGAATTGTTCAGTTGTATATTAGTTATTTGGGGTTAGTCATTGTGTATTGTATGTTAATTGTTTAGTTTTATTGTGTGGCATTATTGACTCAATGGTTCATTGTATCATTTTGTGCTGGAAAATTGTATGGCTTTTGAATTTGCAGATATTAAGGCTACTATATTGATCAAGTGTGATTCCTTGATATTGGACACATTCGACTCACAAGCGAGTATTTGATTATATTGATAGGTTTTCATGCTAACTCGGTCATATAATGTTTATGATTTTCGTATTTTGTTTGCCTGGAAACCTGGAATAATGTTGCCAGTCAGGTCATTTTGCTATATTTTGGAGCTTTTATGCTTAGTTGTGCTTCGATGTTGTTTGGTTTTCAGTCAATTGTTTGTAGGGTTCATGGATGCCTATGCATTTAACTTAAGTTTTGTGAGTCCACCATTGGGTGCTTTTTTCTTATTTCTGATATCCTGCAGATTGCGTTCTGAGATTACATTTAAGCTGCTTCTCCTATCAATATCGTGGGTTGTGTGAATTTTGTTTGTTAGATAGCATATTGCAAAACTTGAAGGTTGCAACCTGCCCTTTCTTTTATCTGTTTTCTCGGTGTACTCAAAATTTTAACCCCTTTTCAAACTATAGGAAAAGGATGAAAAGTTAAAGATGAACTGGAAAAGGGTTGCTGCAACAAGCTTGTTTGGCTTTGGGTTTGTTGGACCAGTTGGTCACTTCTGGTTAGTCTTTTGTTCTTCATGTGCTACAGTTCATTATAATTGAGAATGTATTGTTGGACCTTGTTCTCCGGACACAAGTGCGAAAATGTTTTATCCTTAATTCCTCTTGAATGTAGTTGTGCTGCTAACAATAGAAAAGAGAAAGCAACATTTTTTGGTCATTCTTTGCTACCTTTTGGGAGTTATTGACTGATCTTTTCTATATTTTACATCACTTTTTTTTAAAAAAAGGTTTTGCTTTCTCTTCAAATGTAGGAGTTGAAATGCATTCAATACTCCTACTCCGAGTAGTAGAAAACTAGAAATGTATATATGTGCATGTAAAATTGTAAATATTTGTGGCGCTGCTTTACTGATAGTACGATTTGATTGTTTACAATCCTGTATTGGTCTGTTCTCTGTAGGCGAGGGAATGTTGCAATATTACGTTTGGCATGCTGCTTGCCTAGTTTTTTATACCCTGTGCTGGATAATTATTGTTATGATCCATGCATCCCAATCATTAGCCTGTGGTAGCTATAGTAAGAGAGAACAGCGGCGATGACATGTTTGTTGCCCCTTTTTTTGTAAAGCACATGCTAATTGTAATTGAAAGTTGAGTATCTAACAACTTGTTTGGATACAACTCTAGGAAGGAAAAGAAGGGAGATGAGGGGAAAAGAAGGTGAAGGAAGGTGAGGGATGTGAAAATGGAAAACTCTTCCACTGTTTGAATAAGGGAGGAGATGATAGGAAGGTGAGAGGAAAACAAAGTAGGGTTCTTGTAGGATGTAGCACAGTATTATAGTATATCCTCTAATGTTCATCATATTAATACTTCATCATTTTGCGTCTCACTTTTCTGATCATTTTTTTAAGAGGTGTAAGAATTTATCATTCCCACTTCATGTTGGTACTCTTGTTTCTTTTCAAATTTGTTCAAATAGAATTTACCATTTGTTGCTGAAATATGTCATCATATTGATTCATCGCTTCAAACAAGTTGTGATTTTCTTTTTCCTTCCTTGGTCTTTTAGGTATGAAGGACTAGATCGTTTTCTGAAAGTGCGCATGAGAATGGAACAAAAGTCTGTTAAGTTTGTTGCCTCTAAAGTTGCACTTGATGGGATCATCTTTGGGCCAGTGGATCTTCTAGTTTTCTTTACATACATGGGCTTTTCTAATGGAAAGAGTATACCTCAAGTTAAGGAAGACGTGAAGAGGGATTTCATTCCGGCCTTGGCCCTTGAAGGTGGCATATGGCCACTTCTTCAAATTGCTAACTTTCGATATGTACCTGTCCGGTATCAGCTTCTGTATGTCAATGTCTTCTGCCTAATTGATAGCTGCTTCTTGTCATGGATTGAACAACAAGAAGATGCAGCATGGAAGCATTGGTTTAAACAATTTTTTCATTCTGATGGGCAAAATGACAAAGGCGTGTGATAAGGTGCTTTTTCTCGATCTTAAGGCTAGGTGTCTCTAATCTCTAAGATACAACATGCAAAAGAATAGATAAAGGAATTTGACAAGGGATATCATGCAATGCCCGTATGTGGGTTTTTGGTATAAAAAAAAGGTTGATGTCACTTTGACTCAAATTCAGAAATGTTGACAATTATACAATTGAATCATAAACATGTTAATTTTTTTTTTTTTTTGTAAGGTTATTAGGTTATTAAATTTTTAGTTTTATTGTAAAATGATCTCTTAAAAATGCAGAAGATACTTTTTGTGGTTTAATTTGGAAATACGAAAAACCAGATTGTGGTTACTGATTGTCTGAACTTCTCCAAATTTTATATGGTGTTACAAGTATGTTAAGATATAGTAGTAACATAGTTGTATTGTTTTAAGGGAATGAGGTCAAAGGCTTTACTGAAATGACCGAAATTATAGTGATTTTTGAATATACAAGAGTTTGGAAATCTCAGAAATGTGACAATTTCAGGATTGAGAGTCTATTAGAAGACGGTTAAAGGCTCAGGTAGTCGGTGAATAGTGTTTCATACGGAGTATTCAAATTGCTTTTGCAGATGATCAACACCCTCAATTCCAACAGGGCTATGCAGTTGCACTTGTAAACCGCTACAACAGTCGAAAACATAGGAATGCAAAGTATACCATGGTGGGTATATACTTTAGTGGGGTATGGGGAGCTCTCTTTATGCCATTGCCATTTTTCAGGTCGACCCACTTGGATCATGCATGGATCAAAAGGTNAAAACTCTTCCACTGTTTGAATAAGGGAGGAGATGATAGGAAGGTGAGAGGAAAACAAAGTAGGGTTCTTGTAGGATGTAGCACAGTATTATAGTATATCCTCTAATGTTCATCATATTAATACTTCATCATTTTGCGTCTCACTTTTCTGATCATTTTTTTAAGAGGTGTAAGAATTTATCATTCCCACTTCATGTTGGTACTCTTGTTTCTTTTCAAATTTGTTCAAATAGAATTTACCATTTGTTGCTGAAATATGTCATCATATTGATTCATCGCTTCAAACAAGTTGTGATTTTCTTTTTCCTTCCTTGGTCTTTTAGGTATGAAGGACTAGATCGTTTTCTGAAAGTGCGCATGAGAATGGAACAAAAGTCTGTTAAGTTTGTTGCCTCTAAAGTTGCACTTGATGGGATCATCTTTGGGCCAGTGGATCTTCTAGTTTTCTTTACATACATGGGCTTTTCTAATGGAAAGAGTATACCTCAAGTTAAGGAAGACGTGAAGAGGGATTTCATTCCGGCCTTGGCCCTTGAAGGTGGCATATGGCCACTTCTTCAAATTGCTAACTTTCGATATGTACCTGTCCGGTATCAGCTTCTGTATGTCAATGTCTTCTGCCTAATTGATAGCTGCTTCTTGTCATGGATTGAACAACAAGAAGATGCAGCATGGAAGCATTGGTTTAAACAATTTTTTCATTCTGATGGGCAAAATGACAAAGGCGTGTGATAAGGTGCTTTTTCTCGATCTTAAGGCTAGGTGTCTCTAATCTCTAAGATACAACATGCAAAAGAATAGATAAAGGAATTTGACAAGGGATATCATGCAATGCCCGTATGTGGGTTTTTGGTATAAAAAAAAGGTTGATGTCACTTTGACTCAAATTCAGAAATGTTGACAATTATACAATTGAATCATAAACATGTTAATTTTTTTTTTTTTTTGTAAGGTTATTAGGTTATTAAATTTTTAGTTTTATTGTAAAATGATCTCTTAAAAATGCAGAAGATACTTTTTGTGGTTTAATTTGGAAATACGAAAAACCAGATTGTGGTTACTGATTGTCTGAACTTCTCCAAATTTTATATGGTGTTACAAGTATGTTAAGATATAGTAGTAACATAGTTGTATTGTTTTAAGGGAATGAGGTCAAAGGCTTTACTGAAATGACCGAAATTATAGTGATTTTTGAATATACAAGAGTTTGGAAATCTCAGAAATGTGACAATTTCAGGATTGAGAGTCTATTAGAAGACGGTTAAAGGCTCAGGTAGTCGGTGAATAGTGTTTCATACGGAGTATTCAAATTGCTTTTGCAGATGATCAACACCCTCAATTCCAACAGGGCTATGCAGTTGCACTTGTAAACCGCTACAACAGTCGAAAACATAGGAATGCAAAGTATACCATGGTGGGTATATACTTTAGTGGGGTATGGGGAGCTCTCTTTATGCCATTGCCATTTTTCAGGTCGACCCACTTGGATCATGCATGGATCAAAAGGTTCCACAACTACTCATAATCATCATACATGTAAATTTAATAGCGTTTCAACCATATTGCACAACAGCAACAATGTAAGCTCACTGACAACATTTTTACAGATTTTAAGCCAGCAATAAGGAAAATTTTGAATAAATAAACGGATAAATAATGACTTGAACTCTATTTGAGTGATGTACACAAACTGCAATAATTACGATGACTGATGGATGAAAGTTTTGAGCTACCCCAATCAGCAACCAAAAATCAACCTAGCATTCACATCCTGATGACTTCTGTTGCTGGCCTGACATGTCTATGGTCTCCGGAAGGTACCTAATAAACAAAGAGATCAAGTTATTATGCAATCGTCATATCACAAATACATCACAAGACAGCATCACCTTCCAACTGTATATGAAATACAGCCTTAAATATTTCGACTTCATATTCCAAAGCATGCATTTTAGTATAGATTTTCACCTTAACATTGGATTGACCATCAATTTAGCAAGCGAATGTATGAAGGGTTGCCAATCTAACTTACGAATGGATAGAGAACGTTTGAATTGTAGTATTTATCTATAATAGAGTTTGCCAAATACCAGAACGAGTTGAGAATGTTAGCATTATTGGAGGAGAAGCAGCAATAAATTGGGGAATATCAAGACCAATGCTTCAAGCTTCCGGAATTACAGTGAAATCTTTGTAAAGTTGATCATGATGGTTGTTATGATAAATTGGATTGAGAAGTTCAATGGAAAGAAGATTCATTGGCTTGTTAATTAACACTATGTTTGGATAACAACATAGGAGGGAAGAGAAGGAGAGGGAAATGGGAAGAAGTGAATGGGGAGGAAGGAGAGGGAGAGTGTGGAGTTCCAATTTCCCTCCAAATTATTTCATTTTTTGAAGGATAGTGTTTATTAAAGGAGGGAAAATGGATTCCTTCTTCTCCCTCCCCCAATCATATATCCAAATAAGGGATTTTGTCCCCTGTTCCTTCTCTTCCTTCCCTATCCCTCCATTTTTTTTTTGTATCCAAACAAAGTGTAATGACTATACAAAGGGCAAAGGACATGGAAAGGATGTTCAAGACTTCAAGATTTCAATGAACGAAAATGAGATTCATAAAACTATATAATGACTATACTCACATATCATCTTCAGGTTCATTTTTAATAGCATTCTTTGCTATGCACTGAAAAGCAGCATCAACATTAGTCCCATCCTTCGCAGAAGTTTCAAAGTAGGGAATGTTTCCTTTGGAAGCACACCAAGCCTTTGCTTTCTTTGAAGACACCTGGAGCAATAGATTTACTCATTATAACACTGGCACTGAAGCAACGGAGGAGAACCGGTCTACAGAGAACTACCAGAAGGCTCAGAAATTAATATGCCTCTTTGTACTAAAACTAAAATGGGTTTCCATTATCTCAAACAAATAAGTTATGGAGTACAACAAATTAAATGATCTTATGTCATACCACACGACTGTTTCCGCCGTCCACATCTATTTTGTTCCCCAGCACAACAAATGGGAAGTTTTCTGGGTCATGTGGACTGGCCTGCAATTAATATCAAAAAGACAAGTTATGACATGAAAGGTAAAATGTCCCAAAAACTAAAACAGAACCCGTTCAAAACTAACTTGTAGCAAGAAGTCTTCCCTCCATCGATTCAGGTTGTCAAAGGATTTTGTGACATTAACATCATATGCAAGCACACAACAATCTGCACCACGATAAAAGGCCACACCAAGACTTTGGAACCTCTCCTGCCCAGCAGTATCCCATATCTGAACAAGTGACATGCCAAAAAATCATGTTAAGATAAAAAGTAGGACACAACATTTCCAAAATGAAATTGGAGAGCACTTAAGGAATTCTAGACTATAAAGTACGGTGAGATCTAAAGGTCATCCTTAACTGGTCATGAAATACAAATCAAGTAACATAAAAAATATCCAGATTTAGCTGGCACAACTCTTCAAATTTGATCTTGTGCGTCAAAATTCAACAGTAAAAGTGAATCGGATATCTTTTATCATTTCTGCCTAGAGGATGAAGAGTGAAGACCATTTTGATCCAATTCCATTAGCACAATCATCCAAAATCCTAAACTAGAATTTTAATAGCACAGGTGCTGCAGCCTACCTTCCAGTCCGAAGTGACAGAATTGTTGTCAAAATGACAGAATAGACAAAATCTAGAATACCATTATTGTATTCACTTCTTTGAAGTTAAAATCCCCTTAAAAAATACAAAATTGGATGAAAACAATTTTCATATCTCCAAAATTGCTGCTAGGTGAAAGGGTACAAGCAGGCGTGATTCAAGGAATCACCAAAAAAAGTTCAAAAATTTTACTTCTATATATGGAATAAAACTGCAAGGCTGTAAAAATTCAAAAGAAAAGTGAAAAAAGAAACACAAAAGAGCCATTTGCCAATGAATTAAAACCTGTCCAGAAGACGGCTCTTGGAAGTTAAAACCAGATGTCATGCATACATCTGGTGCTAAACACGTAGTTCAAACATCCAAGATTAGTAACACATGCTAACTATTACACAAGTTCATCATAGTGATCCTTAAAAAATAAGTAATCATAAGTTCAAAACCGTATTAATCCCGTCAGTAATGTAACACATGTTTATAAGATATAATGACCTTTATTTCATCATAGTGAGCCTTAAATAAACTAAAAATCACCACTGTGTTAGAATAATATCCCTCTATAAGATTTAGTGACCCCTTTGGCAAAATAACACAACACCGTTTTTCCATTGTTTCATCATAACGACCCTAAAAAAAACATTGACCCCCTGATCCTCGCTTTCTCAGCAGTGACCCTTTATTTCACTAGAATTACCTTGTGCCAATTAACATCCACTCAAAATTGTTAATCCTTTCCAAAGACTTAACCACTCCCCACTCCTTCTATACCCTTGCATCACAAGATTACAGCACACCGAAACCCGGCATTTGGATGAAGGTAAGCGAGAAGGCGACAAACAAACATATACTTGAGCAAATGGCAACAATCTACTAATACAATCAGTAACAAAACAAAAATATCCCATTACAAAAATACTAATCATTGAACTAAACATTATCATTTGAGAAAGAAATCCAAGCTAAATTACTAGCTCATTGATTAAGATCACTCCACAACACTTATAAACAGCAAAAACATAATTTAAGCAACAAATCAAAGTATTCTCCAAAAAAATTTAAATAATTAACCTGCAAAGTGAAAAGCTTGTCATCAATTTGAACTTCTTTCGTCAAGAAATCAGCTCCAATTGTAGCTTTGTACTGATTAGTAAACTTATGATTCACAAATCTAATTTAATTTAAGGAAATTTAATCAAATCACATAAAATCAAACACAAAAAATTCGTAATTTTAATTTAAACAAAAATTCAAAATTATGAAAAGGATACTGATTCATCAATGACGTTTTTCCTACGCTGCAAATCAAATCAAATCAAAATTAATCAAAGATCATAACTATTATGCATGAAATTAGGGCAAAATTAAATCATCATAAAAAGAAAATTCTGAAAAAAAAGAAAAGAAAAAGAAAGTAATAATACTGACCCACTGTCACCGAGAATGATGACTTTCAAAAGCATTCGACGGCGAGAAGCCATGATTAGTGATTAAAGCGATTAAAAAGGTTCGAATTTTCCAGAAAATTTAAATTTTGTTTTTATTTTTTAAAATGATGAATTTAAGAAGAAGAGTTTTGCTTGCCTTAGAAAGGAGAGAAGGGAAGAGAGAAATACAAATGGTGGTGTTTGTTTGTGGAGCGAGAATTTCATTTGTTGTTCAAATTAGGGGAAATTATTTGTTTTTTATTACATGGTAAGTCTTTTAACTTTTTTTTTTTTTTTTAAATTAATAAATATCAATTAGCATAAGATTTTAAATTTGAATTCTTTTCCAAAAGACTATTGACATACTAGATTATTATGGAAATTATTCATGGAGTTGTACAAAAGTTTTTTTTTTTTTTTGGAAAGAGGGTGTACAAAAGTTTTGTTTACTCGAAATTATTTGTAAAGAATGTGATTTTTTTAGCTGGTGTAATTCTATTAGTTTTATTTATAAATATTAAAGTGTGACACCAATTTATGTCGATTTTCATTGGACTTGAAGTGAGCTAATGTTATGTGATGTGTTTTACTGTTTTATTTGCAAGTTGCATCCAGAGTATAATGAAATAGTCGAGATTTGATTAAAACCTTTAACTAGGAAAATGACATCTAGATATCTAACGTAAAGTGTAACAAATTAGTACTATGCTTACTGCTTAGTTGCAACTTACTACTATAGTATACATTTTTAAGGAGAGATCTGAAGATACACATGAGCAAGTAGATCAAAACTCTGTTCTAATATTAACTAGCGAAGAGGTATAAAACCAAAAGTGTCTTAGCTACAAATCTAAAATACTATCGTATTCAAGGGACAATTTTGCATAACATACATAACTACATAAATTATCCAAATATCAACTCCAGGATCTTTTGAAATTAGGAGGAAATTCTGATCACCTCTTCTATCAAGTCACTCTTGATGGTCCAAGCAATTGTCTGTCTGATTGTTTCACAGATAAAAAATCTCCAAGAAAAACTTTATGACATGTGCCATAGTTCCCATGGAGTATAAAATTCAAACTAGTTTTACACCACTACACATTAATACATTATGACATTAGGGAGTTAACCAAACCTTAGATTAAGCTTAAAACAAAACTACTGCCAACAGAACTTTGCTGTACACAAGCTTAGCTGTACACAGGCTTAGCTGTAATAATAGCCAACATTCAGCATTCAACTATTTTGCTGTAGAGCAAGTGAGCAACAAACATTCTAAATAAAATACGCTCTGATGGTTAAAATGAATAATACTCTCTCTGTCCCTATTCAATAGGCTACATTCACTTTTTGCAGAATGCGAATTCAGAGTATTAAAAACGGAATGAGCTTACCTCAAAAAGAAAAGGCAACTCATACCTTTATGTTCAATCAACAAACTGAAAAGAGCTTCCCTTCATTAAGCGGACTTAAAAAGAATCCGCATATTGGTTAAATGATACTTCTATTTACTTAAAAATCAAATTAATCACAATTTTCACACAGTACAAGCTTTTCAATCCCTCAACAAACAAAAAATGGTAAACAAGGAATTTATCTCAGCTTCTGAGAGATTGTTACCCTTTATCTTCCCTATGCTTCCCCAACTATTTACCAGCCTAACACAAGATCCATGAGATCAACTTCTACCAGGTTGGCTAGAATCAGTGCTCGAGGCAGAGGGATGAAGACCATAGTCACTAGTATTCTCACTATACCTACTAGTAGTTGAATAGCCATTATTATTCGTCAATGCCATTCTTTTCATATCCTCCAAGTAGTTCCGTGCATCAAAATCTAAGCTTTCGCAGGGAAAATGCATTGAGCTTTGTCCTGGTCTCATCCCATCATCTAGTTCTGATGTTGGGAGATTTCCCTCCAAGGCACGTACCACCTACAAGTGTGTACAGTTCATAAATATACAGATTAGAGAACCTTTTTGAGAAGTTTTTTCTCAAAGCCACAATAATGACAATATGTTTAAGGCAATACTTCTTTTAGGAAAGATGATCAAGAAAAATGAAATTTTAAAAAGAATGCTTCGTTTTCTATTCATGTCTTGAGAACAAAATGAAAGATTAGAATTACCTGGCTCATCTTTGGTCTACGCCATGCTGAGAGACGAACACAAGCAGCAGCACAGGCCACCATACTGGCCATTTCATTGACATCATAATTATTTTCTAATCTTGGATCGGCAAGACTATCGAATTTCCCATCCCCAATAGCTTGTGCCAGCAGGGGCCGAGCCTAAGATATCATCAATACACATAATTAAGTTTTCACTTTAAAATTAAGTTGCTGCCATGTACAGTTGAATTCAGGATGATAATTACCCAGTTAACCAAGCTTCCACTTGAGGCAGATCCAAAGTTGCTGATGGGTGGCCGTCCAGTTATAAGTTCAAGGAGCATAACCCCGTATGAATATATGTCTGATTTATCTGTAACTTTACCACTTGAGGCATATTCTGGAGCTAAATACCTGCAAACATAGGTTTGGAATATAATGACGATTTGCACTGTGCAAATTAATTAAAGGCGAAGAAAAAAGAAACGTGAATACTGAAGTTCAAAAAATTGGGAGACAAGAAAGTGAAAGATTAATGCTTTACCAATGAAAATTGGATATGGGCAAAAGTATTTTTAATGCTTAACCAAGTTACAGTAATCTCAAGCACATATATGTTTTAATCTTATTAAGATGCTTACCCAAAAGTTCCTACAACTCGAGTGGTCATGTGGGTGACAGAAGGGTTACTACTTGAGAAAATTTTTGCCAGTCCAAAATCAGAAACCTGAAAAAAAAAAAAAAAAAAAAAAACCTTANCGCTCTGATGGTTAAAATGAATAATACTCTCTCTGTCCCTATTCAATAGGCTACATTCACTTTTTGCAGAATGCGAATTCAGAGTATTAAAAACGGAATGAGCTTACCTCAAAAAGAAAAGGCAACTCATACCTTTATGTTCAATCAACAAACTGAAAAGAGCTTCCCTTCATTAAGCGGACTTAAAAAGAATCCGCATATTGGTTAAATGATACTTCTATTTACTTAAAAATCAAATTAATCACAATTTTCACACAGTACAAGCTTTTCAATCCCTCAACAAACAAAAAATGGTAAACAAGGAATTTATCTCAGCTTCTGAGAGATTGTTACCCTTTATCTTCCCTATGCTTCCCCAACTATTTACCAGCCTAACACAAGATCCATGAGATCAACTTCTACCAGGTTGGCTAGAATCAGTGCTCGAGGCAGAGGGATGAAGACCATAGTCACTAGTATTCTCACTATACCTACTAGTAGTTGAATAGCCATTATTATTCGTCAATGCCATTCTTTTCATATCCTCCAAGTAGTTCCGTGCATCAAAATCTAAGCTTTCGCAGGGAAAATGCATTGAGCTTTGTCCTGGTCTCATCCCATCATCTAGTTCTGATGTTGGGAGATTTCCCTCCAAGGCACGTACCACCTACAAGTGTGTACAGTTCATAAATATACAGATTAGAGAACCTTTTTGAGAAGTTTTTTCTCAAAGCCACAATAATGACAATATGTTTAAGGCAATACTTCTTTTAGGAAAGATGATCAAGAAAAATGAAATTTTAAAAAGAATGCTTCGTTTTCTATTCATGTCTTGAGAACAAAATGAAAGATTAGAATTACCTGGCTCATCTTTGGTCTACGCCATGCTGAGAGACGAACACAAGCAGCAGCACAGGCCACCATACTGGCCATTTCATTGACATCATAATTATTTTCTAATCTTGGATCGGCAAGACTATCGAATTTCCCATCCCCAATAGCTTGTGCCAGCAGGGGCCGAGCCTAAGATATCATCAATACACATAATTAAGTTTTCACTTTAAAATTAAGTTGCTGCCATGTACAGTTGAATTCAGGATGATAATTACCCAGTTAACCAAGCTTCCACTTGAGGCAGATCCAAAGTTGCTGATGGGTGGCCGTCCAGTTATAAGTTCAAGGAGCATAACCCCGTATGAATATATGTCTGATTTATCTGTAACTTTACCACTTGAGGCATATTCTGGAGCTAAATACCTGCAAACATAGGTTTGGAATATAATGACGATTTGCACTGTGCAAATTAATTAAAGGCGAAGAAAAAAGAAACGTGAATACTGAAGTTCAAAAAATTGGGAGACAAGAAAGTGAAAGATTAATGCTTTACCAATGAAAATTGGATATGGGCAAAAGTATTTTTAATGCTTAACCAAGTTACAGTAATCTCAAGCACATATATGTTTTAATCTTATTAAGATGCTTACCCAAAAGTTCCTACAACTCGAGTGGTCATGTGGGTGACAGAAGGGTTACTACTTGAGAAAATTTTTGCCAGTCCAAAATCAGAAACCTGAAAAAAAAAAAAAAAAAAAAAACCTTAGCTTCAGCAGGAAACTAATGATGAGGATATTATTGACACAGACAAACACAGCATTGTCAAAAGCAAACAACGGAAGTTGCGAGAAATATCAATAGTCAGATCATACACAATACCATGTGTCATGTGTGACAAACAATAGAAAGATTTTCACCTTTGCCTCATAATTGAAGTCAAGGAGGATATTAGCAGCTTTGATATCTCGATGAATGATGGAAGGACTGCCTGCAACAGGTTACACATATTCCACATTAATAAAAGGCTATGTGAAAAACCAACAGTGAAATGATCGAACAAAGTTACACTCACAGTCTTCATGTAGATAAGCTATTCCTTTTGCAGAGCCTATTGCAATCTTCAATCTAGTAGACCAGTCCATAACAGGTTGCCCTTCTCCTGCAATTTTAATCTTAGCTCAAATCAGATTTCAAGCTGCAATTAACTACTAGAAGTTTCATACTACGATAAGCTGAGGAAAAGAAGTGAATAGTGATTGATTAACCAACCATTTAAGTGGAAATCCAATGTGTTGTTGGGAACAAACTCATAAATAAGCAATCTCTCAGCACCAGCAATACAATATCCAACCAAGGAAACAAGGTGTTTATGATGAACTTGGCTAATTGTCTCAACCTCGGCCCTGAACTCTCGTTCCCCTTGGTGGCCTCCCATCTTCAGCTGCTTCACTGCAACTTCCTTCCCATTTGGAAATACCCCTTTATGCACATATCCAAACCCCCCTTGTCCAAGCAGATTCTGCTCCGAAAAGTTATCTGTGGCTCTCATCAACTCTTCATACGTGAAAGTCCCACTTGAGAAGGCAGGCCTATTCCCAGGAGTGAGTCCTGCTTGAGGGTCCCCACTGATAGTAGTCATGCTTGAGCCTTTAGGAGAACTCACATTGACCATAGGTTGGAGCCCTTGGTTTCCATTAGAACCTTGTTTTGTGAAAAGGGGTAGTGAACTTTTCTCTAATCAACGGACAAAGTGAAAAGACTTAATCAGCATTTAGATGGCTTAAAATCGATTCATATTTCGATGTTTTTTTTATTCAGTACCATATTATCCCACATCTGAATCCATCTATCCTTGAGCAAAATATTATGATAATCAACCTCTAATAATTAAAGGCTCAGAAATTATTCATACAGGAAAAAAATAAAAAAATAAACATGATTCTATAATATTCTGTGTGTTGGTTTCAGAGCTTATGTGTTGGAAAAATAGATAGTTGAACGAGAAGAAGACAAGCATATTCAAGATAGTTTAAAGTTAAAACAATGCATGCCTAAGATTTCAAAACGTGACATGACATGTGCATTTAGCTAAATCTAAATCTTAATATCATGAAGAAAATCTAAAAATTTACCTTCAAATTCACTAAAAATCGGTGCATGTTTTCTTCCTGATTCAAAATCATCGAACTCCTTCTTCTTCTTCCTCTTATAGAAGACAAGCAAAACAACACAAACTGCTGCGAGAAGTAGAAGCAAAACCCCTCCAACAGCCAATCCCACAACAATCCCAGTAGCCCCGTTGTTAGACCCCTTGGGTTCAACAGCAGCAGCCTGAATGTTCTGATTATCACCTGATGATGATGATGAGGCTCCATTGTTACTGCCATGCAGGCGAGCAGCAGGGGAGCTTGACGTCCCATGCGGTGTAGGAAATAAAGGAAGTGGTGCTGGAGCCTCTGCTGAGAATGGAATCCATGCCCCGCCACCTGGTGATTGTGGTACAGGCAGAGCAACAGGTGGTGGGGAAGGAAGGGCAGCAGACGTAGGAAGAGGTGATGGTGGTTTAGGTGTTGTAGGAGCATTTTTGGGCCTTTGTGGGCCAGGCTGAGATGGGTTTGGATGAGTTGTGGGCCGGGTTACAGGACTGCTGGATGATTCTGGCGGTGATGGTGGTGAGTAAGGGATAGTTGGATTGCTAGAAGATGGTGGTGAGTCAGGGATAGATGGATTACTAGTAGGTGGTGATGGTTTAATATTTGGTGATGGTTTTTCTTTTTGTGGAGGTGGTGTTATACTGATTGGTGTACTAAGTGGAGCAGGAATAGTATTTGGTGGCGGCGTTTTATTCTGTGATGATGGTGGTGGTATATTAATTGGTTTGCCAAGTGGAGGAGAAATAATATTTGGTGGGCTTGTACTCTCTGGCGGTGGGCTGTTTTGTATAATGGGTGGTGGTGAAGATAAAGATGGTTGGGGTTTGGGTTGGTGTTGTGGTTGCGGCTGTGGCTGTGGTGGTAACTGTGGTTGTGGTTGTGGTTGTGGCTGTGGCTGCGGCTGCAGCGGTTGAGGCTGTGACTGAGATGTAGGAGGCAATGCAGGTGTAGGAAGAGGAGGGGAAAGAAAGGGAGAAGATGGAGGTGGGGTTATCCCCCCTACTACTAATGGAAGAGGGGGTGCAGCCAATGGTGGAGGTGAAGGCAGCGGGATAGCGGGGGACGGGGGAGGGGTAAAATCATTATTGACAGGCGACGGTGCTGTTATGTCAGCTGGTGATATTACATTTCCAGCATTAGATTCCGGGGATACGGTCGGTGCCGGAGAAGACATGGCTCTATATTTCAGATAATTCTGTAAGCCTGTAAGAGTTTGTTAATGTGCAGTAGTATTAACAAACTACCAAGAAGGAAGTTTGAGACTTACTTAGTGGTTGAAGGAATAACAGTCAGTAGAACAACTACTACTAACTAAATTTTCTAGTCAGTTACTCTCATGAGAGTTTGTGGAGATTGCAACAATATTTGTCAAGGAATCCCGTGATTGATGAGTTTGATAATCCTCAACCTAGGTGATTGAAATTTGGACATTTTGGTGGGACCACCTACCTTTTTTGATAGGGTGAAATATAATATAAAGTTACAAAAAAAGCAGCACACAAATCACTCCTGTGAGAATGTGAGATTAGGTTAGTCAATAATTTAACAGTGATAGAATTAATAATTAGCCTACCACCTAGTTGATTTAGGGGACCTTAATCCTAATCATATTTTTCATTAATTTCATGATTTCATATCAAACATTCTTGAATTAACAAGGCAAGTCATCTCTAATTGGAATCATAATTAAGTCCCAAATCTCAGTTATTATAAGTAATCAATCATTTTTTCCCACTTTAATTAGAAATTCAGAATGAGCTATAATTTTTTTTCTAAACGGTAATGACGGGATGAGCGAGGGCTGGACCTTACTGCACTCGATTTCTGGGCGCTCACCTGAAGGCCGAGGGGGAGCCTACTGTTCCAAGCCTCATCCTTAAATTACCTTATGCTTCCTGCATATGTACTGTATAAAATTTCACACAAGCAAAAAGAAAGATTGTGAAAGGAAACAAATCATAGTAACATTATCCTTAGTGGGATGAAACTATAAAAGCATGGGGTGAGTGCTTTACAAGCTTTTAGAAATCACTAAAAATTTGATTAATCTGTGGTCAGCAAAAAGGTGAAATTGCCTATGGACCTACAAAAGTCACATGCACCCACTATAAGGAGGTACCCACTAATTTAAACACATTACTTTAAGACAAAGGTTTTAGTTGTTTTTCATTCTATTTTAATAATCTGATTTCATTTGGCTGAGCTTTTGGCTTGTTCTGGAACAGGGAATTTCTCTACTCAGGTTTAGTAGTTCTATCAAACTTTACCTTATGTCTTTATGTGCTTTAACACAGCAAACTATTGCCTTCAGACTCAGTTGTAATATATCTGGTGAGTTTGAGTCTGTCATGGTTAAAGATCGAAGGCGTGTCACGATATTTCAGAAATACCCTTTCAAATAGTTTTGTTATTTCTACCATCTCTCAATCACAAAAACCGAAGTGTATTTATGTGATTGTGATTTCAAACGGCTAATAATTACCTACAAGACTACAACTAACCTAATACAGAGAACACAACATCACCATATAACATCCTAATTATATGAATATCTTGTTGTTTTGAAAGTGTGATACTCACTACCCAAGGAAAGGCACTAACTTTTCATACTGGTATAAAAAAAAAAAAAAAAGGGCTCCCACTTTCGATCTAATTTTTTGATAAGAAAGATAAAAACATAATGAGTATGGTCAAGAGAGTATCTGCTAAAGTGCTAAGTAGAATTGTGTAATTCAAAACTAGCAATTACTAAAAATCTGTGCTTAATTTTGTGTTTGTCTTTTATGTTCAAGTGGTTAGCCACAGCTCACTACACTTTGGCCATTGACCCAAAAGTCCAAAAGCTCCAGAAAGGGATTTGAAAGTGTCACCATACTTTATGCCCTGCCATGCATGGCTGTCATCCCAAATTTTATCTCCTGAAATGGAGCCTATAACACCAAATATGGGGTAGCTTTCAGTTGAGTTGATAAAAGGTTGGACTATCCTAATGAGCCAACACATTTGATCTGTAAGATGGTAATACATGAAAAGTGCTTGTGTGAGTGTGCACGCATGTACAATTGTAAGTCTAAGTGATTAACTCCACTTGTCGATCACACCATATAGCCATACCCGAAACTGCATTTAATCAGCTATACAAAATCATAAGATAGTCAGCTCTTCCATACAGAGAGTTTGGACATTGACTGGCTTAGGGAGTTCTCAACAGTAAGACCTTAAGCTTGGGTCGTCTTCATTACCTCCCAAAAAATAAGGGAAAACACTGCTACAGCCTACAGCTAAAAGGATATTTACAAAAAGAATTCAGCTACCAATTATTCCATGCCTTACTAGAATGTCCAATACTTCCTCATCTTGTTGAATTAGCAGTAGACTACGTTTCTGAATCAATAGGGAATAACACTAAACTACTACCATGAAGATGTACCTATTTGAAACAAGAATCAATCAAGGGTAGTGTAAAAGCCGTTCTTTAGAATTTCTTCAGTGTGGTAAATGCACCAGGCCGGAGTATACATATGTTACAGACTTAAAGTTCACCAGTTCAAAGAATCAAAGGATTCCTATCATTGTATAATGCCAGTCACTCAGTAAGGCAGTAGCTAAGCATATATTACTCACGGGAAAAAAGGAAATACAATCTCAATTTGGCTTGAACTTGAAGCACATAAAACACTGTCACTTACCAAATTGTATATAGCAGATTAGCAGGAATTAGCAAGCAACATTATAGTTGTATAAGCAAGGAAATACTCAGCGGCTCAACCTAATCAACTTCAGCATCAAATAACAGCTTTGGTTGAAAATCTGAATGGATTAAAACCATGCATGCTGTAAATGACTTCAAGGATTGAAACCCAGATGATATGCTTTTTGTTAGAATTTTCCTTGATTGAGTAAATAATCTGAAAGATAACATGGTCCACAGTAGCTTTCTATTTACCAGAACACCCATATTCACTATTTCCAATGCTCAAGTTTGAATAAAAGGCTTGAGTACAGATATAGCAGAAAGTTTAGATGACTGACAGTGGGTGAACAAATTTCAAATTCATGATAATCCACACAAACTCAAATCCTTCAGCAGCACATCTAATTGCTCGGATAACCCAGCTTCACGATAACCAGTGACCAACAAATTATAAGTTGATTTTGTGAACTGGTATGAACTTTTGACACGCTCCAAAAACAGCTCCAGCCTATCATATGCTGCCCGCCTGAAGTAAGACTGAATCACGACTTTAACATCATCATCTGATTTGAATGATATCCCTTGTTTTAACATCCTTCCAACAGCATATTCCATGTCATCTAATCTATCTGCCTTTGCATGCATACGGATGATCCCACAATGCACTCGAGATAGCACATCTTGACTTACGTTTGATGCCGTTAGAATTTGTAGAAGCTCTTCAATTCCCTCAACTTTCCCTAACTTTGAACACAACCATACAAGTCTGTCTGCCATATGCACACTAATTGCCAACCCATTATCAATCATGTAGAGTAAAAACTCTTTTAATCTACCAAGATCCTGCTGTTCACAAAAATCATCTACTATTCTATCCAAGATGTTCGTATTTGGTATAAATCCCGAGGACATCATTTCTTCATAGTATCTTTCCGCACTATTAAACTGTCTTGCTTTCACACAGCCTGAAATCAGCGCTTCATACGACTGCAAATCAGCAGAATGTCCAGCAGCTCTCTTAGCTTCATCCCACGCTTGCATAAGCTTAACATTACCTACCCTAGCATACATCGAAATAAACCCGTTATAAGTTTTTGAATTCGGTTTATATTCCTCCGACCTCTTCATTATATCAAACAAACTGAATGCAGTCATTTCATTTCCCACAGATAACGAAACCAAAATCAATGTATTAAAGACGTCGGATGTAGGTGACAGCCCAATTGACTCCATTGACATGAATATACGCATTGCCAATTCAAGATTGCGAGTTTCGCCACAAAGAGATAATAGCTCAGTAAACAATTCCTGTTTCCTCTCATTTTGCTTCAGTAATTTCTCTAACCTCCATTCTAAAGCCTGGCAAACCATTAACAATAATTATAAGCTAATAACAATAGAAACTCCAGAAATCATGAAAATTATAAGCTAATAAATAACTAATCAAAAAAATTGAATCACTTTTAGCATAAGCTGTAACAAATTACAAATTTCAAATCAAATGATGCATCAAAGATGAACTTTTAGTTTCAATTTCCACCATTAAATAATCAATTAATCATCAAAAATGAAATTCATTTAGCATCAATTGCAATAAACTACTACAAATTTCAATTATACCTTAAAAATAAATAACCTTTCAATTTTAATTTCCACTAATAAAAATAAGCATAAACCCAAAAAAGAATCAATCTTTTAGTTACAAACAACTTGTTTTCAAAAGGGTATCTAAAATTACAGCGACAAAGTTGAAGAAAATTACCAAATTAGCCTTGGAAGAAGAAGAAGAATTGAGAGCAGAAGCAAAGGAAACCCAAGAAAAACCAAAGCTTTGAAAAGATGAAATATCTTCAGAATCAAGTATAGGTTTTGTGGATGATTTGGGCTCATTAATCAATCGTTGCAACAAATTGCTGGAAATTGAATGGTAATTGCAAAAGGGTAGTGTTGAATTAGGGATTTTGATATGAAATTGAGGAGTTAATAAGCATAAACATAAACCCTTTGAAGTTGAAGCTAAAACCCTGCGAACAAAGATCATATTCCCTGTATTTTGAAATTGATTTGGGTTTAAGCCTTAGCTTTTAGCTTGTGGTTTAAGAGTCAATGCCCTTGGTATGAAATTAGTAGTTTATTAGATGAATTTGTTAAAACTTTGAATCAAATTTACATATTCATGTAATTAAAGGGAATGGTGCAAGCTAAATTAAACTCATTCACTATCTAGTTAATCTTATTATATCATATAAAATTTACGTTTTTTACCATTATATCTTTACCTCATTTCACTTCTTTATCGTGTTAAATTCTTTGTTCCATTGGTGAAAACCGACACTAATTCCTTAACAATTTTCTCTTTTCTTTCTCTATACATTAGTTTGTGTGCAATGCCATAGCCAAAGTTTTAGGATGAAATTGTGTCGAGTAAAGTCGCATATGCCAAAGTCTTAAGGTAGACAATATATATATAGGTAAGCTAATATATAGAAAGTTGATCAATTGCCCTTGTTTGGCATGTTTGATAGGTTTAGAAGCAAATAGACTTCAAGAGTTTTTGGCACATAGGTTTTTGGCCGGCATGCCACCGAGTACTCCCTACTTGGATAAAGATTTTGATTCAGTCCCTCCTTTCATTTCCAGCCTTTCAAAATGCTAACAAAACTAACTGAAACTGCTACTTGAGAGTACAGTGTTGAGAGTATTGTATGTGAACAGAGCACTAAACTTGATAAAAGGTTTTTATGTTACACATTGTACAACAATTTACATCTACAAAAAGAGTTGCTCTAGGAAGAGAGGAGAAGAATGGTTACAAAAAAGAACAAAGATTAGAATTCTGCGAGAAAATTTACTCGTATGTTCCCATAAACAGCAAATAAATCACGGGAGATAACTCAAGACTTTCCGAATTTGGACAAGGCTGACTGAAACAAATCTGAGAAGGCATTAGATGTACTTTGGTCATCAGCTTTAATTTTTAGTTGTGCTTTACAAGCTGATGTGTTTATGACACACTCTATTAAAAATGTGGATGTATCCTCAGCTTTCTGAGCAAAGAAAAAATACTTGAAATTTGGTGACTGACCGCCAGATGCAATGCACTGTATGGAGTGTGATTGCATGTGCCGGAGAAGAGATTGCGGTGTAGTTAATGCTGCAATACCTTGAGGAGTCACCTGAGTTTCCTGTACAAATTCACAGATACCAAATTACAATCTGAAGAATTGACTGTTACCAGGGGCAAGGTAAAAGCAACAATCATGTTTCACAAACCTGTGATACAGATATAGGTAACTGGCGCCATTTTTGCTGAAAAGTCCCTGGATCAATAACAGCTTTTGCATTCAATTTCAGAGAAGGTGGAGCAGGAGAAGTAGAAGGCGCAGCTTCAGGTACAGTGAAACCTAAGCCAAGTAAATCATCGATAGCCATGCTAGCTTGTGCTGCTTGACCGGCTGGCTGTGTATCTAAAGCAACCAGAGGGCCTGAAGATGCATCAATAAGAGGGGCACTATAACCAGCACCATTGTTACTGGAAGCGCTAGCATCTTCCTTCTCCGTTGTGCTAAGAAGCAGATCCTTGTCATTAGCCTCGAGTACCTGAGCAGGAACCACGTTGTCAGCAGCTTCAGCTCCAATGGATAAATTCCCAAGTTCATCAGAAAACTCAAATGGCCCTCTGTGTTCTTTGTCAGTAAACATGTAAGATGGCTGCATAAAGAGAATAAAATTTCAATCCATAGATTTTTACAATCAAACCCAAAATTATAAGCTAAATTCTTCAGAAACCAACTTCTAATTTTACAATGAGCTCACAGTGTACATAACAAAATCATACAAAATAGAGATAATACGTTGGAGTTTGTTACATAGATGATCTTTCCAATATGGCAGATTTCAGTATTAGAAATTTTAAACGAGCTGAAACTTAACCATCTTTTCCCCAGGATTCCAGTAAGACTTCTCAAAAATTATCAGAAATTTAACCTAAAGCATCTAAGCCAATCATTATTGGAGTTCTAAGGAACAATACTAACTACTCAAACATTTTTAATCCAGTGTACACTTCTAAATTAAAGGATAGTCTTTAAACATCATTCCTCTATCCTTTCCAAAAGACTAAAGGAAAAAGGAAAACATAGGGTCAAAGGCAAACCCAAAATGTTCATAGCAAGAAAGTAATGGGCCCCTTGGTTCTTCACAACACAAAACCTTCATCTCTCTCCGTCTCTCTCTTAAAGATTCATCAGCTATAGGTCAATAGCTTTATTACATTGACATACAGCTGAAGTTGAACATAAAAATTCTCAGCCAAAACGATGCTACAATATAATATTATCAGTCACACACAGCAAATTCAAGGTACCTTCTGATATACAACAGATAGACTGTTGAATTCATCAAATATGCGATCTTTGATTTCGCTGCTTTGAGTATCAGCAAAGACAGACACAGCTTGCTTTGGAGGATTTACCACTTTCTCAGCTATAGATGTGCTCTGCTGAAGAAGCCTATAATAAAATAAGGCTCTGTCATGGACATCCTGCAAATTAATGCACTATTAATCGAAAATCCACAGAGTCAAAAGTTCTACGATAAATTTCTCAGCCTTAACGACGATCAATAACACAAACCTGGTGAAAATCAGCAATTCCAGCGGTCAATGCTGCTCCCAAAGCCTTTTGAGTTTCAGGTGCCCTTCTAAAGAAGCATTTCATTAATGCTGTCAGAAGGTGCAAACGAACCTGAAAAATAACAGAAATTTCAGCTCAAAAAAGACAGTGATATCTTCTTCTTTTAAAAAAAATAAAATAAAATAAATAATAAAAAAAAAAAAAAAAAAAAAAAAATNGAAATTGAGGAGTTAATAAGCATAAACATAAACCCTTTGAAGTTGAAGCTAAAACCCTGCGAACAAAGATCATATTCCCTGTATTTTGAAATTGATTTGGGTTTAAGCCTTAGCTTTTAGCTTGTGGTTTAAGAGTCAATGCCCTTGGTATGAAATTAGTAGTTTATTAGATGAATTTGTTAAAACTTTGAATCAAATTTACATATTCATGTAATTAAAGGGAATGGTGCAAGCTAAATTAAACTCATTCACTATCTAGTTAATCTTATTATATCATATAAAATTTACGTTTTTTACCATTATATCTTTACCTCATTTCACTTCTTTATCGTGTTAAATTCTTTGTTCCATTGGTGAAAACCGACACTAATTCCTTAACAATTTTCTCTTTTCTTTCTCTATACATTAGTTTGTGTGCAATGCCATAGCCAAAGTTTTAGGATGAAATTGTGTCGAGTAAAGTCGCATATGCCAAAGTCTTAAGGTAGACAATATATATATAGGTAAGCTAATATATAGAAAGTTGATCAATTGCCCTTGTTTGGCATGTTTGATAGGTTTAGAAGCAAATAGACTTCAAGAGTTTTTGGCACATAGGTTTTTGGCCGGCATGCCACCGAGTACTCCCTACTTGGATAAAGATTTTGATTCAGTCCCTCCTTTCATTTCCAGCCTTTCAAAATGCTAACAAAACTAACTGAAACTGCTACTTGAGAGTACAGTGTTGAGAGTATTGTATGTGAACAGAGCACTAAACTTGATAAAAGGTTTTTATGTTACACATTGTACAACAATTTACATCTACAAAAAGAGTTGCTCTAGGAAGAGAGGAGAAGAATGGTTACAAAAAAGAACAAAGATTAGAATTCTGCGAGAAAATTTACTCGTATGTTCCCATAAACAGCAAATAAATCACGGGAGATAACTCAAGACTTTCCGAATTTGGACAAGGCTGACTGAAACAAATCTGAGAAGGCATTAGATGTACTTTGGTCATCAGCTTTAATTTTTAGTTGTGCTTTACAAGCTGATGTGTTTATGACACACTCTATTAAAAATGTGGATGTATCCTCAGCTTTCTGAGCAAAGAAAAAATACTTGAAATTTGGTGACTGACCGCCAGATGCAATGCACTGTATGGAGTGTGATTGCATGTGCCGGAGAAGAGATTGCGGTGTAGTTAATGCTGCAATACCTTGAGGAGTCACCTGAGTTTCCTGTACAAATTCACAGATACCAAATTACAATCTGAAGAATTGACTGTTACCAGGGGCAAGGTAAAAGCAACAATCATGTTTCACAAACCTGTGATACAGATATAGGTAACTGGCGCCATTTTTGCTGAAAAGTCCCTGGATCAATAACAGCTTTTGCATTCAATTTCAGAGAAGGTGGAGCAGGAGAAGTAGAAGGCGCAGCTTCAGGTACAGTGAAACCTAAGCCAAGTAAATCATCGATAGCCATGCTAGCTTGTGCTGCTTGACCGGCTGGCTGTGTATCTAAAGCAACCAGAGGGCCTGAAGATGCATCAATAAGAGGGGCACTATAACCAGCACCATTGTTACTGGAAGCGCTAGCATCTTCCTTCTCCGTTGTGCTAAGAAGCAGATCCTTGTCATTAGCCTCGAGTACCTGAGCAGGAACCACGTTGTCAGCAGCTTCAGCTCCAATGGATAAATTCCCAAGTTCATCAGAAAACTCAAATGGCCCTCTGTGTTCTTTGTCAGTAAACATGTAAGATGGCTGCATAAAGAGAATAAAATTTCAATCCATAGATTTTTACAATCAAACCCAAAATTATAAGCTAAATTCTTCAGAAACCAACTTCTAATTTTACAATGAGCTCACAGTGTACATAACAAAATCATACAAAATAGAGATAATACGTTGGAGTTTGTTACATAGATGATCTTTCCAATATGGCAGATTTCAGTATTAGAAATTTTAAACGAGCTGAAACTTAACCATCTTTTCCCCAGGATTCCAGTAAGACTTCTCAAAAATTATCAGAAATTTAACCTAAAGCATCTAAGCCAATCATTATTGGAGTTCTAAGGAACAATACTAACTACTCAAACATTTTTAATCCAGTGTACACTTCTAAATTAAAGGATAGTCTTTAAACATCATTCCTCTATCCTTTCCAAAAGACTAAAGGAAAAAGGAAAACATAGGGTCAAAGGCAAACCCAAAATGTTCATAGCAAGAAAGTAATGGGCCCCTTGGTTCTTCACAACACAAAACCTTCATCTCTCTCCGTCTCTCTCTTAAAGATTCATCAGCTATAGGTCAATAGCTTTATTACATTGACATACAGCTGAAGTTGAACATAAAAATTCTCAGCCAAAACGATGCTACAATATAATATTATCAGTCACACACAGCAAATTCAAGGTACCTTCTGATATACAACAGATAGACTGTTGAATTCATCAAATATGCGATCTTTGATTTCGCTGCTTTGAGTATCAGCAAAGACAGACACAGCTTGCTTTGGAGGATTTACCACTTTCTCAGCTATAGATGTGCTCTGCTGAAGAAGCCTATAATAAAATAAGGCTCTGTCATGGACATCCTGCAAATTAATGCACTATTAATCGAAAATCCACAGAGTCAAAAGTTCTACGATAAATTTCTCAGCCTTAACGACGATCAATAACACAAACCTGGTGAAAATCAGCAATTCCAGCGGTCAATGCTGCTCCCAAAGCCTTTTGAGTTTCAGGTGCCCTTCTAAAGAAGCATTTCATTAATGCTGTCAGAAGGTGCAAACGAACCTGAAAAATAACAGAAATTTCAGCTCAAAAAAGACAGTGATATCTTCTTCTTTTAAAAAAAATAAAATAAAATAAATAATAAAAAAAAAAAAAAAAAAACAGAGATCTATAATAAGAACTAGCTCCTTTGTCACATCCCAAAAACTTGCCATTCGAGATATAGGAGAACCCATCAATTATTGGGTTTGAACAGAAAGAATCCTGAAGCAAACTAGTCCAATGCAACTCCATGATATTTCAGCATTTTTATCTGGAAGGATACAATCCCCTCAAAAAAAAAAAAAATGCAATTGACTTTTTTCTTCTGGTTTAACATAACCTATAGTACCCTGATGTCTTTCACTAATGAAAAGTGTCTCTAGGCTTGGCTTCAGATACATATAATCTTTTAGTCCTCCGAAAAACTTTCCTTTAACTCAAATTGGATGAAAACCGCACCCCTAATTGTAATACGAATTCCGGAAATGATGTTATTAAATAAGGTAATCAGTTTTAAGAATATTTGTCAAGGTCATGTTGCATTGCATGAAAATATTATGTATATCAAATAGCTCCTTTACCTCAGCAGAATTCTCTTCTTCCCAATTCTCAACCATACTCTCCAAAACATAGGGAGCATCAGCCACATCCTGTGCATACTCCCCAAGCATCCAAACAAGAGCTGCCTTAGCCTTTGGTTCTTGAACATTCTTGCTACTGATGCTTCCAACAACAGCAATGCAGTCATGACTCCATTGGGGATATTTACGCAGCAAATCTTTGATAAGGACCTGGAAAAAACAAACTTAAATGTCTTCCAAGACTAGATCCAATTAAACAGTCAGCTGGCTTTCTAGCCAGCATACATCAAGAAGGGTAAAAATCATATATTTAAACAACAGCCAGCAAGTATTTCTATACTTTAAAAGTTTAAATACTATGAGTACGACTAGATTGTTTGACATGTGAATATTCAATTGAATCTTTCTTAATGCATGTCCAGATAACTGGAAGGTGTCTTTTCCCATTACAGACAGTCATTATCCATAAGAGAAAAACAAAAAGATCTCAAATACTTACATGCTTACAGGCTCACATTTTCAACAAAAAACCGAAAAATAGAAACATTTGCAAGAGGAAATTAAACTCACAAGAGTCTCAGCTGTCACGTAATCCTTCTCCATCTCTAGAAACTGAAGTAGCCTATCAACAATTGCATTTACGTCATACTGCTGTAAGGCTATCTTCCCAACAGCTCGGATAGATTCACGTGCTATTGGGATATCAACGTTGGCGACATATTCACATAGTTCCGTCACTGAAAAACAAAGGAGATTGCACTAAAATGAATAATTTCAAATGTAATTAATATTTACCAACAAAGTTTTTCAAAACTACCATTTTCCGGGCAAAATAAATTCATAAGTTAGACCAAAATAGATTTCCTCACTTACCAATCTCGTAAGTATTATTCTCATTTGCAACTGCAGTCAGCATGTCAAGCTTCAACTTTTTCACATAAGACGGTTCATTATAGTGGCAGTAGAAATGCTTGTAATCTGAAGAAAACAACATTGGTGCACGCATCACCAATAAATGAAGATGACTTAACACGGCATAAGACTGTTCAGGACTCCCTGAGCTGACCAAGGTAATAAGTGGTGCTTTGATACGTTCATACACCTAGCAGAAAAGTGCAGTGAACCAGATATTAAGTAACTAAAAACAAGCTCCCTACAGCAATAAATAAAGCATAACTAAAAGCAGTTAAGTTTTATTACTATATCACAATGTCATGCTACAAAAACACATTCAAAGCAAGATCAAGCATATAGAAAAACTTAACACAATTTGTTCAAAATAAGCAAGTGTGAAAATAAATTGTACACTGCTCGCGGACCTTGTTATAGATCCATATACATGCTATATGAAAACATCCATGTATATCAGAACAGAAGTACCTGTTGATGAACATCAGTCATGGACAAAGTCAATTGCATGAACACCTTGATAGTAGCTAGGACAACTGCACCATTAGCATGCTGAAGCCTATCTTCTAGAAGGTTCATCATGTCAAAAATTTCACTACTATCATCTGGAACATATTTGGCAGCTAACTCGAGCACAAGACATTGAGCCCATTCACTAAATTCTCTGATCCTGAAAATGGAGAGTTGAAGTTTGAAAATTTTTAAGG
The DNA here is from genome assembly GCA_016808085.1 of Suaeda aralocaspica. NCBI lineage: Eukaryota > Viridiplantae > Streptophyta > Magnoliopsida > Caryophyllales > Amaranthaceae > Suaeda > Suaeda aralocaspica. Next base: position 1,039,009 of record PYUH01000090.1, read on the forward strand.
TGCTATTTCCAGCTAGATCATAATTCATGAACAGACAACAAAAGTGAAACCACCCAAAAAACTAGAAGAAAACGTATAGGTTTAGCCTATAGGTCAACTCCGTGACTAATACTATACAAGGTTATAAATACTACAGGAAATAACAAAACCAATCTGCCAAAAGCAAAAAGGAAAATACAAAACTACAAACAAAGAAAAGGACAGCATGATGCTGATACAGGCTTGACTACTGATCATAACAGGCAAAGCTCTAGTCACCTTCTAACTGCAAAGATTACTTGGGGCTGGCAAGGTTTTTAGCTGTCAAGACACCAAAAGGGCATGACAAGCTACTGCAATAAATTTTAAAACAAGACATTCTTTCTTGAAAACATCATTACTCGAGAAACGACTCAGATGACAAATTCACCTACTTCTTTCCATTTACAGTTTCTCTCAGACCTCGACTGAAAATGGTTTATCAAAATCTACTTCAAAATCACCACTTAGGATGTATATGAGATCCCTTGCTAATAGATTGGAGTCAAAACGACAGCATCAAATGGCAACAAATTGCAAGCCCATGCCAAGCGAAACCTCAACTAAAAACTTGATGGCATATGCAAACCCATGATGTTCTAACTCTCCTTTGCATATCTTCCTAGTCCTTTCCCCCACAGGCCCACCAAATACAATCAAATAGAACAAGTATAGGTGGGCTAAAATAACTTCTTCTTTCGTTTAATCATAAAACTTTGACCAAAAAGCAGAGAGCTTTGTAATCAAAAACATTATGATTATTGTGGATCACATGAATTTCAAGATGATAACTTTAATAAAAATAAAGATAAATGGTTTACCGATTCAAAAAATAATATATTATTGGCTTGCTAAGCAAGGCATCTCTTTCCCTGGATGCTTCTTCTGAAGAACTTGCTTCTGCGCTCCAGATTTCTTGCAGAGCTAATATACAGTTAGCAACCACCTGAAAAAAGTATGGCAAGTGAGACTTTTACACAAACTCACACAGAAAACAAGAAGCAAAAAAAAGGAAACTATTTCAATACTAACTCAACATCAAATTATAGGAAGCTGACACTTTTTGATAGAAATTAAGTTCATGTTCCAACTAGACTGAAAAAAAAAATAACTGAAAATGAGCTACCAACAAAATCAAAGCTAAAATCTCTGTTTAAAAATGTGCTACAATAAGCAAAAAGTTTAAAATGATTTGATAATCCACACCTGGGTTTCTTGATCATTAAGCATCAAATGCTTGAGCATTGCAGGAAAATCACCATCAATGCAAGTTGAAGCAGATATATGATAGAGTTTCAAGACGCCCATGACAGCAACCATTCTCACATAACTGCTACCATCTTTCAACCCAGAACCCAAAGGCCCAATCAGATACTCAACCAAATTTGGAACACGCAATGAACAAAGACTCCTCAAGGCAAGCCCACGAATCATGGGGTCTTGATCCTTGCAGTCTCTTTGAAGAAAGTTAATAGTGAGAAGCGCAAGATCAGGGTTATACTTAGCATAATTTCCAACATACAAATAACACATTTTCTTCAAAACAATGTCAGATGTTGCAGAGCACATGACCATTTCACTAAAAACCGCCGAAACATCAATGCCAATAGTCATATAAGAGATAACTTTTTTGAAGAGATCACGCTTAGAATCATCAGCTCCAGGCGCACGACTGCCCGCAAGTTGCCGCAGCTGCAGCTTTAAATCTGAAACCTCACTTTTCCTGCAGATATTTATAATCAAACTCTCAACCACTAAACTTATAACTTGTGCCGTGTTTACATTTGTGACGAAAGAACGATAACACCGGGTCACCATATAATGTGACTAATGAGACACAAAAAAAACATTTCAAGTGTTTCTTACTTAACAACCACTGAGTTTTCGAATTATTTTCCATTCAAAAATTAACAAATGTTGACCAAAAATATGACAATGTAAGCATTGGCTCAAAGCAAACATTAAACAAATCGAACGCAACTATTTCTTTTATCCTCACAAATACATTTCCTAGCAACAAGCACGCAATTAGGGTCACAGATAATAGCATAGCCTACTAAGCTTTTCGAGAGCCGGAAACGAGTTACTCCGCAAGTTATATAAACACAGCCAATCGAAGCCTCGAACAAAGCACACATAAATACTACCTCCATTGTCAAATTCTAATAGTGATCGATAAATCATCATTATTAATCCAATGAAATTGTTCTAAAATTCCAAATAACATAGCAATGAAATTGTAAAGCTAAAGTTATTAATCCAATGAAATCTCACTTCAACACAACAATCATGTTACCTCATCAATCAATTAAAAGCAACTAAATTCATACATAACAAATTAATAACAACATAGTAAAATGCAAATGTGCAGTAAAAAGCTAATTGAGCAATGTCATTGTATAAAAAGACACAAAATTGAGTGAATTAGAAGCAACGATTATGAGAATTAAGAGATAAAAATAGTAATAAATCGCAACAGAAATTGATGAAAAATGAATGAAATTCGAAAAAGTTACCCAGAAGGTTGAGAAGGAGAAGCAGATCGATTGGTTTGATAAGCAGGAGGCGCCATGGCGTCACCGGCGATCCCAATTCGCCGGTGTTGGAAAATCTTAGGGTTTTGCCGACGATCGATTTGTGATTAATTTTGATGTATTTAAGTAAATTTGGAGATCTAATTTGGGGGTAATCTCCGATCTAAAGTTGAATGATAATGATGATGAGATGATGAATGTAACGAAGAAACAAACAGTTAGGGAGGTTTGGTGTAAGGGCTTTTGTTTGTTTATTTTGGCCCTTTTTGAGTTTTGTTGATCCAATATTATTTTTATTAATAATTGATTGTTTAATTTGTATTGGTGAATGGTGAGAATTTACCCTTGGTTTATTATCTTAATTATTTTATGTTAGGGTTTATTTTCTCTTATTTTATAAACTTAATTGAAGCACCTAACCAAGGGTGTGAGTGTGTGATCCGATTACCTTGCTAGATTAGTGCCCTTTGGTGTCGAGCAAATGTTTGGAAAGCCATCACCTAGGTGAAGAGGCTCGTTGTTTTTAGCCAAGAGTGTAAGTTTGTGACCCGATGGCCTTGCTAGATTAGTTCTCGTTGGTGTCAAGCAATGTTTGGAAAGCCATTGCCTAGGCAGATGAGGGAGGGGGTGGGGCAAATACACAAAGGCTCCAACTCCAATAACAATCATGCCAACAAATATGCAAGGGCGGGAGAGATTGACACATATCAATCACTTCAGCAAATACACAAAGGTTCCAACTAAAATAAAATCACGCCAACGAATACCCTTGTAGGCTATAGTGCCATGGTACATCGAAATTTCAAAAATTAGTTATTATAAAGCCATGGTCCTGCAAAGGTTTAGAAGATCAAAATGAAGAGCTAAAGCTAGAAAAGTAAGAACAATAATCCTACTAACATAGACATAGTACACGATCTACATAACTAGATACATCATCTACAACGTAAGAGAAATACTACGTATATTGTAATGAACTTCCTACAAAATATGAGTAAAATCTACTCCTACAAAATCATCTATCTTTCCCTCAACGTTATAGTTTGATAAAAAAAATTTCACCTAAACCTAAAAATAATTCTTCCCATTGCGGGAGTAGAGGCATCAAGCAACAGGACCAATTGATTGCAAAAGGTTGAAGTACGCATATTTGATATCGAATTGCATATCATACCCTGCATCAACAAGACAAAGATTAAGCATAAATGCTCACTAATCTGATACTTGAAATCAACGAATTATGAAATTAAGAGCTTCTTACAATAATTGACAGCAATAGTGCGTGGACTTTGCCTCACATAATGAAACCACATATTAGGCCTGCAATACAAGTACAATGTCACTCGCTCAATAAGCAATTCAGTATGAGCAACAATGTTATAAACAAATGAGTTATCCACAAAATCTCAGCATTTCATCAGGTCCAAGCAATATCAGATATGCAAAGAATCTACGGTTTCAATTTTTCAACACCATACTCCCAAGTTCCACTTGATTCACCATTTCTAAACATCAGATTTTTGGTTCTTTATTGCAATTTCAGAAACAATTTCTCATCTTTCCCACTATAAGCATGCAAAATTTATAATCAACAATGGTAACAAGAGAACGCTATAAATTGAATAAACTAAGACAAAAATGGGAAGGACATAAACATAAGTGGTGAAACTCACAAGTATAATATCTCCCCAGCCTTGACAGTACACTCAAATGGCTTCGGCCCATCAAAATATAACAGAAATTCCCTGCGTTCTGTCTCTTCTTGCCCTTGAGATGGATAAGGGTTCACACTGCACCAGGGGACGTATCTTATTGGATCATCCAGTTCCAAATTGAACTCTCCTGTATCCTAAGAATCAAGAATCTAACTTCATGTCTAGACCCAAAGAGATTAAAAGATGAGCAAAAACAAAGAAAATTTTCAAAACTAAAGAACACCTGACAATAAGAGTAATTTGCAGCTGGGTATTGACGTATATACATGCGATGAGCATCAGTAGGAGGCAAAAGAAGGAAATGTTTCTCGCCAGAAACAACAGCATAAAGATTTTCATAATGATCTTTGTGGAAGGATGTTTCAGAGTGCTCGTTACCAATCCAAAGGTTAACGGCCTCTGGGAGACAGCCAAGAGCTTCAGATGCCCAGTCTATGTGGGTATCACAATTTGATGCTAAAACCGGATACTCTGTGCGAAAGCAATCATTCTGTTGTTGAGCATATGCCACAACATTTCCATTTTGTCCGGAACTAGAGATGAGGCGGAAAGCATCAGGAAAAGACATGTGTTCAACATGCGCAGAAGCAAAGCAAAGGGATGAAGGATCATCAGGATGGGGGACTAGAGAATCAGCTCGACCATTTGGAGTTAGGTGCACTGACACCTTTGTTGAATCAAGAGCTTGGCAGAGATAGTCATCAGAAGACCATAACGAAAGAGCAGGCCAGTGGTCCAGGGCATTAGATATGATGCAAGGCTTGTTTGGAGTAACAAAATTTCTAAGAAATTCGATTGGAGAAGGCGGGGAGTGAAGCCGTTCCACCTGCGTTGAGGTACCAAGGCTTAGCTCTCTAACATCCTCCCATAAAGCTTCTAATTCCCCCACACCAACACTATACTTTTTGACCATTAACGCGTACTTGTGCGCCTATAAACTCCCTGCGAAAAGACTAGAGTATGGATAAATATCGTCGATAAACACAAAACCTATTTCCAAAAGCCAAACTTATCAATTGCACAAATGAAATCAAAAGGAGTTGCTTCATAAACCAATGGAGTTCCAACATACATCATTAAAATAAGCTTTATATGAAATATAAGATACATGATTCGGTAGCAAATTGCGAAATCGTTTCGAAACTTATACTAGATTAACACAGGTTGCCACATTATACAATCAACATGATAGCATCATAAAGAGTATTGAAATAAGCATTACAATCAACTCTAGAAACAATATGATTGTATTATAATACAAATTTACAATCTAAATTCAAATTCAAAGTATGATTGCATTAATTGTCAAGTTGTAATTCGGAACATAATACTCAGTTTAAAACCCTAAATTGATGCAATAAGTTTTGAAATTGAGCACTAACTAAAATGAATATCAAATCAATAAAAATGACAAAGGCGAATTGAGTTCAGTTAAGTAGTTCAATTGAAATTAACAAATACAAACCATAATAAACGGCGTTAGTTAGTAGTTACCTGAAATCTGATAGAGAGAGGAAAAGGGAGGGAAATGCTTCGTCTTCAAACGCTTATTTGGGTAGAGAGCGTTTAGCTTTTTGATAGATAGCGTTTTAAGGAATTCACTCAAGTCAACTTGTTCGTGTTTGAAACATCATAATGTGTCGTGAGTCCCGAAGAGTGAAAAACACTTTGCACTTATTTTGGAAAAAAAAAAAACTCCAAAGTGAGAACGCAACAATTTTTTAGAGCTTAAAAATGAGCGTAGACCGCCGAAGAGTTAATATATTCAAGTGTTTGAAATTTGAGGAGACAGAACCCCAAAAGGCCCTCCAAGAGCCGAAAGCCACGGGATGACGCTATTCTGAGGTTTCGAGTTGTCGAAAATATATTGACTTAATATTTTACATGTTGATACTCATATCAAGGAGATTAAAATGACTTGGAAGCTAATACACGCCATCAGGAGAGTAAAAAATACCTTATTTTCATGTATGTGGGGGAAATTTTTTAAAAAAATAACAATTTGAGCATTTAGAATGGGTCTTGGGAGAATCATAGGTCGGTTGCTCAATTCGAAAACATTAGGATATAGAAAATGCTTGTACTCCGTACAAAAAATGTAAGTCACAAAATTTTCCAAAACTATTTGTTTAACATCACACAAAGTTTCCTCGTATAAAAAACGTTTTCAGTTGTTAAATTAAGTTTCGAAAATATTTTTGAATTTTCAGAGTATATGAAAGGTCCAAACTTTAAATCCTCCGAGGTCTCCGATTCCATTTCGTCCTTTTTACTCTCCAATAGCACCTCCCAATTTTCCACTCATCTACATCAAACAATCAAAACCCCCAAAACAAAAAAGAAATGATAATACTGAATCATCTTCCCAAACTCCAAACTCACTTCCTCCTTCCTCTAAAACCCAAAACCCCAACACCATCTTTCCTTCAATTCCACAAAACCCCAATATTCTCTCTCTTCTCTTCATTATCCCCAACTCTTCCTCCTTCAACAAAAACCCCCAAAACCCCAACTTTTTTAACCCCCAATAACAACAACAATGAAGATGAAGAACCCCAAATTAATGTTTCAATTGAAAAGCTGTTTATACCCCCAGAAACTAACATTGACATTGACAATTCATCATCAAAGAACTCAACTTTAAAAACAAGGATTTTAAAGGGTTCAAATATTGTGTTGAGTAAATATGCAAGTAATTCACAAGTGATAAATGCTGAGTTTGTGAAAAGTAGTGTTGAAACTGAAGCTTGTCCTTCTGATGGTTTGCCTGAGTTTGCACTTGTTGGAAGGTCTAATGTTGGAAAATCTTCTCTTCTTAATTCACTTGTTAGGAGGAAGAAGCTTGCTCTTACTTCTAAGAAACCTGGTCTGTTGATTTTTTATTTTGGAATTTGGTTTGTTGTTGTATTCAATTTGATTTATAGAATAAAGTTGTGTTTTTTATTTGATTTTGTGTGGAGTAATGATTGATTTAGATTTTGGGTTGCTATTGCATTGCTAACTACATGTATTAGATTGACTTGCAATTTGAAATGAAGAAAGTAGCTTAATGTTGGACTGATTTGTTATGTTATTGATTGTTAAATACCTGGCCGTCACCACTAGAGAGAGTTCACCTTACAAGGCTTGGGACGTTTCACCTTAAAACCATATGCCAATAAAGGGAGTAGCCCCTTGTTTGGGGATGGCCATATCGACTTCAACAGTATTGCCTAAAGGAATTAACTTGGTATGAACTTTTGGGTAGTGTAAAATTTGGGTGAAATCTTATTTAGATAAATGCAATGAGATTATGAGAAAGTATTGTTATGGCTTATCAAATATCTAGGTGAGGGAAGAAGTTGTTAACCTTGAATTTGCAAATTGATCTGATTACTAGTTCAACTTTGAGTTTTATGTATGTATGATGAATGACTTGAATTTGGGGTGTACAAAGGAGTAGAAATGACCAATGATAGTTTTGTTGGATACTTGTGTCAACTACACAATTCTATTACTATAAATATTCAATTCTATATGTCAACGTGTCACTCCAATGGTTTATCGCTGTATTTGGTGCTTATGTGATGAATTAATAGTTTTTAGAGCTTGGCATGTTCGACTTTCATGGAACCTCAGTTTCATAAGAATTGCTAGAGTAATAAGACATTCACTAGTATAGCGAGGAATTTCATGCCTAGGTCCTGTCCGTGGAAACCTTTTTGTTTCAAGTATCATTTAACCCGAGTTCTCTGACTTATCTGTTAACTTCAAATGTGAAAATTTGTGATCGAGCTAACGTCCTAACCTGACAAAATTATGTGTTAAAGTCTGAAGCATCCACTCTAAATGTGTTTGTGTTTTAGTTTCTTCCTCGTAGGTAACTGTTTGAGTATTTCGACTTCAAAACCTTAGCATCATGTAATGCTGCTATCATTTATTGCAGGTAAGACTCAATGGATTAACCACTTTCGGATTAATGATAGCTGGTACCTAGTGGATTTGCCTGGATATGGGTATGTAATGGTTTCAGCTAGATCATGTTTAGTTCTAAAACAGATTGCCTATATGACTAAAATGTCGATACTATCGGTACTCCTATGGTGAATTCTCTGGCAATCTGCAGAGTTTATTGAAGACCAAATCTTAAAAGGATTATTCGATAAACTGCGGGACTGAAATACTGTTGTAATTAGCCATGCTGTTGTTTGTCTTTTCACTTCCAATCTTGGTATATGCTGCTTCTTAGTTGTCTAGCTTCTGAAGGTCTGTTTTTGCCACCAATCATGCATATGATTCTCACCCTCCTTTCAGTATCTTCCTGATGCCTATTGCTGCCACCACCTATGTTGGTCAATTGTGCTTCTGTATTGTAGTCCAGTGAAATTTACATCCTTGTCAGATGCTGGTAATCATGTATTTGTGTTTTATCTAGTAAGCTGGTTAATTAATCCCACCAAAAGTTGAAACTTCTTTCAGTGAGCAAAAAAATGTTTCATTTGGAGCAAAAGTTCACAAAAAGATATGAAAGTTTCCTTATAATTGTGCAAACTATTATACTTATAATTGTTGAATGTTGCACAGCTATGCGTCTGCTCCAGGGGAAGTCAAAACAGAATGGAGCAAGTTCACAAGGGACTACTTTCTACAGAGATCAACACTGGTCTCAGTATTCCTTCTAATAGACGCGAGCATTCCTGCCAAAAAGATTGATCTTGAGTATGCAAGCTGGTTGGGTCAAAATAAGGTTAATTGTTCTTTCCTTCTTGCAATTTGAAAAGTATTATTGTCCGATTGATATTGAGACACTCTAAGCTTACAATATCTGACAGCATTTGAGTTTATTTCCAGATTCCAATGACATTAGTATTCACCAAATGTGACAAGAGGAAAAAGAAAAAGAATGGTGGTAAAAGGCCCGAAGAAAATGTGGAAATCTTTCAGGAATTGATAAGCGAGTTCTTTGAAACAGTACCTCCTTGGATAATGACCAGCAGCATAACCAATCAAGGCCGAGATGAAATATTGCTGCACATGGCCCAGCTGCGGAATTATTGGCTCAAACATTAGAAACATGAAGATTCATAAATGAAGTTTTGACAAATACCTGTGATGGCTAGCTTGTCAAGATCGCTTGCCCCGTATTAAATTACGCAGAGTGGAGTTGTGGACCCTTTGAGGTTTTGAGTATCTCTCTGCTTGACCCTTGCGTATCTGCTACCAAAATTTTCATGTTGATCAATTCTAAGAGGCTGAAGTGTTGAACTATGGCTGTGTTCTCGCCCTTGCGTAATGCTGTAATCTTTCACCAATTATTAGGTTATCGAAGCAGCTGTAATGCAATCACTGTGGATTCTTGTCCACCTTCTGACAATGTTTGCTTTTCCTGTATATGAAATCAAAAGAGTGTTTTCTTTAGCATCTATCTTTAGGTAACGAGCTATTCTATTACCTAATATAGATCATTACGATTTTGGCTTTAGTTAGAAAATTTTCCAAACTTCTCATATCGCACGATATCTTTTTGGGGAATCATGTCACTTTGAATTACTGTATGAAGTTAGATTTTGTAATACATTGATATTCCACAGCTGTTATAGGGAGTACTATTTAGAAATTTGCTTTCGATATTTTGATGTAGCTTCATGTTGAATCAGTGGCCAAAAACATGAGTTTCTTGACTTCATCACTTAAACAGTCGCATCTAGAAAGGCTTATTCATAAGTAGCCATGTAGGGAGCTTAGAACTAAAATCATTTCATCATTCACAAGGATTCAATGCTGTTCCGGACCTCAGTAGTTAAGGATCATGGTCATTTCATTTGCACTAGTTCAGTGTTTGCATGACATAAGTGAGTACCTGCCGTTGTAGGATTACAAGAGAAAGTTCACATTCCTCACACTTATTCAATAACAGTTTGAGATCGAATACAAATAGGCTGTTACAACCTCACAACTTGAAGGACATAAGAGGTTGCTTGGGAGTCATTATATTTTCTAAGTATAGGGCGTATCTGAAATTGGGGTCCATGTGCTCCTCGGATCCCAAGACCATGGTAAATAGTACAAATAGAGGTTGTTTGCTCTCAATAATGTATGGAGCATCACAGGTTGATAAAAACATGTGGTACGAATGCCCCTTGTGATTTCAAAAATCCTCAATAGAGGGATGGTAACATGTTTTTAGGGGTCGAGATCGGTCTTGGGGGATCTTGCGGTGATTCATAGCATGCGGTGAAAATAGGGCGAAAATAGGGCGGGTCCCGAGAAGGCCCCTTAGGAGCCCTCAAACAAAGGATATTCATTGTTTTTAGAGTTTTCGAGGTCCAGGAAAAAAAGTTGGGAAAAACCATTTAGGGTGCCCATATGGTTATAATAAGAACCCGAACCACGCGATTTGGAGTGAAAAGGCCTAAAGAGGGATGATAACAAGGTTTTATAGGGTCCTTGAAATAGCTGTTTTTCCCTGGTTCGGAGGAGGCCATAAGAGGAATGATTATAAGTTTTGGGAGGCCGAAACCTATCGGGGGGGTCCTGTGGTGGTCCATAGCACATGCTGAAAAAACAAGGTGAAAATAGTCCACATCTTAGGAAGGCCCCACAGCAGGCCTCAAATAAAGGCTATTATCCATAGTTTTTTTTAGTACCCGGGATATTGGAAAAAAAGTTGGGAAAAAACATTTGGGGTGCCCGTATGATTATAATATGAACCTAAACTATACGATTTGAGGTGAAAAGACCTTAAGAGGGATGTTAACATGTATTAATTAAGGTCCTTGAAATAACTGTTTTTCTTTGTTCAGAGATCCTCAATTGAGGGATGACAATAGGTTTTTAGAGGCCGACACCGGCCTTTGGGGGTCCTAGGGTGGTCCATAGCACACGGTAAAAAAAATAGGGCGACAATAGGATGGGTTGCGAGAAGGCCCCTCGGGAGCCCTTAAACAAAGGTTATTATTCATTGTTTTTTGAGTTTTCGGGGTCCAAGAAAAAATGTCAAAAAAAAAAAACTTTTTGGGGTTCCCGTATGCTTATAATATGAATTCGGACCGAGCGATTTGAGGTGAAAAGACCTAAAAAGGGGTGTCGGCACGTATTAATAGCTTAACAGGGTCTCTGAAACAACTATTTTTCGCTTGTTCGGAGGAGGCCTTAAGAGCCTAAGAGGTATGGTAATAGGTTTTTTGGGGCCGAAATGATGGTGGGGAGTCCTGTGAATCTATGATAGTCCATAACACGCGCTGAAAAAACAAGACGAAAATAATCCGAGCCCCTGGAAGGCCCCACTGGAGGCATCAAACAAGCTATTATCCAAAAAAAAATGTTGGAAAAAATCATCCGTGGCACCCGTATAGTTATAGTATGAATCTATACCTAGACGATTTCGGATGAAAATGCCTATAGAAAAATGATAACAAAATTTTATAGGGTCTTTAAAATAATTGTTTTCCCGTTGGCGAGAGGTGACCATAAGATTCCTTGTCTAATTTCAGCAACTCGGTACCTTAAATAAACAGAGCATGCTGTCATTCGTCGTTGAAACGCAAATTTTAAACATCCTGCTCATGTAGATAGCCGATTAGCAGCATAGGGCTATAAGCCTTCCAATACATGATTTTCATATAGGGGCATAGGATTATAAGCGTTCCAAACATCCCGCTCATATAGAATAACAAAACATTACTCACAGTCTCACATACAAAGGACTAACAAATCATCCAAAATTCAACCCAATAAGCGTGCCACTTAGAAAAGCTTCACCACCATCGGCCACAAAACCAACACAAGTATTTCCAACACTATGTTTCCGATTTCCCCTTTTTGTTAAAAAAGAATCATATCAGAGTAAACATCACCGCCTGTTTTTGCTGTGCAAGGCCGTGAATTTGATATTTTTCAACACTACTGTGCTACTGTGCCTATATATTGAATATGTTAAGCACGCAATTTTCTCCGCTATTAGAGAACTCAATCGATATTAAATGGCCATGTTTGCTGATTGATTACGGTTGAATTGTTCAATAGCCAACAGAACTTCCATCTGTAATAGATGCACTATAGCAGGAACACATTAAGCATAATCACAACTCAACAAAAACACGACTTAAAAAAAGGGCCAACAAAACATTGTCACGATTGCAGTATGAAACCAATTCACTAAAGAACTGAAAACTTCTCAGAATTTCAAAAATCTCATTACTAATACAAATTATGCAGTTATCCAACAATATCCAAAATTGGCTATCCAATGCGTAAAACAAAACTAGGAACACCTGCAAAGACAATTGTCAGCCCAACAAAACTTCAAGAACTAGAATTAAGATGAAGCTGCGACTTGCTTCCTTGGAGCTGCTTGAGTACCTGCAATGACAAAAGAACAAGTACATCAACAACACAATTTCAACTACTAAAAGCGTCAAATGGAAGAAGCAAGCAAATAACAAGGAAAAAATGAAAATAATACCTTCTCTGAAGCCAGTCTTGAACCTCCTCGGAACATTACGGAGGTACCTCATCCTACCAGTTCCGGTGGTCTTTCTCCTGATGGCCTTCTGACTCCAGTTGTCTGAAATATAACATCATGAGTTACATTAGACAACCTCGCAAAGCAAAAATTTGAATAATGTATTTCGATCACTAAACTATCAGCTATTGCACCATTGACTTCGACTTGATAGGTTACAAATTACAAGTTTACAAGGTAAAATGTCATATAAGCTTAAACCAATCTAAGCCATTGTAGATAAGAAATGTTCTTGATATCACGGTCAAACCTCCTCACTACTTTAAAAGTGAGCTTAAGGCATTCAACATCTAAGAATCAAATGCCTTAATATATCCAACATCTAATAAACCAATTACATAGTCTCAGAACAAGAGAATGCACCGGGAGACAGAGGGACATTGAACACACAACACATTGCGGTGCGGCTTTCAGACTTAAGTGATATGATAAACATAACCTATTATTATTATTATTATTATCATAAACCACATGAATGGGAAATTATGCTACAAACCCCAATATATCCAGCATCACTTACAAACTTGAAGCATAATCTAGGATATTCCAGTTACATTCACTATAATTACTCTCCTGTTTATTGGAACTATTAAAACCTAAAAAGAAAGGAACATTACGCGGCGAATTCCAAATTGTATGATCACTTATAACTTGCTTCCATCAATACAATCAACCAAGCCATTTCAACAATATCAAGTCTAAATTCATGAAAAATGAGTCGAATTTTCGTACATTAACTTTCAAAATTGAATTAGTTTGTAAATATAAAACCAAAAACAATTCAAATCAACCAATATAACCTTCATTCCTCAACACAAACTCACACAAAACACCTCAAATCTCAACCTACCAAAATATCAACAATCAAAACATCATAAATCTTCAAATAAACACAAATTATTAACAGATCATACAAATCAACTTTTCCTTCAAAACTCAAACAATCAAATCACCAAAATTAACTCAAATAAACAACAAAAAATCATTCAAAATTAAAACAAAAAAAAAAAAACAGAAAAGATTAAAGTGACATACACTTTCTGGTGCGAGCAGCAGGGTAAGCACAAGCAGAGCAACGACTCTTCTGAAGATGGAAACTGCGTCGACCACACCTCACACAAAGCGTGTGAGTCTTGTTTCTCCTCTTACCAAAACTTCCTGTTCCCTTACCCTGTAAATATCACACAAATATAAAAAAAAAAAAAACGGAAATCAGTTGATGAGTTTCTCACGCGCTTTTTGATCCGCCATTGATGAATTAGGAGAGAGAAAAGAGTGAAGATGAAAGGTTTACCATTTTTGGTCTTCTTCGGCTGAAACCCTAGAACTCTGAAACGATGGTGGAAAATTTCGACTGCTTTGTATTGTTTCCGCTTAAATATCACTTTTATAACTAGGGTTTTGTATTGTTGGTTTGTTAGTTTTGGGCTTTTTTTGATTTGGGCTTTTTTGGGGTGATTTAAATGTAATGGGTTAGCCGCACTTGTTGTGATGGGTTTTTATTAGGTGAAGTTGGTTGATGTTTAATGGCCTACCATAAATTGACTTGATCCCAAATGGTCCTATAAATATTGAGTCACTTGTTACCAATATTTGAGTCATTTGACATAAATGAGATATAATGACTGTGGTCTCTTAGAGATAGAAATAGATTAATTGGTTAAAGACTTAGAGATTCGCAATTAACTCAGAAACTCACATCTAGCCATCTATTGTAGTAAGTGGTTGTTCATCCATAATCTCAACCCATTCTAATGATCTATATGTGTTGATCTATTCACTAGTTGGTAATAATCATGGGATTTGTTGCCCGAAATCTTGTCTAAAACTAACTCTTGTGTATACTAATTGTTCTTACGTTTCCATAATTACCAACAAACTAAAAATAAAAATGTAACTCAACGTGCTCATTAGGTATCAATTCGATCTTTTACTTTTACCCCTTTTTATGCAACGTTTTTACTCTTTAGTTTTGCATAATCATAATTGTTAGTTAAATAGTCAGCGAGTTCATAAACATACAAGGTATATTTTTTTCTTGATAAATTATAAGCCTAGTTTTGACCTCAACAACCAGCTTAAACTTTTAGTTTAATTGGTCTTCTATCATGGCATCAGCGCCAGTGCGACCCAAAGTTCACAGGTTCGAATCTTATCCATTCCTCTTTTATGGAGCTATTAAGGATTGGGTATGGTGGGCACCATGTTTCATCCGCAGGCTAAAAATGTGAAGAGACGTAATAGAGTATAAAATCTATTATGAGACTCAACTATGGACTTTGATTTTTGATTGAGTTAGTCCGCTAATACTTTGGTCGATAACCAAAATTGAATCCGTCACTCAAACTCAACAGTATCAACACTATTATTGAAAGACTACGAAACCATGCAACATGTGCTGTGGTGTCTAGATGATGTATATGTTCAGTTGCTCATACATGATGCATTTCATGATGATTTTGTTTTTCCTACTTCGTTGTTTTGATGATATCTAAGGTCGAGGGAATTACAATTAAATACTTATTAACCACGAATTGAAATTTTGTACAACCTAAAACTGGCCAAAGTAAGAGCATGTTGGTTAAGTATCATTTTTAATTTTTTAGGGGAATTTGAGGCCCTATATCATTAGTCCATGTGGACACCTTTAAGCCCGCACTTTTTCCATGTTCTTTCTCACTAACGCAATTTAACAAATGATGAGAACGGAATAAAGTAGGGGAAATAAAAACATGGATTTTTTTCTCATAAGATATTGCGTAAGAAAATTAAATTAAGTAGTCGTTTTATTCAGGGTTTAATCTAATAACATGTATAAATTAGGTGTACATTAAATCAGTGTATAACGAATTTAAGATTAATTAAAAAATATTTAAAGTTTCCCACACAAAAAAATACATTTGGTGTAATACTATCAAGAAGTTTGTACTACTCGGTAATATTTTTAAGTCAGTCGCAGTTTCTTATAAACTAATTATTAGTGTGTACACGATATATTTAAAAAATTATGTTTTTGAGAGGGGAGATTCTTATGCACTCCAACTGGTATCAAAGCAACAATTCTATGGAAAAAGTAAAAGGTCTACCACTCTCCTTTGGATCATTTGTCACTCTCAAAGTAACACCCACATCATAACAAGCGAAGATAATCTTGTAGAAAGTGACTCACATGTATGACCAATTTAGTTTTTGGTAACAAACAAGCTAAGTAGCTACTAGCTAGCATACAACTATAGATTCTTTGCTAAATATTATCATTATCATATCTAATTACCAATCAACTTAATTATTTTCATTATCTTTTATGCGTTGAAAGTTAGCTGTTCCCAGTTATTGTTTCTATATTTGTGATTGGAACCCAATTTTAATTAATATGCTTGGTTTTTTTTTTTTAGCTATAGTTATGTGTTAACACCCTCTCCTCTTCTCTTTTGTTAGTAGTATATACAACCATGGTTATGGGAAATTGGGAGGTCATAGGTTAAAAGAAAATTTAGAGGCTTAGTTGTCGTATAGGATTGATGAAGAAATTGAACCGGTCATATAAATTAAACTTGTTGGACTTTCTTGATAGCAAATTAAAGGTCAAAGAGAGATTTTAACGCATCATAAAAAGATGTTATTTATTCGAAGAAGAGATTTTAAGCAAGGTCTAATCAACAATTCATATTAATTATCCGATCCAATTCATTGTGTCCTATAATACGAAGTACATTTTTTAGTAAAAACATTCCTTATAATTGTCGATTACAAAAAGTTGGAATTTAAGACCATGTTCTTTTGGAGTACAATAATGTAATTAAACTGGACTAAAATGAAATGGTAATTAGAATGGAAATAAGATGAATTGAACTGAATAGAAATGAAGTGAATTGAACTGAATAGAACTAAGTGTAAAAGAACAGGGCCCAACTCTTTGACTACCTAGCTTATTGGTATGTTTCAAGTCATGTGTTAGTTTATTGTACATATTCCCCTTTAGTAAACACTTGGAAAAAAATTCAAGGAAGGGTATAAATGAATCATCATATCACATTAGTGATAAAGAAGATAGAACCAATTAGAGGAAAAGATAAAGGGCATCTTTTTACTATACCAAATTGAGCTTTGCATGGCATTGTAGTTGTAGATCTTTTTACATATGATTGAAGTAAAGAAAGTAGCAATAATAATCTATGATTGAATAATGGCGGTCCCGAAAAAAAATCGAGTAGAGTAGTGAGGAGGAAGAGTTGAGGAAAGGAACTTTTTTTTTTTTGAGGGAATTAAGGAAAGGAATTTAAAGGAAAAGAAGTGCAACAGTTGGTTGATTAAGTATCAAAGAGTTGAACAATGATCAACGTACGTAGAGTAGCTAGAGCCTAGAAGTGTCGTTCTCATGTACAAACATGCGTAAGCATTATAGGCTTATAGCTTTTTGCCCCTACTCGAGGAGTCTAGACCCTTGTGCGGGGGAAAACTTTTACCAATGTATATGTTGTATGCTCTTGTACCCTCATTCCTCATGTGAAAATGAATAAAAATTTGTTTACTTGAAATAAATTAAAGTTGGGAATATACTTATTTCAATTTTGGTTTGAATCTAGCTAGCTTGTTAATATCGCCACTAGCTACGGGTCTGCTTGCTTCAACTGAACTGATTAGAGCTGAATTAAATTGAATATTTTTTATGAAAGATTAATGAATAGCAAAATAAAAGAAGGGCTGAACTGAGCTGATTTTAAGATGAAGTAAACAGGTCCTACCAAGTACATTGCCTCTTATAAGGTATGCACTCTATATAACTAACATATTTGGGTACGTGTTTTTTAAAATATTGCAAGTACCACATATTGAAAATTATTTATGAAAAGAATAATGATATGAATTCATCTAAAGTATTTATTTTTTCAAGGGAAGAGTAAATAATGTTTTCATATATAGCGAAATTAGCGTTCATTTTCAATTGTCTAGAAATGATTTAACAATTCAATGTTTAATTAGACAATGTTAGTATAATACCAATTGATTATTTCAAATTTCAATCAATACCTTCCTTGTTTCTGTTTGGATTTGAAATATCTAAACATTGCTAGCTATTTTATACGAGTCATATCTGCATGATGGGAAAAACATCGTAGTTTTTGCATTTTTCAATGTTTATTTTTTTTATACTTTTTGTTGTTTTAATCATTTTAAAAATAGTGGGATTTAAAGAAGAAATGGGAAGAATCTTATTCCTTCAAAAGCAAGTCGGTAGGTATGTACATGATGTACCCATGGTTTAATCTTTTACGAATATATAGTTTGATATTAATTACTATAGGTTATTATAGTGGAACTAAATTTATTGTTCAAAGGTAGATGAGTAGGCCTATATGTATGTTAGTTAAAGTTTCTTTTTTATGGGGAGATAAATTAATAGACTACTTAATACTTATATATATACTCCATAGTCCATGTTAAACTTCTGAGTAATTAAAACCAAAATTTTGTATTTTAGCTATAATAAATAGAATATTTGTTGCTTAACATTGCTTTGTTAAGAAATCGGTTGTGTTTTTGGCAGAATCTTGTCTTCTTGGAATTATCAGATTCATAGGTCAGCGTTTTGTGACAAACAATTCGTAAATAATATGCATCAATGTATCAATCATTAGGGTTGGACGTTGTTGATTATACAATTATTCCATTGGACAAGTTGTCATATGATCTTGATGCTGACTTCTACCAGTCAACTATTTTATTTTTAGTGTCAATATAATACGGCATTTCAATTTGTTTTATAAAATTAATGTTTTGTTTTTATTCTGATAATACACAATGGCCGACCTTCTCTAGTATCCTGTATCCACACAAATCGATGACATTGAAAGAGAAATATCATTATATTATTAAATTTTTAATACTTGAATTCTTTTATATCTCACAAATAATACTCGAACGTTGCAATTAATATGAAACAGGTATAATTATTATAAACGTACAAAGTAGTAATTAATAACATGGGTGGGCGGGCAAGCAGGCGTGCATGCTATATTAATAATAGGTAACAAAATTAAAATTAAACCTACGTCAAAAACCTAAGAAAAGTAGATTCATGGTAGTACAATAGTTTTCTTCATGTTTATGGATATAGGCAATCAATGAAATGTCTTTCTATGTGATTCACACCTAATCCAATAATTGTGCTCGAGATTGATCATTATAGTCCAACTATTAGACCATATGAAACAATAGATTCATTCTACTCATAATATTTTTTTTCTAGTGCGTGTAGTTAACTAGGATGACATACATCACTAATGTTGTATTGCTCTCTTTCAAAATACCCCCATCTTTCTTTTACATACCCTCAATTTTGAGGATACATTACTAAGAAGAGATGGACCATTATTTAATCAACCGTTAATTAAGGATAATAATTAATGAAATGGGAAAAAAAGGACCACATTACATTAGGGCTATCAAATAACAAATTGGATGGTCCATAAATGAATGTGGGCATAAGCACCATGTGTACGTACATACGAAGAAGAAGGGTAGAGTTAGAGAAATAATGAATATAATTTGGATGCCTATCATAAGCTTGTGGATCATATTCACTTACCACTTTGCCATGCCACTCTTAGGTTCTGGACCACCTACAAATATAATACACCCACCTAGTCGCTCATCTTCTTATTTATAACGGTTCTAGCTGCACCCATCATTGAGAAAGAGTGTCTAGGTTATGAGTTTAAGGAGGTTCCAAATCAAAATTATATGCCATAAAGGAGGTAACCTCATACAAATTAAAGTCTAGCTCTATCTTCTCTTCTTAGTTACTACATTTTCGATCTGCCCCAAAATCATCCTAACTTGTTATGTTTCTCAAATAATCCGGCCACTATCTTAATAAATAAATATTCTACTAATTTCTAAATGATTAACATTTATATATAATTATGAAAATTCTTGAATTGGCTTGTCAATTCAAATTCAAATACGACATTCAAACTAGTGAATTGATGATACGGCATTTAATTTTATACAAGTAGATAAATAGAAGGTCTATCTATGTTACAAGGAAACTTTATAAGCTAGACATGTTGTTGCTTGACCAATGAGGTGGGATAGGGCCTATGAGAACTTCGATGACGTAGATTGGATGCGTGAATGGATTGGTCTCCTGCTGACGTACCCTTCAAGAACCTGCAAAAAAGGGACAATAATCCTTGTAGGATTATTTCCCCCTCCGATGCTTAAGTAAGTATTTGTAGGAGAGTAAGTGAACAATAATCAACAAGTAAACAGTTTTAGAGAGAAGTTCTAGAGAGAAGTTTTCACTTTTTAGTATGTGTTTTTGTCTTAATTTTGAGTGTACTTTTTATGAGAATTTTGAGAGCTATTTATAGCCTCAAGTACAATTTCTCATCCAATGAGATCGCGACACTTGTCCTCATCTCCTTAATTCCTTTTCTTCATTTGCCTTATGGGCTTATGGCATTAGGCTTTCAAGTCCCAATGGTTTGTTTTGGCTCTTCTTTTAGCGACGAATAGGAGCTTGACATGTGGCAAAGGATGACCTTCCTTTCATTCACATGTGGACCAGTCTAAAGATGACACGTGGCCATGTGGGGCCCACTCATGGTAGACTCATCAATACCACGTAGTAATCCCACGCAGACATTTAATAATAGAAACAAAGACACGTGGTCCAGTCGTAGAATGACGCGTGGCCATGTGGGGCCCACTCATGGCAGACTCATCACTGCCATGTGGTAATCCCACGCTGGCATTTAATAATAGAAACAAAGACACGTGGTCCAGTCGTAGAATGACATGTGGCTATGTAGGGCCCACTCATGACAGACTCATCAATGCCACGTGGCAATCCCACGTCAGCATTTTATAGTAGAAAGAGGGACACGTGGTCCACTCAGAGGCTGACACGTGGCAGCTGACTTGGCATGCCACATCAAGACAGATCGAAAAGTTTTGGCTTCAAAATATTTTTAACTTTTATGTATTAGTTAGCCATATGTGACAATGTGGTATGAAAAAGTCGGAGGGAGGGAAGATTATTAGGAAGTATGGACATAACACTATAACTTTTCATATTTCATTTCTTTGATACAAGACAACAATGTTCACCGAAAGTATGTACTCAGATTAACACAAATAATTACGGTCGTATGAATGCAAAAATTAAATTACATACTCATTATTGGTGTGTACCCTAGTAGAGGATATACGTACTTTTGAGTAGCAAAAGTATATATATTAAAATAGAATATTATTATTCCAAGAAAACGGACATATAGACTTGCTTGTAGGGGAGTATAATAAATCTATCATAGTATGGATCAAGTACTTAACACTCAAGTAAGAGATACGGAAAAAAAAGGAAATGACGACATGAAAGTCTCAAAGGTGGGGTTTAAACTTTGGTGTAGTTTAGCTAGCTAGCTTCGATTCATATGAATATGATTATGGGACTAGGCCCTAGGGAGTTCCATTTTACCATGATATTCCATGTGATTTGTGACTCAAACCTTATATTTTCCATTATTCAGGTACAAAGAATGGGGTAAGCCTCATGCTTTTCCAGCTTAATAGTCATATCCACTCACCAGTTACTTGCACAGTTAACACTCGTTTGATGATGGCACTATTCTTGGCTCTTCTTGATTTTTTATATATATACTACGTGTATATTAAGACAAATTATAGTTATGAATAATCTATTGTTAATATGTTTCTTCTCGCAAATTAGCATGTAATTGTGGATGAAAAGAATAATTGTTGAAGAAGTTGATCGATATTTGATCATATATATATATAAATTTGATGAAGGCATGCGCTTCCACTCTGAAAGCATTGTTTTCTATAGTTTAATTACATATAAGCAGAGTGTCTTTACAATTTCAAACTGGACTGATATTATCAATTGCGCGCCAATAATTTTATTCGTAATTAGTTGTTTGAACTTTCACTAGCTAGCTAGCTAGGATAGTAAATAACACATATAACTAACTCTTTGGTCTTTACCAATTTAAGGGGCTCTTAATTAGACATTTTCAATTATTAGGATGATTGGACTGTAGTGGTGACAACTGCCACTTATTTAACATTAAGTGTTGATTTTGACATATATATGTGATCTATACACAATCAAGATCTAAATTGTCCTTGATGAAACATAAAAAAAAAAAAAAAAAAAAAATATCACCTCCCATTTTTATAATCATTATGTTAGGTTTTGTAATGAATTCGTTTTCTTGATTGGATGTCAATTACTCCATATTCGTTGATCCTTGCCCAAATGCAATATTTCGTTCGTAGAAAATAAAACAGTTAATCTTTGGTTTGATAATAGACTAATCGCTATTAGATATTTATTTATTTATTTTGTGTCCGTGGAGATTTGATCACTAATATTCGTGGACACTATATTTTGTTTGACATTTTTCTAGTGGGAATCTTATAATTAGTTGTGTGGAGAAAAGTACGTACGTGTTTTAAGGGTGTTAAGTGGTATTTACAAATCTCAAGATTAAGTTTAAAAAAAAAAAGTTTGCTAGAAAGACACAGATGAGGAGGAGTGAGGACCCTCAAATCTTAACCTTTTCTCCATACTTTTAACCTTGAAGATCTCTCCACCCCTCTCCAAATCATTTTTATGCAAGTAGTAGTATGATACAGTTACATAAAGACTGGAGAAAAAGTTTTGAGTTGTGCGATTCAAACTATTTATTATGAAAAATACAAGTGGACAAAATTAAATATTTAGAGAGAGAGAGAGAGAGAGAAATCAAATCATAAGAGAGACTGATGAGACTTTGTTGGTTGGGTCAACCACGTCATTATTAGAGCAGAGCTAAGTATGTCTGTATATTAAGAACTCTCGATTTTATAGATATATATAGTATGCAATTCGAACCCGGCAAATACAATGTGTTCTGTAAATAACTAGAATATCAACACAACTCGATATGTTTAGTTACCTAATTTGGCCGTTTTCATAATGGACCCACAATATAATATTGGAGTACTATCGACTATAGCCTTGCCTTAAATAAGAGCTCTCAAAACTCATCAGAAGGAGCCTTAAATGTCAACTGCTTGTACCATGACTCCTCGATCTCACTCTCTTTCTATAATTGTCTTTTGAGATCATTATTAGTCAAGTTTTATTAAGGTAAGCCAAATATTGTAAAGGGAATATATGTTGTATGTGTTGTTCTCTTCAACGCTTATTCGGTCGGAATTATCCCCACTTCTCAAGCTTCCACGACATATCTTAAATATCTATAACCAAACCTTTCATTAATTAAAGATTTAAAGTATATATTATACGTTAATTACAGAGTATTATTATAGGGAGTATTGTGTCACTTTTCTTGTCATAATCCTAATAGGCTAATATGACCTAACTTACAAAATACTCCAAATCAAATATGTGGTAATTGTAGCAGCAAAATTCTTCCTATGTGGTTGCTATTTAAGCACGATATAGTTGTCAATTAATTTTAAGGAGTTTGCCCTTAACCAAAAGAAGTCACATAGTCGATTCAATTATATATAAATGAAAGTGTATAATCTTTTCTTTTATTTCCCTTCATTTCCTATCAAATCTCGGCTAACTATTTGAACCAAACATAAAAAAAAAAAAAAAAAAAAAAACAGCTCTTTTTCTTTTCCTTCCGTCCCTTTCTTTCCTCCCATAAGTGCCAAACAAGCCATTAATGATTAGCTCCCAATGCTTGAAGGTGTAACGATATACAACACACTACCACTTCCTTAAAACTTTAGACACCCTGGTGGACCATAAATCTTTAGTTATTAGATTTTGCCAGTAAATTTGTTATTTGTGGATCAAATTGTGGTTGACCTATTCCTACTCAAGAACATAGGACGGCATTTTTATGGCAATTTATTATTAATTTTTTTTTGTGGAATGCAAATTATGTCGTTATTTTTTGGTTAGTTAGATTAATAACTTAGGAATTTTTAATTTTCAAAAAAATTAAATTTTGGTGATACTATTGAGGAAATACATAGTAGATCTTTTCTTCTACTCCCTTCATTCTCTTTTGTTTGATACATTTTGACTTGTACATATGTCAATGCACTTGTTTGACCTTAAATATCTTTTGTTGCGTATATGTAGAAATTATACTCGTAATAAATTGATATTAATAACGTACTCATTAAGACGAATCAAACAAAACCCCATATGACTGTATTATGGTTTATATATCGAAAGTAATTTGAAAGATTCTCTCATCTTATGAATAGTGTCAAGATTCCAAACGCATCAAACATTTATGAGGGAGTAATAATTTCGCATAAATACAATTAAAATTGTGCAAAGTTTGAGTGCTATAATTTAATTATCAAGCAAGCTAAGTTAATGTAAATTTAATTTTCCTGAATCTCTTCTTGACAAAATTATGAGGGGTAATGATCTGCTAGACTATGTTATTAAATAACATGAAAGAATTAATATTGTAACATGTCAGACATTTAGGAGGGCGTATTTGTACTAATTAAAGACACACATATAGTATGAGAATTTATTTTCCTTGTTAATTTCCTCGCTACAAATAAGATAAATCGCGTTTGATACTTTGCTGATCATCAGATATCATGGAATTGAGTCAGTAAGTTATTTCCACCATTTTGTAGGAAATAATAGAATTTCGTACAATCCTTAATAATTATATATCTTCTTAAGTTGAAAAGTGCGCAACGATAAATATTGATTCCATGAGCTCATGAAATTAGAAGGAAAGCTTTAAACAATTGAGCTTTCTTTCACTCTCAAGATTTTGCTACTTTACATACAATTTGGTTAAAGTTGAAATTAAATTTATACTCAAATAACAATGATTGCATTGAAATTAAGCATGAATATTAGAGAGCTTATTCAACTAACAACATAATTAAGATGATGGTTGATGCTTATAAATAGATTTTATATATTGCTTCACCAACCTTATCATAGTACGCTGGGCTTGATGGGTGGATATTGCTTAACATTCCACTTCAAAAGATGGGTGAACGAGATTTAAATATGTGACATTTTTGTTATGCTAGGTCTGATACATAGGTTTTATACTTATCAATGAGTTTGGCTAAGAACATCCAAACATGTTTTAATTTAAAATAGTTATTTCTTGTGCAAGGGATAATTCATTGAGTAAAAATTTCGAATTTTGTGATTGTTAGAAAAGGGAAAAGGTCAAAAATTAAATGAATAAAAGACTAAGATCGCTATATATGCTTCCTGCAAAACTTCTTAAAGAGATAGAGCGGCCAGGCATGATAATGTTTAAAATTTACAAATTCTTGAGTAATTGAGACAGTTATATCACAAACTTTTTACCTAAGACCTAAGGGAATCCCGGTGCGACGAGTGGAAGGGTGGGATCATGGAAATCACAAACGAGGTAAGGGAAGACCGAAAATGACTTGGTAGGAAGGGGTTAAAAAGGATATGAAGGTTTTAGATGTACAAGAGAATGAGGTTCTCGATCTCAGGGGATGGAGGAGGAAAATTTATGTGGATGACCACATGAAATGATTAATTTTAGTTCATGTAGCCAACCCTAATTTTTTAGATTATGATTGTAATTGATTGATTGAAAAAGTTTGATCCAAGACTTGGGAGATTTGAGTATGCGCAACTAATTGCCAATAATAAACATCAGTAAATCATATATAAAGTTATAAACTACAATATCAAAAAATTTTCATCCAAGCCTTTTGGATTTATCACACCTCAAAGAAATAAGAAGGGAACAAAAATAAATTGAAAAACCAAAACACACTATAACGTAATCTGTCAACCTAGGAAGTCTTGCCTAAGTCTAAGTACTGAAAAATAACAAATGTACAAGATGTACAGGACCCCCTCACAAAATTGAAAATTCTTGTCAAAAAATCAATTTTTTTTTTCTTGCATTTCTTTCTTTTTCCTTTTCTTTTTTTTTCTTTTTTTTTTTTTTTTTTTTTTTTTTTTT
>PYUH01000090.1:1065711-1082844 GCA_016808085.1 Suaeda aralocaspica
TTTTTTTTTTTTTTTTGTTTGTTTTCTTGAAAAAAGAAGGGTATGACCCTATATATGATCCAAGTCATTCTCTCTCTTTTCCACCTATCATGGCATCCTCCATAACTTTTGTTCCTTAGGAGGTAGAACCTTCATAGTTCATAGTACCAAAATTATAAGAAACAATTGGCACCACCAAAATTTCTCTACTTATGATTATCATCATCATCATCACTAATTAAAATACCTAAACCAAAAAAACCTTTAAAAAGTAGTCACTAACAAAAAAAAAAAAGAATTAATATGAGCGGTCAAATGTTGAAGGATGTCTTGATTCTGAATACCAACATTGTCCAATATCAGCAGCTATTCTCTTAGCATCCATGGATGCACCTAATAAGCCTCGCTTGGTAAACCCAACCGCATATAATCCATAGTCGCCTTTCCATCCATTAGGAAATGGCTTACGTGGCAATCCATCCTTCTCCGAGAACATCTCTCTATCCTATGAAGGAAAAACAAATGCAACACCATACCTTAAATTACTTTCACAATTTTATAACTAGGAAAAAGATATATGCGGGTTGTATATATATTCTTAAGACTCAAGAAAAAAGACATTAATTTAAATGGTGGGGAAGTTTAATGAGAGTGGACGGAAATATATTAAAGAAAAAGATGATAAATACCTTTAGCCAATATGGCACATTGCTTTTGTATCCAGTTGCTAAGATGATAGCATCAAAGTTCTCTACACTTCCATCCTTAAATTCAACAGCTTGGTGCATCAAACGCTTGATGCTTGGACATACCTATTTACATAGAGAAACATTTTACAAAACTTTAGTCAATTTTGATTTCCCTTTCTTACATAGTCGTACAGATAACAATTCTAATTGCGCAAATCATAGGAAAAAAAAAAAAAAAAAAAGAATATTTAAACAAACATACCCTTAATTATTGTGATTTAAATTGTCAAATGTACTTGGTCATTTTTTTTTTTTAATTTGAAATTTAAATAAAAAGAAATATGAGCATATGCCATAAACTCATGATCAATCTCATTTTAAATCAACTAGTTATCGGTATGTGTAAAGAGCCTTAAACAACTGTTTTCTACGAAATAAAATGTACATATTTAGACACAAAGTATTCCTCCTAATTCCTCCCACCACTAAACACATAATTAATAATAAAATCATAAAAGAATATGATTAATGCTTAATTTAAGTCTAAATAAGGGTGAAAGAAAAAGAAAGAGGCCAAAATCACACTAAAGGATTTGCTAATGATATAAATTAGCTAGTAATGGAAGTGAGAATCATGTCCCACTTAAAATTTTATCAAAGCAAATAGGGGAAGCTATGCCTTTTATGGGCAAAAATCTCAATAGAATCTTTTTAACTTTGGAGCCCCTTTTCTCCCTTCATGAGGAGAATCAAGATTGATAGAACATATTTCATTTCTTTTTTTTTTTACAAAAAAAAATTAGGAAATTTAAAGTAAGATGTGATGAAATGATGGTAGTAATAATTATGAGACATGAAGTACTACGACTATACCTTGATGTCTCCTCTTTTAATCTTGTCAAAAGTCCCAACATCTAACACCGGCGTTTTTCCTGTCAAATTTTTGAGCTCAAGGGGTCCCATTCGCGGTCGAGCCAAACCTAGTTTGGAAGTGTCGCCAAAGATGAGCCATGCGATTATTAGGAGTAATCTGTCCACTAGGGTTATTGGTAACCACTTGAGCAACCACATGGACAACCCAAAAGTCGATCGTCCCAACATTTCCCTAGGCAATATATGAACCTTCAAATATAAACCATAATTCATTCAGTAATCAATCAATATATACGATCCTCCTTTATTATTTACCATGAAAATGTAACAAATGTTTAGTTGTTTTAATTATTTATTAGAAGTGTACGTGTGCTTCTGACAATAACATTCTCTTTTTAAACTTCTAAATAATTAATATTCGAAACAGAACAACCAGCGTGGAAAATAAAGGTATATGTTAACTATAATCGAAAAAGGGAATGAAGGAGGGAGGCCAATTTTGCTATTCACTTAGTCCAAGGTGTTTCCAGGCAAGTAATGTGTCTTTACAGAGGGGAAAGTTTAGTAATGAGGGTTAAAAAGGTTTGGGCCATATATATATGATATGATATTCTCTCCGTTGTAAATTACTTGCTATATTAGAGTTTTCGGTTTTCGGTACTATTCATGATGTAATTAACCTTGATTTACTTTTGTGTTTTATGTGTAATGAAAAATATAATTATATAGAATCTGAGATGTGAAAAAAGGACGTAGCAAGTAAAAATAAATAAATAAATAAATAAATAAATAAATAAATAGAGAGAGAGTACGGTGTAATTATGAAAATTGGCTACTATAGTAAGATCCCAAGATTCTATAATTTTATGGATTTTAACCCTTTTTAAGCTAGTGTTGTTGCGCATGCTTGAGTACTCCAAGAAAGTGAAAAAAAATTATACACACTTCCAATTTGCAAAAATATTGATATGAACTGTACTTGGAACTTGAAGTCACTAACTAATTAGTCCAATTCATTACCATAATAACAACCCCATCAAAAAGATTATTATACTAATTTTATATTACTATGACATGACTATAAGAAGTGCTAATTGTTTTATATTATAAAGTTATGATAAAAAGCTTCACTTTTTCACTATACTATGAACAAAAGAGCACACGCACACACACTAAATTCCACAATTATATAATTATCTCCTAATTAAACATATTGAATTAGGGGGAAGAGGGCATAAGTGCTCAAGTTATGATTAATAACCCATTATTATTATTATTATTGTTATTACCGAAAGATAACAAAAAATTGAATAAAAGTCATGATTAATAAAATTGAAAGATAACAACTGATTTCGTAATGTTC
This sequence comes from Suaeda aralocaspica, assembly GCA_016808085.1. Taxonomy (NCBI): domain Eukaryota; kingdom Viridiplantae; phylum Streptophyta; class Magnoliopsida; order Caryophyllales; family Amaranthaceae; genus Suaeda; species Suaeda aralocaspica. The sequence continues at coordinate 1,068,616 of PYUH01000090.1, forward strand.
TCTTTTTCTTTTCTTTTCTTTTTTTTTTAAAAAAAAAAAAAAAAACAATTTTAATTCAAGTAAATGATAAAAACAAGATCACTTAAATTTCAATATGTCCTTTCTTTGTGTTAGTGGAGAACTAAAAGTTGGGTCTAGCTAGCTTGGTTAAAAGGCTAAATTAAACCAATATTAGGCTTTTTGCTTATTCATTAGGCAAATCCTACATAGAAGTGGACACCATAACTATATAATTAAAAATTAAACCACCGCCCCCATTCTACTAATAAATCTTGAAAAACATATATCACAATGATAAGTTTTCATCATAAATCTCAAAAATCTATCTCTTTATGCGTTAGTTATTATATATATATAGCTTATCTTTTAGTTACCCCTTCTCATTGATATATCATGCTAAACGCATAAAAACAACATGCAAGATAAAAAATAATCTTTGGTTTTGTATTCTAATATATTGGACTAATCCATTGGTACATAGTGGCATATAGGATCTCGATCTTATATTGTAAATTAAAGCAAATCCAAATCCTATACCTAATTATAGGCAATGATTTCATTAAGCAACGAACGTTTATTTTAGTATCGAAGTTATAAGGGCAATCGATATGGACAAGATTCAATCTTAGGTCATGACTATGTAGCCAGAAAGATCTAAGAAATTAAAAAGGGTTTATAAGTGGGGGGAATTGAATTGAAATAATAAAAGCAATTTTTAAAAAAAAAAAAAAAAAGATGAAAGTAATAAATAATGAAAGAAGTAGTAGTATAGTATGGTGGTACTCACAGTATCTCGGACCACAATAGAAGGCATAGCATTATGATGGCAAAGGTCCAAGCAAACTTCCATCCCTGAATTACCACTTCCAACCACTAACACCCTTTTCCCTCTAAACACTTCCCCACTTTTGTACAAACTTGTATGTACTATTGGTCTTCCAAACTCCTTTATCCCTTCTATTTCCGGCTCCATCACCTCCGCATTCTCCCCTGTCGCCACCACCAACCACCGGCACACGTACTCTGTCGTTGCCGTGGTGGTCGTGGTCTTTTCGTCATGATCACCACCACAACAACAATTATTAGTTGTAGTAGTACAAAATGTTGAAGTTGTTCTGACCCGCCAAAACCCTAGAGTGTGATCAAATTGAGCACTTTCCACGGTCTGATTAAACTCCGGAGTGATGTCGAAACGGGCAGCGTAATCCTCCAAGTACCGAATGAACTGCCTCTTGGTAGGGTACGTAGGAAAGTGTGGAGGGAAGGGCATTAATGGAAGTTCACAAAATTCCTTAGGAAGGTGTAGCCTTAGACGATCATACGTCTTAAGTTGCCATAAAGAGGCTATACAGTTGGATCTTTCTAGTATTAAACTTGGCACCCCTTGTTCCTTCAAGCATGCTGCCACCGCCAAGCCCGACGGGCCTGCCCCTACGATCACCGGGCCTGTTACAAGTATGCAACGCGTCGTATTCGTCTTAGCCGTCTTCTTATTATGATGAAGCGGATCATTGGCTACTTTGCCCTCTATTTCTGAAAGATTGTTGTAGAAGTACTCCATCACAATATAATTTGTTATTATAGATGTATGTAACAAACTCTTAACCAAAAAAAAAAAAAAAAAACTGTTTTTTCTTTTTTGTTTTTTTTTTTTAATTTTTTATTAATGACAATCTAAATTAACAAACAAGTAATAGGTGAACATGGGAGAATATAGAAATCAAGAAATGTTTAATAACAAACATTAAGTAGGAGCACATGTTTGGTTTAATTTGTTATTAATAATGAGTAGGTTTGTTTAATATGGTTGATTAATGTAACTAATTAACCAAAATGAGAGGAGATTAATTAAGCCCAGATTCACTCATCATACAACAGATGGATAAAATTTGGATGTTTTGAGAATATAATTATATATATATGCTCAATTATATTAATATTCACTTCTTACATACATATAAATAAAAATATATGTAAGTGTAAATAATAATTGTATATAAATTTTGGAAGAGTAAAAATATGAAATATGAATAATAAGTGATATTGAATGAAGAAAGAAGATGAGAAGAGAGCGGCGAAGGGAACGGGGATAAATCAGCATTCAACACAGAGAGAAAGAGAAGCCAGAGAGAAAGAAAGAAAAGAAAAGAAAGAGAGTGTGATGAGAGGGAGAGATTGTGATTTCTTCAATTTATATATTCCTTTGATGAATTTATTTAATAGCTTTCGATTTTTTATTAATTTCTCTTTTTTTTTTTTTCTTAAATAAAAATTTAACTTATGTATTATATATTATGTATGTATACAATATATACGAGTATATATATATATATATTTTTTTTTCTTAATAATTTCATTAATTGTTGTGAAAACATATGGTGTGAAGCTAAGTGTAGTAATTAAAAAGGTGGAGAGCTAAGTGTTGAGTGGGACTTTTGTGTTTGTCACATAAAGTAATTATTTTTCCTCCAATTTTTATTTTTTTTTAAATAAAAATAAATAAAAGATGGGTGTCATTTTATTTATTTTTTAAAATTATGGGTTGCATTCCTTTTTGGGGCTTTTTACTTTTTATTTTTTTTTAATTTATTTTTATTTTCGAAAAACTTCACTCCTCTCCTTGTCACTCTACTAAAACTATAGTTGTCAATTTCATTTCTAACGAAGCAAAATTCTGTTTGAAACGTCCTCTAAGTCGTCTTAGTTATGAATACTTCGACTAGGATAATTAATATTAAACCAAGTGATAGATAAGGACTCTTAGCTAGGAGTACTCAAGGTTAATATAAGCCATTTTTCCAATAAAATCTCTAAAAATACTAATAATATAATAATAATAAGTACATGCATACACATTGAGTAAGTTATATAGACGAGATTCAATCTCAAGTCTTCAACATGATCACATTTCAAAACTTGTTTGGTACAAGGTAGGCTATAGACTTTTAGAAATTTCATATAAATTTAATTTTTATGTCTAGTAAAGAGCTTATTCAATTTGAATACCGGATTTTTAGTCTTAAATGACGCTAGTTTCTAAAAGGTTTATATTTTAGAAAAAAAATGACTAATGCAATTAATTACTTCATACAAACAACTTATGCATATGAATAGGATCTTTAACCAATTCAACTAGCAATTAATTAAAACGTGACGTTTTTAAAATTAATACGTATACTGCGTTCAAGTTCGAGAGATAAATACGTATAAGTTGTTGATATACGTTGTTTAATTTGTCAACTAATGCTAGAGGATTTGAGGTAATTGCCCCATGATATGATAATGACTAAGACTATTAGATAGGTTAAGTTTGAAGTTCTAATTCCGCACATTTGTCGGGCTTATATTGTTGCATTATATTGACCTCGGTATCTTCTCTAGATCAAATCCATATATGACTTTTTTTTTTTTTTTTTGTTTCAATTTTAACTTTTTAGCTTGATTTGCTCATATACGTAGACTTTTGGATATTCGCATACATCTGTAACGACTGTAACAGCAATAGCAAAAAGCTATTTTTAGTACTCCGTAACTTAAATTCTTGCAAAGTTACAATCCATCGTGTAAATGCACCTAAGAGACTTAAGAGGGGGTGAATTAAGTGATTTAACAATATGCGGAATTTAAAACTTTAACCACGTAATTTTGAGTTTCTTGTAGCGTTTTAAAGATCGGTTCAATTATCCTTAAATTATTTGCGTGAAACTAATCAACTGATATTGCTTGATTAGTCCCCCGAAACAAGTTAAAAAACGGTTTTGTAAGGCAAGGAAATAAAGTGCAAGAAATAAAGGAGATACAGGGATTTTTTACGAGGTTCGACCCAAACTATGGTCTACTCCCCACTTACACTCGTAGGATTTCCTAAATCTTCACTATTAATCGCACTTATAACCTACGTCTAGATTACAAGCCACTCACTTGTCTCTAATTCTAGAAAACAAGATTCAAACCCCAACTGTTTACCCCAACAGTTGCTAAAACCCGAGTACACCAGTACCCCAATCTTACCAAACTCTCAGTAAGAAAAATTACACAAGAATTATCTCAGAAAAACTCAGAAGAGTGAAAGAGATAACAACTCAATCCTACTTAAGTCACAACAAGCAAACTTGAGTATGAACTAGAGTCTCAAACTGTTTCCAAAATTGTCTAAGGTTGTTTCTCAAGAAAAGATTTTTTCAATTTAAGCATACACTCTAGCTTTTTCTCTTCTCTACTTGGTATGGGAAAGAGTTATTTTGTTTATATAGAAGGGAACAACCTTCTTCTCCAAGCAGAATATCAAAATCTCATAAAAAATATTTAGTCAATCAAATCTCATTTTAAAAGTTAAGAAAATATAAATTTACCTTAATTTGAAGATCATGAGATTATATAATAAAATCCTTTTCAAAAACTGGCATAAATAATATAATCAGAAATGTTTTCATAAATAAAAAGATACCATATTATATTATTCATTCCCAAAAGTTGAAAATCAAATCTTGTATGAAACAATTTAGGAAAATGTTTCCTTGAGAAATTTTATGAGACTCAAGCACGTATAATCAAATTTGAAATTGTGACATACTTACAAGAAAATCTAGAAAATAAAATAAGTTAAAGCTCTTGAGATTTTCTTGCTTGTATTATGAACTTGATCATGTTCGAGCTGTCTTAGGTAGCATATAGTACATAATTAAAAGGTTTGTTATCATCAAAATTAGGAAGTCAACAGATGGAATCACGGAAGAGTTAGGTTCTTTTTCCATCTTGAGATAATAATCTTTAGCTTGCTAATGTTGAATACTTGAATAAGTCAATCATGTGATATTTACCGGGTACGTGTATGTGTAGCCTTTGCTATTTGTGTATATTTTATAAACTACCTTAAAATAAACTAAAATCATGTTACTTGTATTTTGTACTAGATGAATCTAAATTGAATTGAATTAAACTAAACTATAAAATGTTGTGGTCTAAAATAAAATAAAAAATTGTACGAAAATTTTGAAATTAGTCCAAAACATAAGAGCTTAATTCATCATATACTATGCATTTTAGTGGACGTGTCATTAGCAGGTAAGCTCTGTAACATACCAATATCATGTGATTATGATCGTTAAAATACTTAAATGACATATAACTAAACAACAGCCAAAGTAGTAATTTGGGTACGATATAATGTGAGGATGAGGATTCATACAGCACTAATCATCAAAAAAATTACTTGTAAATGACATACATACAACTAAAGTGGTAGAGAGATCAATCATTGCTTGCTGATTAAGGTATAAGCAAATACAAACGCGTCAATGTTCATTCTTCCTTATTTACTACTTATATCATTATACTGTATATATATTTTAGTTTAATCTAAATGGAATAGATTTTTTTTTTGGCTGTTGTATATTTTTTGGCAGCAATTATTACATTTAATTAAATTAGGCTTAACTAGTTTATTCCATTCCCCCACCTTTTCAATGATGGGTGAATTTATTTTTGTCAAACGGACAAATTTAATTTAATTCTTCAAAAGGACACTTGAAAAGTAGCTTAAAAAGTGTGCTAATTATGAAACACATATTAGTAACATTGATTTTGGCCGTATGACTCTAATTTATCATATAGAATTGTGAAAACAGGTTATATTATATATAAGAGTGGTTTTTGTTGTGTTAAAAGGTTTTGTTTCCATTCGATATGTCTTATAATGAAATAGTTGGTTAAAATCTTGTGAAGTGGTATATTGATTAAGATGTTGATTGAGAAAATAGACAACAAAAAAAAGAAAGAAATTAAGGACATTTTCACACTATCGTCATCAACACCATTGTCCTTAGTGATTCTTTATACTTTAAGAAAAGTTTTGTTTTTGTTATAACATCAAAATTTTTATAGAAGTTGTGATTATTGTATAGGAGTTGTAAGAACACGAGCAATCTGCTCTGAGGATGTAGTATCCTGGCGGAAATAGGTCTAACAATATCTGGGCATTCATTTACCACATGAGTACATAATCTTAAGTTATAATTGGTAACCTAATATAGCTACCCCAATTGATCAAAAATCGAAATAATTGGAACCATATACATGTGCAGACATGTATCTTAAATTCGTACTATACAATAGTACTTTAAGGAGTTGAATAACTAAAGATTGAACACTATCTATAAAGTACCCATGCTACATAGGGCAATAAAGAGCAAATTAAGGCAATATCTTTTCTTTTTGTGCAAAGGAGCCGCACGGATCGAGGCATTATATAGGGGGGGGGGGGTTAACTTGTAAGTTGCATTATAACCTATCACATACAAGCATACAATCTTAACCACTAAATAAAGACATCATTAGTACAATTAAAAACAATAAGTTGATAATTTTAAGTTGAAACGACCTTTATTCGATCTTTTGAATAGAACCTTCAATGGAGATTGAAATTCCTAGTATAATAAGTTTGCTTGATAATTTTAATAAGAGTGGAATAATAATGTAGACGGAGGAGAAGAATCATTGACATTGAAAAGCTTTAAATACTCCTAATTAGACGGCGATGTCTACATTAGCGGTACACCGGTGCTAAACGTGACAATGGATGATAACTCCTTTGATTTTAATCATTGCTTAATAGTATGAGTGCTTGCTTTAATTTAATTTCTTTGTAATAAAAGTTTAAACACACCCTTTTCATAGTGTGAATCAACTTTTTCAAGAGCTAAGGAATTCAAGTAAAATAAAAGCAATTACTTGTTTATTAATCTTGGCGCCGACTACCTATTTAAGCTATATCATAAGATAAATCATTTCTCACCTATAATCTGGATTCTTGATTAAGCTTATTTAATAAGAAAAAACTAGCTTAATCCAATATCTTAATCATCTATCTTTATCAAAAGGAAAAATTAGTTCCTATCGATCACACCTATTACACTTTCACATTTTGCAAATTATTCTTTCCAATTAAGTGATTGAAAGTGGCTCAACTCATTCCTAACCCTAAGAAACCTAGGTATGTCTCAAAGTAGCTTTTAGAGTCTAATAAAGATTAATTGTGTTGTTCAGCAAATAGATGTTATTGGTAACTTTTAGTGTTAGTAGTAAAAGACTAAAAGTAGTAGTAGTGTTGTGTGTAAAGTGGAAATTATTAGATTTACGCCTTTTTATTTTTTAAAAAAATTAGTCGAGGACGTGTTACAATAGAATTATTTCATGATTTATACTCCGTAGGCTTCCATCAGATTAATAAAGTCAATTATTTTATTTATAGGTCTGATGTGATTTCTAATTCATAACACGAAAACTACTTACTTCATAGTTTTCCTTTAAATATTAATTTCGAAACATATTTGATATAAATTCTCATAATTATTCTAATATTCTCGCCTTTTACACCTCCATTAAATAAATAGAAAGTGTGTTAAAAGAAGGTAAAGGAATTCCAATAAGAGAAACTTTAGGGATCAAATTATTAAACTCGGGTTCCTTCCTATTGGGAACTACAAGTATCTACTTCTTTTGTCAGCCTATAAAACATAAGGCCTATATAGCTAGCTAGCTAGTTAAAATGCTTATATTGGCTTCCAAAAGGCTACGTTAGTTATAGTAGGCGTAGGCCACCACACTTTAAATTTATACTGCACTTAAGCAGTCACATACCGGAGCGTGTGACCACCGCATTTGTTATTGCGTAGATGCAAGTTGTTGTTGTTGTTTGTGTTTGTGTTGTGGGCATAAAAGACTACGCATGGGCTTCGGCATGGCTACCACTAATTCTCTTTTCTTTCCCCCTCTCCCAATCATATTGTTATTATTTAAAAGTACATATTTAGGGGTGTTTGCACCCAAACAAAAATAAAATCATATTTAGGGGTGTGTATCAGTCCAATATCCGACTAGTTAGGATAAGAGATTGGGGACCAAAATGAAAATTTTAGATTGAGTTTTGGATTGGTCGGAGCCAGATTAATGAATTTGTCATTTTTTAAAATAAAAAAAAACCCTTACTTTTATTCCTAAAAATATTGCTTTGCATTCGTATTTTCTATACTTAGTACACTAACTTGTGTACCACTTGTGTGCCAACCACTTTCATTGGTTGATTGTAACACAAGGGCCCAACACTTTTGAATTCAAAAATTAATTATTAATATTATCAACCAATTAGAATAAATGGCAGGAAAACAAAACGTGGGATAGCAGAATTTTAATGAATAATATGTTAAAATATAGCATTTTAACTAAGAATTATATTGAATATATCAAGTTTTAACATTAATTTGATCAAAAATATTCTTTTTACTTTTTACCAAATATACGACCCGATTGGTCCAGACCGAAAACCCCAAATTAACGACTTTTGTGGATCGAGGATCAACCTAAAATTTAGACATTAGTTTGGAATATGCAAACCCTATGCAAACTCGTCATGGTTACGATCTTATTAGTGGATTGACATAGTTTAAGTTGTTACTAAAAAAAAGCCTATTTTTAACAAGAGACTGATATCCAAGTATTTTAATAAGCAAATATAACTAAATACTCAAATGGTTTGGGCACACCATTGGTATGGTGCATTGCACTCTTATTAAAAAAAATTTAATTAATCACTTAATAATAAATTGATCGCATATCCCTAATAATGATATTGGGTGGAAAGAAAGATCGACTTTTGTTAATCAAAATGAGAGTTAATCAATATCTTAAGGCTTCTATAAGCATCTTTATGAATGGTTCTATAATGGTTTTAATAATAAGTTTAAATTTTCGTTTGAGTTGGTCCTTTGACATTGTATGAAATAATTAAAAAAAAAGTGATAATTGCTTAAATCTCATCTGTTCATCTTTATATTTACAAGGGGAGAAGTTTTATGTACGAAACTTATATTTGGCTTTTAACCGTATAAGCTAGAACATTTGGTTGATAAAACTATATTTAGTTTTCCATAAAATTTAAAAAAAAAAAAAACTTTATTTGGTTTAATAATGTTTCATATGAACGGCAAATATAAAAATATTACACAAGCATTTTTTATAAGACCACAATTTTTTGTCAATTTTGTTTGAGATATTTAAAATTAATGGGGTAATTTTAAAATAGTTAAAATTAAGTTACATCTGAATATATATTCTCATGGGTAATTTATGCATTGCACGTACAACGGTACAAGTATAAACTCTCGATTGTTGTTTAACTCATGCATTGCACATTTGCACAATTGCACATACTCTGATATTCTTCTCCCAATCGTTGTTAACTTGTTACTCACATCCTTTTATTTACTGCATTTTTTTTACTTGTTTTTTTTCTAGTTTAATTTAGCTATGTTTAATTCAATCAATTAAGTCCATTTTAATTAATAACTTATTATTAAGTCAGCATGCATATTATAATCATTTTACTTATTTTAGTTCAGTAAATTTCAACTCCACGTCTCCAAAGAACATGACCTTATTCAGTTACTCGATCATATTATTACCGTCTCAAAGTATATGCTTCGTAAATTTCATCTACTTAGTTAATTAGGCCATTATGATCATCATCTTTATTTTTACATATTTTCAGTAAAATAAAGTTCAATTGAACAAAAATAAGTTTAGTAAAAATAAATTCGGTTTAGATAAGACATCTTTATCTGCTCACACACTTGCAAAAGAGAGCCTGAACTATGGAGATTTTCATGTATGGTTAGAGGAGATCCCAGAGTGTTTGGGATCTGCTATATTAGATGACTCTGTTTGAGAGTTTGGTTTGGTGTTTTTGTTTGTTTTTTTCTGTCAAAAAAAAAAAAAGATAAGACATCTTTATTATTTTGTGCACCAAAAAAAAGTTTTGATCGAAAAAAATAAATCGAGAAAAAAAACATTAGCCAGATGACAATACCTTGAAGGATCCTCTTTCTCCATCAATTACCTAATAATCTTTGACCACGCTTAGCTAGTTAATTGTTGATTATAATATCATTAGTGGATAAACCATTTCTAATGTACTACAATTCAGTATGTGGCAACATAATTGGTGATTGGTCCAATCAAGTTAGAGGGGAGGCATCCCTTTTTTACTTTGATTTATTTATTCACTTTAATTTTTTTTTTTTTTTTTTTTTTTTTTTTTTTTTTTTTTTTTTTTTTAACCGTCGAAAGCTACTTATCAACGATTTCTCCTTGGGATTTACCGACAATTATAGCCACTATCAAGATAAAAATTGTTTTTTTTTACTGATTATAAATCGGAGGCCTCGCAGCTATGTAGTAAGAAAATGAAGGGCCTGTTTACTTCAGCTAAAAGCAGCTGAATTGAACTGAAAGTTTTTTATAAAGCCATGAAGGATTAATGAATAGCAAAATAAAAAAAGAGCTGAAATGAACTGATTTTAAGCTTAACTTATAAAAGAGTAAATAGTTTCAAAAATAATATAAGAATAACAACATATCTTACGCATAAAGATATAGATTCAAATATTTTTACAAACAACAAAATAAATATTGAAAAAAGCATTAATAATGCCTTGACAATAAATATCTTGTTACCTGTATTAACGTTAGTGTTAAGAATAGAGAAAGCCGTTAACACACATTGTGTTATTTAACAAGGAATTAAGAATAGGAAAAAAAACCTTTAAGAAGAAAAGAAACACCATATTTTTTACTAACAATAGTTGTCGGCGAAGACATAGTAAGAATATATGTTTATTTTAATTATTTTGGGGTTAGGACTCGATACTTTAGCATGTTAATAGGATATTTGCATTGCTTATGGATTTGTGTACGTACTTTAAAAAATTCTCTAAAAAGAGATGATAACGGTTTCTTTGAGGCTAAAATCGAGTGTGGAATGTCTTGGTGTGACCTACTATACATGCTAAAAAAAGGGGAGGCAAAAACAAGAGTGAGCCAAAGATTGCCCTCTAAAAGCCCAAAACGAAGGCTATAGTTAACACTTTTCGGGAGTTCCGGGATCTTGGAAAAAAGTTATCAAAAATTATACAATGTACCCCTTTGGTAAAAAAGAAGGACTTCAAGCAGCTTTTTGGGGTTTGAAAGGTCATCAGACAAGTCACAGTACAAGAGAGTGAAAAGACTAATATTCTTTTTTTCGAAAATTGTCTAAAAAAGGAAGATAAGTTTTCAGATGCTAAATTCGAGTGTAAAGCATCTTGGGGTCACCAACAATACATAGGAGACGATATACAAGGAGAAAATAAGACTAAGCCTGGTCAGCCCTTCGGAAGCCAAAAACATAGTTTTTATAGTGTTTCGAGGTTTTTGGCTCTAACAAAAAAAAAAAAAAAATTCCCCAAAATTTTTACAGGCTTTCCGTATGGTCAAAATAGGAACCCTCAACAGCCATTTGCAGTTCAAAAGGCCATAAGAACATTCCGAGAAATTCAAAAGGCTATTGCTCCCTTCTTCCAAAATATCTCGGAAAGGGGGATGATAACAAGTTTTTAAAGACCAAAATCGATTATGGGGAATCCTGTGGTGACCAAGAGCACGTGGTAAAAAAAAAGGGCTAAAAGAAGACCGAGCGTGGGACAACCCTTCGTAGGCAGAAAAACAAAGGCTATAATTTACAAATTTTTGAAGTTATAGGGTCCCAAAAAAATGCCAAAAATTTTATATAGCGTTCGTGTAGTCAAATTTTATACGCCAATCAAGGTTCTAAAGGGCATAAGAACATTCCGGGAGAGAAAAAAGATTATTGTTCCCTCCTTCGAAAAGAGTGATGATTATGGGATCAGAGTAATAAAAAACTTCATAATGTTCAATAAGTTTATTGTCAGGAGATTTTAGAATCACTATTTATCAACCATGCATATATGGACTCCATATATTGGTTATATTATTATCAATATTTACAATAGTAATGAAAAAATTCAAAAATTTCAATAATAAGTTTATTTTTAGTTCAAATGAGATCTTTGGACTTTGTGAATTGAAGTGCCTTAGTTTTTTCCTTACCTCATAAAAGCGAAATATTTTAATTACTTAAAACTTTAATATTCCACCAAAGAACGATTTTGGCAACAAATGATGCATTTTACTTGATAAAGACATATTGGATATGATGCCAAAATAAAATAAAATAATAGTTTTTTAATCCAAGGGCGGCACATACCAATTTAATTAATATGAATATAAGTACGTACTCCACTAAACTCTATCATGTAACAAAATAAAACCTTAATAACATTATAATGGGAATAATCATGCATTATATTGTACTCATCTTCAAGAGAACTACAATAGTTTTGATAATTCACATTATCTATCAATAATCTTTAATTATTTGAGTAGATCATTTAATTAATTGAGTTCAAAGCATGATTAGACATTGTGGAATTACACCTTTTAGATCAATCGTATTCCAAAGCTACATTTAACTTGTCTCTAGTTAATTTTTTCCGATTATTCTAATAGAACATTAGCATGAACGAACTTCGATTGATCTCTTAATTTGTTCATATATGCCGTCAAATGAATGAAATTTTACTACATGAAGAAGTACTACTATAAATGGAGTCCGGCTTAAGTATTAGTGCGTTCTAATTGATCGCAAACTAATGTTAATTAGCATAAGCTAATTAAACTAATTAGTGGATAGAGGTGGAAATTCGATTACATGTCATTTTCCACATATTTAAGCAACTTAATTATAATTAATCAATTAATTAACAAAATGTGTTACGGAGTAATGAGTTTAGTTTTTTCCTAGCTTTCTGTTGAAGCAATCAAGACTATGCTTTTCCACTTCACATCCTCATTGGCTAGAAATTAAAATTCATCAACACGATCAATTTATTTAACCTAGTTATCTTAATATTTGCCCACATTTGAAGGTTGGTAAAGCACTCTATGGCTTAATTTTATTTGGTTTGATGAATTAACTAGTTCGTTATTAATAATTAATTAATTAAGCTATCACGCATTCATGGGCTAGACCTAATCAAACATTATAGGAATGAGCTTAATTCCAATTTACATATAATATATCGTCGTACTTCATGTATAAACTTATAAACTGAATTCCCTTTCTTCTCATTATCTTTTAAAACTTATATACTCCAATTTAAAGCGCGAATAGAACATATCTCACCATTAATATATTCAAATTATAATGCAGCACGAATGATCACTTTATAATTTGACTATGTTCATATGTTGTATGCATGCATGTAGTAGGTGCAGTGTCTTTAGAATATAGGAACAATTCCGTACATAATTCTGAAGTGTTAAACTCTTATTTATTTTTTTTTTTTCCAGAAATATGGAGTGGCTAGGATCCACTTCAAATAACCACCCAACTGAAAAAAGATGGCTGAATTAATCAAACTATGTAAGCGTACGTTCGCTCAATAATTGGTTCTTTGAAAGCTTTTATCTTTATTAGTGTGATCACAATTAATCCTCTACAAATAAAATAATAATAATATTTATAATCACATGCAGCCAAATTATAGCCATTTGCCATTTAATAATAATAATAATAATTAAGTAACAAGAAAATCATACCAAATGCTATCAACTCATTTGCTTATTATAAATAATTAATAATGGGTGGGTGACACAATCCCCATACAAAAATTGTGAAGAGACATATACAATTAAAAATACTACATAAAAATTGAATTTCATAAAAGACAAGGTTTTGATAAATGCTAATTTGTTAAATGACTAACTCAAATCAAAATCCTCTAAATTGATGTTAAACTCTACCAGTATTTCTTACATGCATGTGAGTTCTCTTAGCTTATATTGTGTGTGCGACATGAACTTCACTCTGCTCATCGCTTGATATGTTATTGCATGCGTAGTTGTACTTTGAAAGAAGGTGTAAACCCGTGACAATCTTGTCACTTCGACTTTCAAAATGTTAAACTATATTAATTATAGTTAGGCCTAAGATTAATGCATGCTGCTATTCTCTATCATTGGTTTTAGGATAGAACGTACTCCACTATTCCGATCCATTGTATGTGTTCAGATCGACTCTCCTCTAAGGTAGGCCTGCCATTAGGAACTTACGATATCTGTCAGATCTACACATTAGTAAAATGATGTATATATGCATTATATATATTGCCATCCCACCAAAACAAATAGTAAAATGAAATTTTTTGTTGTTTTTAGTTTGCAACTTAATGTGGTCGGTTTACAACCACCTTCACTAACTAATTAAGAGGGAAGTCTCATTAGAGCAATAGCTTAAATGTCATTTTTTTTTTTTTTTTTTTTTTTTTTTTTTTATTT
>PYUH01000090.1:1082854-1124878 GCA_016808085.1 Suaeda aralocaspica
TTTTTTTTTTTTTTTTTTTTTTTTTTTGTGAATTCAGCCTATTGACATTTTCAGCCATATGATGTAATCTAAAGTATTCCTAAAATATGTAATTTTATAGGCCAATTAAGCATGCCTCAATTGGACATATGAGTTAGCATAAAGTTTGTACTTTAGTATTTATTTAGTGTACAAAAATTATGACAAAACTAAAGTACAGGAGCAATAAGTTCATTTGTGATATGTGAAGCAATGCAATGATGAAAGAAAGCAACTCGGAATGCAAGCATAGGTGCTACGTTGCATCTCTTAAACACAGCCAATCATGAACTTTTCCAACAAAATTTGACCTCTTTATTTAGCAAATTAGCATATAGGGCTATAATTAACTATGCAATTAACCAATTCCTTAACAATTATTGTTTCCGACAAATTATTCATTGTAAGATGTTTTTTCTTTCAATTCATTATAATTTTAAAGTGAGTCAAAACATTTTAATGTTAGTTAAACACGATTGTCTTAAAACTACGCTTGCAAGCGGCCATAAGACTTATTTTTTTACCGCTTCCTGTGTTACCGTTCTTCTAATGGAAAATATAGGCGACATAATTCTATATTATATTGTTATTCCAAACAGATATCAATTTACATGCAACTAGCCAAATATATATATATATAATTATTTTATTCAGAAGGGATATATTCGATGACTCTATAATTTATACCACAAGTCCACAAACATGACCTAAGCCTATTCTAGAAATTAGCTCAATTTGATCTTCTGTGCTTAACAAAATGAAATAGCTAAATTTATGTCCATATAAGTGACAACAATGTTAGAATTTATAACGCACAAAAATTTTTAAGAGCAAGATTTTTGATGTTTAAGAAACTCGGACACTTGAAAAGACTTAGTAAACTTTTCGGATGCATTTCTGAAACTTAATTAAAAAATCAGAAACATTTCCCAGCGGAGGAAACATCATGTTATGAAGCATTTTGAAAAATTCAAACACACAAGTGTTTCCTAATGTGGTAGATTTTAGTACACGATTTATGATCCTTTCATGACATACACAACTCACGTGCCACAAGTTACCTTTTTTTTTTCCAAATTCCCCATGAAAACAACAAAAAGAAGGGTATTTTTGGCTCTTGAAATACGTGTTATTAACTTTTTAGCTGATTTCAATTGTTTAGGGGCCTTATTTATTTTCCGTCCTGAGCGTAATACTTTATTTATGATTTATTTTCTTGTTTGTAATTACATATAAATGTGTTTTCTTTGAATATATTTCCTTTCCTATATAAGTTTCTCCAATTCCTTGTTTTCAAGAATTATATTCGTACTTCCTCGTCTTCGAAAAATTTTAGTTTCGAAAACTTTATCCGCTTTTATGCTACATAGGTTAGAATTAACACCAACGAATGATCTATTGGTAATTGTATATATGATTTTTATGGCCTTGTGGTCGTGCCAATTATCATTTTTTAAAAATTTATTAATTTATTTGAAAAAATTATGCACTAATGAAATTGCGAATAAGAATGTGTGATTTCGCTTCCCTTGATTTAACTTAAATTAACCATTTTTTTTCAAAAATGAACATATTATCATTGAATTGAGCTTTTTTTTTCTTTCCTTTTATTTATTTATTTATATAATATTTTTTTTTTTTTTTTTTGGAGGGGGGGGGGGGGGGGGTTTGGGGGGATTGTAACTCATAGCAATTAATTGAAATCATTAGCACTCCAAGCAATCAGAGTACAATATCATGGATTCATGGGAAACAGCTTAGAAAACTAGGCATAATTTTGAAAACCATGAGATATAATTTAGAAAATAGAAGAGCCTATTACATAATAATAGAATTGAGTAAGACCCAAAATATAATTACCTACTCAAGAAAAGAAAAAGGAAAAAAGAATAATAAAGGTAAGGGCTTGCTTAAATTGGGTAAGTGAGACAGAGACGTTACGGCCCAACAATTAATTTGGATAAGGTGGATCAGGGCCATGTATACAATCTCAAGTGAAATGGGCCGTTCAATGCGTATAAATTTGGCTGGAGGCATTTGTCTAGAACCAATCCAGCCCAAATTCTTGTTTTCTAAAATTCGATTTTCAAAACCCACTCCAAATAAATTTGGGCCTAGTTCTTATCTTATGTTAATAGTGTGGACCGTTTTCCACAAAAATAAAAAGTTGTTTTTTAAAATTCGATTTTCAAAACCAACTCCAAATAAATTTGGGCCTAGTTCTTATCTTATGTTAATAGTGTGGACCGTTTTCCACAAAAATAAAAAGTTGTTTTTTAAAATTCGATTTTCAAAACCAACTCCAAATAAATTTGGGCCTAGTTCTTATCTTATGTTAATAGTGTGGACCGTTTTCCACAAAAATAAAAAGTTGTTTTCTAAAATTCGATTTTNGTAGATTTAGTTTCAGCAAATAACATTTATGTCGATCGATTTTCTTGAATGCACACAACAAAGCAAATGATGATACAACTAATTTAGTGACGGATTAACTTCATACAAATTTTATGATCCTTTCTTCCTTAGACCTCGTAACCTTGAAAAGTATAGACTAATATTATTGGTTTTCAGTTAGTGATGAAGGGTTGTTGGGACTAGTTTCAATCACTTTTCAATTTATTTTTTTTTTTTTTTTATGGGGTGTGATCACATGACCCACGTACACGATTTTAGACTATTTAAGTCAATCGACACCTAGCACTATGGACGTAATCAAGCTTTGCCATAGTGCAACCACTGGGTCTAGCGACCATGTAAAGGTTGCCGGACACTATAAAACATGTTATCAGCTATCGATAAAGAATTTTGTTGATCATCACATGTCCAAATCATGAAATCAAATTAATTAGAAGCTATGGTTTTTCCATTGATATAGCCAAGTAAGTAAAGACCACTATAAATAATGTATGGAAAATGTAAACAAGGCAAGTTAAGAGACAAACAACCAATGGTAATGAACTCAATTCGTGGTTAACCCTGCACAATGGTTAACCATATTATAAGTTTTTGACTTGTCCATTATCTCCTATTTTTAACAAAGCAACTTGTACATATATTTATTTATGTTGAAAAGGAGATCTTGTCATTAGTTGGATCCTCCATTAATAAGATACCACGTATGGTTCGTTCTAATCAATTAATTAATAATGTTGTTACAAGTCACTCAAAAGATTCAATGAAATTGAGATTAATCTTTAGCTATTTTTCTAATATCAGCTTCAGACTCCAGGGTTGTTGAAATAAATGGTAAAATTTCATCACTTTCTATCATTCAATGTAATTACACACTAGATAGCAACAAAACCAAAAAAAAATGTAAGAACACAGTCGATGAAGGTAATTGTTGCGTGAATTAAATTAGCTACTACAACTAGTCAATGACTAACATCTCAATCACAGTGTTTGACACACAAAAAAAAGTAGCAAATATAGGATTTTGGGTTAAAACCGTATCTATATTATTTAGGGGAATAATTATTCTAGTTCAGAATGTCTATATTATATATATATATATATATATATATATAAATTGTGATCGCCACTATATATATAACCTGATTCAAAATATTAAATGACGTGTCAACGTAGATATCTCAGTCCCAGAATGCAATCATGATCAATAATACGACATGTTTAGAAATATAGTATAGAGAATAGTATTACAGCGTTACATACCTTAACTTTCCCCATGCCCTTTTGAACAACTGCTATAGATTATAGAATTTCAAAGATCTTTTCAATAATTAATCAAACACAATTGAATGTGACATTAACCTAATTATTTTACACTAATATAAATATATAATAACCTATGTTTCACTTCAAGGAAATCCGTTATAAATACTCACTTCCTACATACTACTTCCTCTAATAATACATCTGTTAACTCTCTAGCTACTAAACCAGCACCTTGATTACAATGGAGTTCCGCTTCCGTCTCCTGCCGTTGGTTGCAGTATTCTTTGTAAACTCTTTGCTCCATACACAATAAGCGTGCATTATGTGTTTATAATCATATATATATATATATTAAGAATTAATTATACTAATCTAGTCTCTTAATTGCTTACAAATTTGTTTATACAGGTTACACTAACAGTTGAAAGTCATGCAACTACGTTGTCAACTGAGGAGTATTGGAAAAGTGTGTTGCCTAACACTCCTATACCTAAGAGTATCCAGGATACTTTAAAATCAGGTACGTTACTGCAATGAACCTCAAAATTCATTATCATGTGACAACTAATTCTGAATTGACGGATATATATTTGTGTCTTATGACCACCCTAGAGGGTCGTGGTACCGGAGTCCATGTAGGAAACCATGGAGTTGATGTCGGTGTAGGGAAGCCAGGTAAAGGATCAACCGATGTCCACGTTGGCAAGGGCGGAACATCAGTCCACACTGGCCCTAAAGGAAAATACCCCAAACCAAGCCCATTTGTTTATCAATATGCTGCTACCAAAACTCAACTCCAAGACAACCAAACTGTAGCCCTATTCTTCTTACAAAAAGACCTTAAACCCGGAACTAAAATGAACCTACATTTCACCAAAAGCACCAACGATGCTCCCTTGTTACCACGAAAAACAGCAAAATCAATTCCCTTCTCATCGAAAAATTTGCCTGAAATTCTTAGTCAATTTGATGTTACTCCGAACTCTGAAAAGGCCAAGACCATGTCCGAAACAATCAATGAATGTGAATCCAAAGGAATCCAAGGGGAAGAGAAATTTTGCACAGCTTCCCTAGAGTCAATGGTTGATTATGCCACATCTAAGCTAGGGAAAAACGTCGATGCAATAGCTACTTATGTAGGAAAGAACAAAAAGATGCAGAAATATGTAATTACAGGAGTAAAGACCGCGACATCAAGCAACAAAGCCATGACATGTCACAAGATGGATTATGCTTATGCAGTGTTCTATTGTCATGATACAATGCCTACAAAAACTTACATGGTGAATTTAGTTGGTGAAGATGGTACAAAAGTTAAGGCAGCTGTTATATGTCACATTAACACATTAAAATGGAACCCTAAACATTTGGCCTTTCAAGTGCTTAAGGTTGAACCAGGGAAAGTTCCTATTTGCCATTTTCTTCCTGAACATCACATTGTTTGGGTTCCTAAGTAAGATCAATCACACTTAATATGGTTTATTATATTATTGGACCTTTGTATTTTTGCTTATATTATTAATTAGCATAAAAATAATGATTTGTACTTAATTTTCATGTTAAATATTATATATGCCTTTTAGATGGCATTATTGCTGCTGTATGATGTAGCAATGTATCTTTATGCATATGGGATGCGTAAAGTATTTTATATTTATATGTATATACTACTAATATATATTTAATTATAATGACGATTACGTCCGTACTAATTCTACTATTTCGATCACTGTTGGACGACCTTGATAATCTCGATCAGTCTGGGGAGAGTACCTGATTCTTGTGAGAAAAAAAGTCCAAGTGTAACAAACTTCAAGGAACGGAGCGATCGAGTATGATATCGCTCGTAATAAATTGAATTACTTAGGACATAGTTTTAAATAACTTGTATCAAATTACAAAAACACATAAATTTTGTATATAGGTTATTAAAAAGACAAGGTCGCATGCTCTCGGGTATGGGAACTAGTACAAGAATGGTAATATGGTATAGGCTAAGTATAGAATACGGGAGCAAAAAAAAAAGCATAATATATTATAAAAAAGAAATTTATTAAAATATAAAGAATGTGATACACGAATTTGTAATTTCAAACTTCCGGAGTACAATATATATATATATATATATATTTTGATATGCTAAACTTTCCAAACGAAATACCCAATTACGTACTACAAATTGATCGATATTCTAACTAGCTTAATTAAACTAAGAGTTTTCTAGATCTTTGGCTAATTGCTTGGCTTGGGCTATGGTTTGACACTGATGCTTGGCTCGAGCCTTGCCCAAATGCTTGACCTCGGCCACCGATTTGTGTACTACCTCCACGTTTACTTACAACACTTTTTTGTCCGTCAAAATTGTATTTTCCAGAACCTTTAACTTGCTTATTAAAGCTACCACCCATTTGTGTTTGGCTTTTTGAATTTCCATTGCTTGAACCTCTAAATTTTTTACCTACACCATAATTGAATCCTCCGGACCCTCTAACTTGTTTATTAGCGTTTGAAGTACCACCTAGTTTTCCTTGACCTTGGCTCGAACCATCAAGCGTCTTATTAGCACCAACATTGAATCGTCTAGTTGCATTAAGCTGTTTGTAAAAGTTCGATTTATCACCCATTTGTGGTCGACCTTGGGTAATATTTCTTTGGTTAGAACCAATGACAAATTCTTTATATTTTTGTACGTTGCCATGCCCACCAATTTTTGCTTGACCAGGTGCATTCGCGATCCCTTGACTAGAACCGCCAACTTTCTTATTTGCACCATAATTGAATCCTCCAGAACGTTTGGCTTGATTACCAAAGTTCAAGTTTCCACCAACTTTTGCGTTACCTTTTTTCGGTTATTTAAAAAATAATAATTATTATAATCACAATTGATATCCAAAATAAAAGAAAGAAGGGTAACATGTTTCAATCTGTGCATGCATGCAAGTACAGTACGTGTAACATGGATTATATGTATTCAAATTTGTGATAATTTGACCCTTCATCCGTTTTTTTTACCTTAGTTCCACAATTTTTCAATGCATGCGCGTGTTTAAATATCAAAATCTATCGCTATATCTTATAAAATGTTATAAAAATTTGATGTAAAAAAAAGTTAATATCAGAGATGATTATAACAATATCTCATAAGATTATTTTTCAAACATATTATATATAGAAACGGAGTGAAGAAATATGATATAACCATTTAAATTGCAACAAAAGTTGAAAGAAAAAGGGAAACAACTCAATTATTTTCCAAGAATAATGATTTTTAGTGTTTACCTTGCTTTTGCATCGCCCCTCCAATAATTTGGGTTGTATAAGTTGCTTCTGTCGCTACTATTGCTACCTGAACAAATTATTATTTTACAAAAAAAAAAAAGCTTAATTACATATACTATATAATTAGTTTGACAAACAGTTAAAAGAATTGATAAAAAGAATAATTATATTGCATTATTGCCTGAAATAAAAATGAAAAAAAAAATAAAATAATGATAGTGTGCTTTACATAGAGAACACTAATTATCTTTACGATGTATGACTCCATATTAACTACGAGTAGAATTTTTTCTTCTTCTTTTCAAAACATAAACTTTTGTTAGAATTTAATGCAATATGAATAAGTTCATGTGTTTTTAATTTTGAGAGATAAAGAAGGAAAGATGTGAAGTATTTAAATAATTGAAATTGCAAACGTGGAATAAATTATTACCACTAATTATTTGCAGTAAGTTTTGGAATCAATGTTTGGCTAAGAGTACTATGGTAATATTTAGTTCATACATATAAGGTTATATTATATTGTTTCCAAATATATATGTTCATTTTTAAATATAACAATTCATTTTTATTGACATCGAGAGTAATACAAGGAAAAAAAAAAAACTCATTGAATTACGATCTAGAAAATAAGAGAGCAAGTGATGGCTCAGGTAGTTCGAGCATTAATTCCGATTTCAGGAGATTATGAGATTAATTCCCACTATTCACTCTTGTACCTCCTTATCACTAGAAGGAAATAATTAAAAAAATTCAAAATTAAATAAAATGGTACATGGTATAAATGTACAATAGAATATAAAAGCCACATACTCATGGAACTAACAATAAGGTTGGATTGGTTTGTGATTATACTATTTTCCTTGTTTATGACTACCTAATGTAAAGGATAAAAAATATCTCACATGCATCCAAAGTAATACATCCATAACAATTTAATTAGCTGCAACAATTTAATATTTTGATTCTTTATTTTATGTCAAATCTTTACAACTAAACTATTATGAAAATATAAACTCATTAGTCATCATAACTTTTATTTAGCATTTATAGTAAGTTGGTGCCTTAGTGGCACTTATCTTATAACTTTAAACTAGGTATTTCTTCTTCTTCTTTTCAATTTATTTATGCAAAACCGATTATACATAGCAAGTCACAACCGAAGAAAACTACCTCTTGAATTATTTTATTTTAGATATTCTAATTAATTACTCCGTATTATATGTGTTATTATTTTAATGATACTTTTGTTATTTCAAATATTCAACCTTGAGTTTGCATATGAACAATTACTAAAAATATATAGTGTATTTATTTTTGGAAAGCAATATTATGATTTTTTTTTTTTTTTTAATTTTTTTTATATAGATACAATTACTCTTAGTCATGCATTCTTTCCCAAACTTTATGGGTTTAACATGTGGTAAAGAATCATTCCATGTCTTCTATTTCATACTATAAATGCTCATCTCCTTGCTCTTAGTCTTTGCAAAACATAATTATTAACAATATAATAGCTTCTTCTTACATCTTTTTTTTAGTGTTAAAAAAAAAAATTAAAAAAGGTAAAAGCACAAAAAGAATTTTGTCCCTCATCAACCTTTGATTCCTCTTCCTCTATAAAAAAAAAAAAAAAACTCTTAATTTGATTTGCTCCTCTAATTAATAATATATAATTTCATATAATATAATAATGCGGATGGAGTCATTCATCTTACTTAGCGTTTTGATTTTTTATGTAAGTACACACTATCTTACTTCCTGTAAGATATAATGAAAACTCATAGGTTTTGTTTACATAATAAAATTTGTATGTGTTTCAATTTATGTGCGCAGGCGACAATATTGTTGGGAACAGAAGCAACGTTATGTCCTTTACTTGTTGGAGGAGCCATGCTAAAACATGCTATGGGGGGTAATCATATATTATAATTGATTTATTTATTAGCGTTATACGCTATTATTTATCATATCACAGTATTTATTAAATATCTCTCACTCTTGGTTTGAATTTTTTTTTCTATAACCCTCATCAAACACCAAGCTAACGGACAAAAGGGTGGTAATGGACAACTGAATGGTAATGCACTATTGGGTGGTAATGGACAATTGGGTGGCAGTGGTGGTGGTAGTGGACAATTAGGAGGTGGTGCTGGTGGACAATTCGGAGGTGGTGGTAGTGGACAATTGGGTGGTAGTGGACAATTAGGTGGCACTGGCGGTGGTAGTGGACAATTAGGAGGTGTTGGTAGTGGGAAATTGGGTGGCAGTGGCGACAGTAGTGGAAAATTAGGTGGTACTAGCAATGGACAATTGGGAGGTGGTGCTGGTGGACAATTCGGAGGTGGTGTTAGTGGACAATTGGGTGGCAGTGGTGGTGGCGATGCTATTGGCCATTTGGGTGGCAGTGATAGTGGATTATTAGGACACGGCGGTAGTGGTGACACTAGTGGACAATTGGGTGGTGGTAGTAGTGGCAACACTAGCGGACAAATGGGAGGCAGTGGTAGTGGACAATTGGCAGGCAGTGGAAGTGGAAAATTGGGAGGCAGCGGTAATGGAAGTGGCAGTGGACAATTGGGAGTAGGTGGCAATGGCGGTACTAGTGGACAATTAGGTAGCAGCGGTGGTGGTAGTGCACAAATTGGCGGCAGTGGAAGTGGTGGTGGTAATGTAAAAATAGGCAGTTCAAGTCATGGAGCTGCACAAGGTAAAGCCCATGGAAGTGGCCGAGGTCAAGGACAAGCAAATGGAAACCTTAATCTTGAAAAACAAGTAGGAGGTTCCGGGGGATTTAGTTTTGGAGGCCATTTCGGAGGATCAGGCCAAGGTTCAGGAATTGGTCACGGCACAATATCTAGTCAAGCATCTGGGTCGGGTCAAGGCTCGAGCCAGGCATCAGGCCAAGGATCAATATCTGGTCAAGGAGGAGGGTCAGGCCAAGCATCAAGCCAAACAAGAAAACTTTTGGTTACAACTTGATAGAATGATTTAAAATAAGAAAAGGGGTATCTAATATTATATACTTTTGTATTTTATTGATTCCTAATAATGCGTCAATATGTTGTTATATTGATGCACCTTAGTTTGTCACTATTACTTGAATTTAGTAATAGTATGGATCAAATTTGTAGTAGTATATAAATAAAATGTACCCCTAGACAATTTTACATTAAATCAAATTTGTTTCATCACATCTCTGTCATTTTACGCACTCTTAAAATCTTAATATGCATGCTGAAAATCATTCATTGTCGATTGATCATATTACTCGCTATGCCATCTGCTTTTGAATATAATTATTCATTCTTCTTAATTTTTAAAGGAAAATCAACACTATTGTGTATACAACTAACTATACATTAACTATATATTAAATTGAATTACGAAAACTGAAAGGCGTGTCACGCACCTAACAAAAATAACCTAACTTTTCCTCTTAACTAAGTAGTCGGGCAAGTAAGGGTCGGATCCTAAGAGACTAAATGGTTCAAAGTGGCTGGTCAATTTTGATTCTACTTTATACTAAGCAAGTGACAATTTAGAGTTGAGATTGATTTACTATGCTAACACTAAACGACACTAATGGAAAGATTATGATTAAATTCAAGGAATAAAAACATCTAGAGTTAGGCAACACCACTAGCATAATTGACACAAACAATTCATACCCCAATTTAATCGACTAATTGTTCAAGAAAAAAGGTAACCCTATAAAATACCACAAACCTCTCCCGAGTATCTATGACTTCCTTAATTTGCAATCAAGCCTACTCTTGTGGAATCATGCAAATCAAAGACTTTAATCACAAAACCCTAACTTTCTAATTAACAATTCATTCAACTTACTCACGTGGAGAATTTCATGTTCTTAATTGAAATATTCAAATTCATCAATACCCAATTCCCATTGTGATAAAGACAATGAATTCATAACAATACCAATTATCCCTAATCTAGTATTGGCATAAGCACAATCAATTAAGCATGAACAATCAACAATTAAATTGGGGATTTTACAAAATTGCTCAAGAATCAATCATGGCTAGGGCTTGACCTAACCCTAGATTAATAAAACTACTCACACATAATTATTGAATAAACAAAACAAATATTAAAAGAAAGCATGATTAAGAACAATAAAAAGTGAATAGAGAAAAGGAGATATTACTTGAATTGATGAAATTGTCAAATCAATGTTAAAAGAACCAAAGTTGAGAATGCATGTGTGCCCAAGAAAACTAAGGAGAACTAAAACTTTTTTCTCAAATAAACTGATATTGAAGTATATGTGAAAAATTAGAATGAAACTCCTCTCTAAAAGCCTATTTAATTAGATGCTAAGAATATGAAGAGTTTTCTACATCATTGAGGAGGCCGTATCCAGGGTGTGGCATGTGATATTAGGCCGCAACTAGGGTGCGGAGTAGGCTGCCATGTTGCTTTAAAACACTTCAAAAATCGAGTGGTCACAACTAGGTTGTGGCAAACTAAGTAATTTCCACAATTGTGTTGCGGTAGATCTTCATGAGCAACTCTTTTGAAGCTTTTCACCATCATAAACACCTTGATTTGTCCATTCTTTGATCAACATCCAATTAGCTCTACTTGCATCTCCAAAGCAAAATACACTCGAGAAAAACAATAGCAAAGTATAAAGCATAATAGCTCAAAAAGGTTGAAACTATAGGAAAAGTAAGATGAAAACACATAAATTTATCATAGAAATATGAGTATAAAATGGTGTTATCAAAAACTAAAATGTATAATCTTTTTACATCATAATCCCAAAATAAATTGTATCACATAGAACCTTAAATTAAAGAGACCATTACACTATATTCCATACAATTCAATAACACATTAATTAAATGGATAAATGCCTAAGATCAAATGTCTTCTTCAATAACTACATTTGTGGCTCATTACTTCGTACAATAATCTCCATATCCATTATTATTGACACTAGCTAATTAATATCACCATCGCCTAATTTTTGAATGTTAATTTGGATATAAAATAATTGTTGTATTGTATGTGAATATGTCATAAGGGTTGAGGTGGGAGCTATTTAGTACTAGTACTACTCCAAGTGTAGCTTAATATAAACTAATGTCTCCCTATCCCAAAATTTCCAAAATTCTTTAAAGAGGTAGCATAATAAATTTATATAGTCAAAAATGAAATTGAGTATAGAGCATTCTAGGATTATCTACAAGGCTACAACATGTGGTAGAACTAAATTGAATTTTTTTTTTCCCGGAAATTTTACAAGACGTGCGCGGGACAACCTTTTGAAAGGCGAATATGAAGGTTGTAATTAATTCAAAGTTTTTTTGGGTTCTGGGGTCATGAAAAAAAACCCCTAAAAATTTTCAAGGTTATCCAATGATCAAAATTGAAACCGAGCGTATGGCATCCTACAATCACCTACAAGAGGTGGTAAAATTACAGGGCAAAAACAAGATAAAGCCCGGATCAACCCTTTTGAAAGGCAAAAATATAATTCACATTTTTAGGGGTTATAGAATTAAGGGAAAGATTGTCGAAAATTTTACTAGGTGCCCAGGTGGAGTTTTTATTTTATTTTTTGGTAGCTAGTTGGGTTTAAAAGTCCATAAAAAAGTCTTGAGAGAACTGAGCAAAACAAATCAGTGTCCGCTTTTTCAATAATCCTTTAGAGTGTGAACGTAACAAATTTATACAAGTGTGAACATAGCTAGTTGGTAAAATTTCATGGCAAAAACAAGATAGAGTCCGGGTCAGCCTTTTGAAAGGCACAAATTTAATGAAGGCTATAATTCAGATTTTTAGAGGTTATAGAATTAAGGGAAAGATCGTCGAAAAGTTTTCTAGGTGCCCCAAGTATTATTTTTTTTTTTTTTTTGAAGTAGCTAGTTGGGTTTCAAAGTCCATTAAAAGGTCTTGAGAGAACTAAGCAAAACAAATTAGCGTCAACCGTTTCAAAATCCTTTAAAGTGTGAACATAACAAAATTATACAAGGTGAAACTGAGCGTAGGACGTCCGATCCAATGTTCACCTACAACACGTGGTAGATATACGGGGGGAAAAATAAGACGGGCCCTCGAAAAAACTTCCAAAAGGAGAAAATAAAGTACTCAAGTAGTTCACATACTTCACGGTTCCGGGGTCCCGAAAAAGAAATTTGCCGAAAAATCCACACATGGTAACCTAATGGTTAAAAGATGGTCCTCAAGTAGCTTGTTAGGGATTGAAAGGTCATCAGAAGGCCCGAGAGAGCAAAACAAACTAATGTCCCCTTTTATGGAAATCTTTTAAAGAAGGAACATAATAAATTTATACATGGTGAAACCAAAACGTGGTTGAATTACAAGACAAAAATAAGACGGTCCACGGACAACTTTTAGAAAGGTAAAAAAACCAAGGTTGTAATTCACTAATTTCAAGGTTACAAATAAACATTTGCCGAAAATTTTAAAAGGTACTGAATGGTCAAAAAAGGGTCATCGTGGAGTTTGTTGGGGTTCAAAAGGTCGTAAGAAGGTCCCGATCGAGGGAGCAAAACAAACTAATGTCCCCTTTTTAGAAATCCTCTAGAGAACATAACAAATTTATACCAGGTGAAAATAAGTGTAGGCTGTCCTATGATGACCTATACGATGTGGTAGAAATACAAGGCAAAAACAAGACAGCCTCGAGATAACCTTATAAAAGGAAAAATAATGAAGAATTTACCGTTTTAATAGGTGCCCTAATGGTCAATAGAGGGTATCTAGCTAGGTAGCTTGTTGGGGTTCGAAAGGTCGTAAGAGGGTCTCGAAAGAGCAAAAGAAACTAATGTCCCCTTTTTTCGAATTTTTTTTAAAAGAGGGAACATAGTAAATTTATACAACGTTAAATTGAGCGTAGGACGTCATATGATAATCTAGAGCACGTGGTAGAACTACAGAGCAAAAACAAAACGGGCATGAGACCTTCCAAAAGACGAAAATGAAAGTTGTAATTCAAAGTTTTCGCGGTTTTGGGGTCCCGTAAAAAATATTTGCCGAAACTTTTACAAGGTTCCTCAATGATTAAAAAATGGTCCTCGGGTAGCTTATTGGGGTTCGAAAGGCTGTAAAGAGGTCCCCAAACAGAAATGATGCTGCACATAATGAAAAAAACATATATACATCTATCTATTTATACTATTTACTAAACCAACTGCTATAATATAAGTTGAAAATTGCATTAAAATTTTGTGTATTTTATCTTTACTTAATCTCTAAACATATGTTTAAATAACCGAGCCATAATAATTTGTTATTATGCCAATGGAGTTGACACATTTTCTTTTGTTCACAAATTAAAAGGTACCGAAAGGAGTACCATAATTTGTGTAAACATATAGTTAATACTCATAATTAAGTAAGTAATAATCGGATCACTTTCTAGCTAAGTTGGGGTATAATAATTTTTAAATTCTAGTGTGTGTATATATTGCTCAATTAATTACTCAATCATGTTAATATATTGCTCGGCACTTATAGTACTGAGTACTGAATTTGGATACAAATTAACATAATTTTTTCTTTGTCTCGTGCAATAAATAATTTACTACATCTGTTAACAATTATGTACAACATTTAGCTATTATTTGTGAAATATAAAAAATTCAAGTGTTACACGTAATAGTTAACGGAGGTAGTGTTTGATTGTAGATATATAAATATTACAATGTCTCTAAGTAGAAACTAGAAATAATGTACTTGTAATAGAAGTGATGTAATTGCCGCACCCGCAATTTGCGGTCACCTTATTTCAAGGTTTTCCACGTTACTATATTTCATCTCTTTTACTTTTTTACACTTTACTATATCTTTTGCTTAGTTGTGATTTGTGAACGTCACTATGATTTGTGACATTAACAGAACATGCCACCTCTTTCTAGCTAATAATATTGACTAATTATAGTTCTTTCTACTTAATTCATTATATAACTTTAAAAAAAAAAACTCTATAAATAAATCGAAAAGTATAATGATACCAAACGAGTCTGTAGTGGTTATACTTTTCTGCTTGTTACTTTCATCATTCAAAAATATTTAGCAGATACAAGATATTTATACGTAAATTTGAGTAAAACAAGAAATATAATGATTGTGGAAATTAGTTCGTAAGTCATATACATTACAAAAGGTTAAAAACTCGTATATTGTTGAAATTATTGTTATTATAAATTTTTTGAGTGAGAAAATTACTCTCCACGTAATATACAGATCTGAAAAAAAAAAAAAAAAAGTTCAAATGAAAATTTTTTACTCATCAATTATGAAGCGAAGTTATATGTTTTGCAAGGTGTAACTTTAGTTTACTACCTTTTCTATTTTATTAAGGTCATTAAATTTCAACTTTTTCCTCAATAACAATTGGTTTTCCTTTATATACTCCTATAATCAAGACTCATTTTTCTCAAACATATAATAACTATTAAAAAATAGAATAAATTGCTTAATACACCTAAATTGGGCACGCTAAAATTTTCAACACTTTAAGCCATTCAATTATTTTCCAAAAATTGATAGATGGTCGAAAATGAATGAAATTTCTACCAATCTCAATGTCCTTAAATACTCCATGAATTTTTTCTCTATCTACCCAAAATGACCCAGTGCCAAGTTTCTTAGCCTTTTCCTTCACTCAACGATATATATAATAATAATAATAATAATTTTTTTAAAAAAAATAACTTATTTTGTTGTTCTCTCTTAACATTATTCAATTATCTTAAATAATTTTCAATGGATTCAAACATTCTACGAATAATCGTTGCTTTCTATGTAAGTCACATTATTCTGTTTAATGAGGTGTATCTAGTTTCTAAATATTAGAAACTTAGTTGGTTTGTATCATAATATTTTGGGAAACTTTTATTTTTGTAACAATATTTCTTTTTTTATTATTATTATTTCCCAAATTCCTTAAAATAGTATGTTATAAACAAACTATGTTTCTAATACTTAAAAACTAGAAATTTCTCCTTTTTAAACTCAACAATAATATTGTAATTCTATTCTTAATTGTAATTTAATGATGCAAATGATCCCCTTTTTAATTCACAGGCAACAATAACCATGATTGAAGCAACTTTCATCCCTATATTTTTGAGAGGAGGCTTGCAACATAAAGGTGAAAGTCTTATTAATCAATATCGAAAAAATTATTTCTAGTATTTAATTAAATAGTCATTACGTGAAACTTATATTGCATTTTACAGTTCACTTTTCTCTTCTATATTTTCTTATCAAAAAGATTATGAATGTAATACATTATAAAAGTAAAACTAATACAATGTAATAATATATGAAAAGTAATTGCTTAAAAAAATTGAATAACAATTAATATTAGTTTAGCTCTCTTGTAACTTGAATAGGTTTTTAACCGAATACTACATGTCAAACATACAGGTGAGGTAAATATAGGAAGTAACTTTCACTATAATAAACAACTTGGTGGCTCCGGGGGGTTCAACTTTGGTAGCGGAATGCATGGAGGATTAGGACAAGGAATTGGTCAAGGTCAAGGATATGGGGCTGGCCAAGGTCAAGGACAAATTGGCAATAACTTGAACTTCAATAAAGAAGCAAGTTTAAGTTTTAAGGGCAATCTTGGAGGTTCAGGTTCAAGCCAGCTTTCAGGTGTGAGTTCAAGCCAAGGTACAAGCCAAATGTCACGTCCATCTTTTGGCCAAAAACCAAGCAAAATATCAGGTCAGGATTCAGGTCAAGTTTCAAGTGAAATGTCTGGACAAACGTTTGGCCAAGGCCAAGTAAACTCTAATGTTGGAGGACATCTTGGAGGTTTTCATTCAGGCTATATGTCCGGCATAGGACTAAACCAAGGTTTAGGTCAAACATCAGGCAAAGCACCAATCAAAGGTTCAAGTGAAGAATCAAGACAAATTTCAAACCAAGCACCAACCCAAGGATCAGGCCAAGCATTAGCCGGAGGCTCGACAAAATCATCGAGCCATTCATCAAATAAGGATTCAAAAGAAGCATCTGGCCAAGAGACTAGTCAAAGTCAAGAACAATTTGGTAATAACTTTAACTTTAATAAAGAAGCAGGATTGAGTTTTAAAGGGAATTTTGGAGGTTCAGGTTCAAGCCAAATGTCGGGTGCATCTTCTGGCCAAAAATCAGGCGCAGGGTCAAACCAAGGTTCACGTCAAACATCAGGTAAAGCATCAATCAAAGGTTCAAGTGAAGTATCTAGACAGACTTCAAAGCAAGCATCAGCCCAAGGATCAGGCCAAGCATTTTCTGAAGGCTCAACAAAATCATCAAGTCAATCATCAGATAAGGGTTCCACAGAAGCATCTAGACAAGGGACTAGTCAAGGTCAAGGAAACTTTAACTTTAAGAAAGAAGCAGGATTGAGTTTTAAGGGAAATCTTGGAGGTTCAGGTTCAAGCCAAATTTCAGGTGTGAGTGCAGGCCAAGGTACTGGCCAAATATCAGGTGCATCTTCTAGCAAAAAATCAAGCACATTATTAGGTCAGGGTTCAGGCCAAGTTTCAAGTGAAATATATGGGAAAACATCTGGCCAGGGTCAAGCAAGCTCTAATGTTGGAGGAAATCTTGAAGGTTTAAATTCAGGTCATACGATAAGTGCAGGGTCAAGCCAAGGTTCAATTCAAACATTAGGCCAAGCATCAATCAAAGGTTCAAGTGAAGCATCTAGAAAAACTTCAAACCAAGCATCAGCACAAGGATCAGGTGAAGCGTCAGACCAGGCGTTATCCGGAGGCTCAACAAAATCATCGAGCCATACATCAAATCAAGGTTCAAGTAAAGCATCAGGAAAGGCATCAATCCAAGGATCACATCAAAGAGATAATTCAAAATTTAATAAACAACTAGGAGCTTCCGAAAATCTTGGAGGATCAAGGTCAAGCCAACAATCAGGGCAAGGCTCAAGTCAAGCATCAATACATGCTTCTGGACAAGGATCAAGTCAAGCATCAAAACAAGGTCAAGTTTCGGGTTCAACATCAGGAAAGACTTCAAACTCCTTGATAGGTCAAGGTTCCAGCCAAGCTTCAAGATCAGGCCAATCTTCTGGAAAAGCTTCAAGTCAAGCAAACGGAAAATCTACGAGAGAAATAACTAGTGCGTTGTCGGGTAAATCTTCAAGTGAAGGATGTGGTGAATCCTCAGGAAAAAATTCTCATAATGGATCAAACCACTCAACATTGGATGATAAAAGTAGTAAATCTTCTGAAAGATCAATAAATCAAGCACCTAGCCCAGCTTCCGAGCAGTCTTCTAGCCAGTCTTCAGGGACTAGTCAATCATCTAATGAATCTTCCAAAAACTCATTAGGGGACGAATCTAGGAAAACTACAAGGGGGGAAACTAGTAATTCATCCATTACATCTACTGCCAAAGCATCTCATGAATCATCTTCAAAAGCAAGCCAATCGTTAGGAAAATCTTCAGATTCAAGTCAATCTTCCAAAAAATCTCTAGATGAAGCAACTGGAAAAAAGAAAGAAATAAATAGCAATTCATCTACAACATCTTCTCACCAGGAAAATAAGGAATCTCATAGAAAACATTCAAGCCAAGGATCTACTCAACCTTCATCCTCAAATAAAAACAGTAAAAAATCTTCAAAAATTACTTCTAACCAACAATTCGCCAAATCTCCAAGTCCAAGTCCATCTTTTGACCAATCTTCGGGATCAACCCAAACATCTAGTCAATCTTCAAGGTCAAATAAATCATCTGATTCCTTTTCAGGGTCAAATCAATCGTCTAGAAAGTCTTCTGGATCAAGAAAATCATCTAGCCAGTCTTCAGAAAAATCTTTAGGTGAAGCATCTGGTAAAGCAACAAAGGAAACAAGTAGTAGTTCATCTCAAACATCTTCTGGCCAAGATTCTAAGGAATCTTCTAAAAAATCTATTGGAACAGGATCTGGTCAAACTTCATCCCCTAGTAAAAAAGATATTAAATCTTCAGGGTTAAATTCTAGCCAAGCATCTAAAGAATCTTCAGGTTCCAGTCAAAAGACGGGAAAATCTTCAGGATCAAGTCAAGTATCTAGTGAAAAATCTGTATTAAGCCATAGACATAACCACTCCTCAAAATCAAGTAAAGCATCTAACAAGTTGTCCAAAACTTCTTCTAGACAAGAATCGGGAAAAACTACTAAACAAGATTCTAACAAAGGTACATTCTCCGAAACCTTTTCTAGCAAAGCATCTGGCAAATCAACCAAGAAATCTATTGTCCAAGGATATAAAAAATCTAATCAAACATCTTCAATTACAGATTCTGCTCAATCCTTAGGAAATTCCTCAAAGAAAGTATCCAACCAAAATTCCAATGAAAGATCAGGATCATCTTCAAACGAAGCTACTGATCAATCCTTCGGAAAATCCACAGGTCAACAATCAAGTAAATTTTCAAAGGAAGGATCAAGCCAAGCAACAAGTAAATCTAGCGGAACATCTTTAAGCCAAGCACCAAGCCAATCCACAGCTCAAAGATCAAATCAAGGGTCTAGTCATGAATTAGGATCATTCTCTAGCAGAAGTTCGAGTCACGCCGCAAGTCAAGCCTCAAAGTCAAGTCAATTCTCACATGAATCATCTCACAAGTACTCTTTAAGTGAATTCTCACATCATTCATCTCATAAGTCGTCAAGTGAATTCTCACACCATTCATCTCACAAGTCTTCTACAAAATCTTCAAGTGAATTCTCACACAATTCATCTCTAAAGTTTTCAACAAAGTCTTCAAGTCTTCTTCCAAATACAATTGGCTCACCATCTAACTCGTCTGCAGGTTTACATGTTAATGTGTCCAGAAAGCTCTTGATAACAACTAATTAAATATAAATCGAGCGAGATCAATATCATATAGTATTTACTATCTAAACCTCTCTACATCTAATCATACATGATCCAATAATTTGGATAATCATATTATTGATGATATGAAAGTTTTTTATTGTATGGTTCCCTTATATACCATATCATTTTTAGGCATTATTATTATTATTATTATTATTATTATTATTATTATTATTATTATTATTATTAAAGGCCATAAGAGGGATGATTACAGGTGTTTAGGGGTTGAAATCGTTCGTGGGGACTAGACCTTGGGTAGTCCATAGCACGTGGTAAACAGAATATGGGACGACATAACAACGAGACTTGAGACGACCCCTCCGTAGGCCTCAATCAAAGGCTATAATCCATTTTTTTTTGGGGTTGCATGGTCCCGGGAAAAAAATTGCCTATTACTATTACTATTATTACTAAATTATTTTCCTCATGATCATAATCGTCCAATATAATCAAATTAATCTTTTTACAACCATGATTGTTTACACAATAATATTAGGTTTCATGAACAATCATTGTTGGGGTATCACATATGCCATTATTATTATTAGGTTATTATTAAACAAAAAAAAAGAGGCAAGAATTTCCTGTTTGTAAAGATGATGAATAAAATTCAACAATATCATGAAGAAATTAACTTCCCCTATAGTGGCTCAAGGGGGGAGCGCTCCGAGCTAGAGGTCATCATGGTCGGGTTGGGTCGGGTTCGGGCTGGGCTTCGTGCTTTAAATAAGGCCCTTGATCGGGTTCAGTTTGGGCCTAGCTTCATGCCTAAGATTGTTGTCTATAGCCCGTAAAAAAAGAGCGGGTTTGGCATGCTTTTCGGACTTTTACGGACCGGGTCTAAAAAATTAACTAACTTTCTTTAAATTACATATGCCGCAAAAGTCCACACAAAATTTTAAAATCGGGCCGGAAATGCCATGCACAAAACCCACAAATTTTCGGGCTGACCTAAGTTTGATCACCTTGGAATTGAGCCATTGTTTTTTAAAAATAATTGAAAATTTTTCCCCCTTAAAAAATGAACAGCTTTTAAAAGTTTTTATCTAATTAAATACTACTCCGTAGTATAATTTTGTCTACCGAATTTTTCTAATTAAATCATAATCTTGTCAATAATTTTCATGTTTATTTCTTATCCCTTTCCTTTATCTCATCACTGTTGGGATTATGATTTATAACTAATAAGCGATAGAAAAAACTTATCTGGAAATTAAAAAGAATGTCGTGGTGTGACAAGATATCACTGCCCTAAAGTCGAATTTGCCCCACACGCGTACACACGGCCTCTTGGCAATCGGACCCCAGGGTTACACAACTTTTACCCCAATGGTGTACTGCAAAGGAGTGAACTGAGAACTCTACCAATCAATGCCACAAAAAAAGGTGTTTGTATTTTTGAGAGAAAAGATGAAAAATGTGTTTTTTTTTTTTTTTTTTTTTTTTTTTTTTTTTTTTAANTTTTTTTTTTTTTTTCTGTGTCTTGAATAGGGAAAAAGGAACAGTATTTATAGAGTAATGCCACTTGCGGAACAAGAAATATTATCAAGGAAAAGAAATGTAATTAATTACGTCCATATATAGGAGCGTAAGTCACGACAAGAATATTACGTAATTATGGTTACAATATCACTCACAAATATTATGCAATCAACTTTAATGTTTTCCAAAATTAATTGTTATTCTTTTGAAGCAAAATAAATGGAGTAATGGATATATACTCCAACAATCACAACTTCTTCTAGTACTCCGTAGTAGGTAAAATTTCGAATTGGTGATTGAAATAAAAAAAAAAATCAAATAATTTTTAATTACTTAATAATTCAACTGTAAGGCAAAATAATTTGTATTAAATACAACTTTCTCAGCTTGATTAGGATCACTTTTAAATTTTTGCTCACAATATATCACCGAAAATGGTCTGGATGCCTATATACATACTTCTTAATCCATTTTCTATACGCTGATTTTGTTTATCTCATTCTATAACGTTTAAAACCCTGAAAGTAGCAAGATTCATTGTTTAACTAACAATTTGATAAAAAAACAAGTTAAAAAAGGACATTAATTCATATATAAAATGGATGGTGAGATTGGTGACCTATAACAAAAATGCTAAAGTAAATAAAGTCAATCATTTCAATAAGTTGACAAAAATGCTTCCGAATTAATTAAGTGTGAGAAAAAGTTCACTCATTTTTAATGGAATAGATCGGTTTAACTAGCATGGGTTAAATCAAACTATGACTTTACTAAAATGCCATACTCCTTACATCATTAAATATCGAGGGATGCTATTGATTTATTAATTTGGTTAATTTGTAGAAAATAATTAGTCCAAATTCTAAAACACTCCATAAACATCATAAAACCAATTTGCAATATGATGAGTAACCCATAATAAGCTGATAAGTTAGTTATTATCTTTCTAGTTCTTCAAGGTGGAAATCACATTTGAATTTATTCTCTTTACACAAATTTATTGGGCATATAGTCCTAGGCCTACATTCGAATAAAGAATAAGTGAATAACCACTTACAAGTCTAGCTAGTGATGTTTTATTATAAAATTGATTGGAAATATAAGGAGTAATCCTTCAATCAAGCTTAGAAGGTAGTCATTCTTTTTCTTTTTCTGTAATATAAGATTCACATTCAGGTTTATTATCTTAACAACTTGTTATATGTACTAGTGCTTATTTTTACTAAAAAAATACTAGCTTAATCTAATGAAATTTAGGAATATATATAAAAAGATACACAAGTTTAGGGCTTCTATATATAAAGAGCTAAATATGGAAATATAAACTTAAATCAAGCATTCCGCGATCCCCGGTCAGTTGAGAATTGTGAGAGCCACGTAAAAACTCTTACATTTCACTTTTTTTTCCTATTTGTGGTAGTCTAGTACTCTAATTTTGCATCTATCTTGATAATGATAAGCTAGAATTATATATATAAGAGAAATTCCTAGTTTTTAAGTGTTAAATGCAAATTTAACATCTAACAAGGTAATATAATAATTATACTCAATTTTGAGGAGTAGTATATGGGAGTATAAAAATATTAATGGTATATATATGTATAATATTTATATATATGTACCGTTAGTGTCCCTCAAAATTGTTCATATTCAGTATTATATTACCTTGTTATATTTAAAGTGTTTTAAACAACCATATTGAATTTACCTACATACAACAACCATTGTAGCCTATAGATTGTGTGTTTTTCAAAACCCGAAAAGGTAAGAAAAATATATTATTTCAGATTAAAAAATAAGGGCATACTTAGGTTAAAATTGCACTATGAAAGATTGAAAGCAAGATTTTTTTATATATGTAGTCCTAAAAGGCTAAAAGCTACAACTAAACATTCAATAATGCATGACTTTTTCATTACCTTTTTTTCTTGTTTTTGTTTTTTCATTACCTTGATATAGAATTCAAAGCAAAATCATACATTTATCTTTTTTTTTTTTGGCAATGGGAAAATAGGGGAACGACTAATACATATGACACTGAGTGATCTCTGTGTACTCCTTTTCTCGCAGAAGTTGCGAGATTATGGGCACATGCAACCTTCTCTCTAGACACTTTAATGCATACTATATACGATAACATATTACAATACTGAAGAAAATCCTCTAAGAGGTGCTTAAAATCATACATTTATCAATGTAGAATTTTTCATAAATATTTTGTTAATGGTTATTTTTCCATTGTGGCCTCTCAACCTCGCATGTCCAAATTCCAAATAATGAACAAATCCAACATTAATAATTAATCTTAGTAGTTGGTTGTTCAAATTTCGAATTCATCTACAAAATCCAAAAAAAGCTTAGCTTCTGCCACCCCTCATCAACAAATTAATGCATTTAAGTGAATCCATATTAAAGTCATAAGTTCATACTTCATAACTTCACAACTTCCTTTGAAGGGTATTGGGAGTAAAATAACTCCATCGCGTGTAAACTAATTAAACTATATTAGCATTGCCCATACATATTAATTGAAGAAAAGGAGTTTACAATAATAAACCAAGTTTTTTGTACTAGGTTTGATTCACCTATAATTTAGTAATCAACCAATTCTAGAAAGGAATAAAACAAGGGTCTCATATTGGGCTCAACTTTAGGTGGTGATTCTTTGTCCAAAATCCATTAATATCGGCTAGTTCGGCTACATAAGTGTTTTTAAGCCTAAGCTTAAATTAAACTAAACAAAAATTAAAAAAACATAATCAAATTCAAAGGTCTAGCTGGAACAACATATATACGTACTCTAAGTTTGACATAGGTAGAAGTTACATTTCTTAACACGACACAAAGCTAACTCAGTTTTAATAGAAAGAGAAACCCAAACACGACACAACATAACACAAAACAACACAAATCTATAATAAATTTGAAATAATAATAATCGAGTATTCTCCGTATACGGCTACATATAGACAAATTTGATCGTATACGGTTACATACATACATTTAAATTTGTACTATAGTTTGAGGTAGGTTTGTGGATGATAGATGGAGTTAGTCAAGGCCAAATTTAATAAAGGGTCTTACAAAATCGTTCTTTCAATTCCTAGCTACCATCTGTATTAGGAAGCATCACATTTATGGTTAGCAAACTGAGTTAGTTGAGAGAATCATTTAATTTCTTGGTGATGTGTCAATACTAGGGGATACACTTACTTCAACTCTTTTACCAAAAAAAAAAATAAAAAAATAAATAAATATCATGTGTTACTAACTTTTATTCATATTTATTATAAATACAAGATCTTCCTTACTTATTTTTTCCTCCTCATCATCAAATTTCAAGTAGTTAATTAATTACTCACATATTCTCATCTTGGAAGATTCACTTTATAAGTATCTAATCTTAATAATATAATGGAGCTTCATTTTCTACCAATCCTCACTTTCCTTTCTGTAAGTTTATATATATATATTCTTAATTGTACGTGCCCTTTTGATTATGCTAATATATGACACTTTGATCAATGTACGTAAAAATGATAAGTTAATGATTATTCGTTCCATTTTTAATGATATACTCGTAATAATAACATACTGAATAAGTGGGATTTGAATATTATATATACCTCGTATTTATTTTGTTCATTTATATTGCTAACAAATAAAATTTAATGGTTTTTTTTTTTTTTTTTTTTTCCTCAGATTGTTCTAGTGGTTAGTCAGGCAGCTGTAACACCTGAAATGTACTGGAAGAATATGTTGCCAAATAGTGAAATGCCAAAAGCTATCAAGGATTCGTTGCCTAAACATGGTAAATTTTTGGGAACAACTTTTAATATTTCCCCGCCTATTTTTATTTTATTTTGCTTTGTTACTATTTGTTAATAAACTTAGGCATTAATAGTTAGTTGGCATAGGTTTATTAAATGGATTAGAGAGTAGTTAATTAGTAAGTTATGAGTTTATGACCTCTTTTGTGATTTATATATATTTATGTTTAACTTTTTTTAACCAATGCAACTCCATACATACAATAGTGAGATTCATAACTTTAAAGGATCAATTTGCCTACGTATTGATCTTATTTCGATCTGTTAGAGATATAATATATGATACAGAAATATACCACAATTTTATAATTTTAAGTACCCTACTTGTTTGTGATCAATAGAAT
This sequence comes from Suaeda aralocaspica, assembly GCA_016808085.1. Taxonomy (NCBI): domain Eukaryota; kingdom Viridiplantae; phylum Streptophyta; class Magnoliopsida; order Caryophyllales; family Amaranthaceae; genus Suaeda; species Suaeda aralocaspica. Next base: position 1,108,370 of record PYUH01000090.1, read on the forward strand.
AGCTGAAAAGGGCAATAATTAAAGAGAAGGGCTCCCTAATTTTTCTTTGAAATGTCAAATTTTTGTGATATTTTAATATGAAATACACTACTGCAGAATTTATGGATGACAAGGGCACAGCAGTGAACGTCGGAAAAGGTGGGGTCCATGTCAATACTGGGGGAGCTAAGCACGGAGGGGGTGGGACCACGGTAGATGTTGGGCCTCACAAAGGTGTTGGTGTAAACACCCACAAGCCCAATGGAGGCCACACAGATGTAAATGTTGGGCCTAAAGGTGGGGTTGGAGTTCACACTGGAAAGCCCAGTGGAGGCCACACTGATGTCAACGTGGGCCCAAAACACGGAGTTGGAGTTAACACCGGAAAGCCCGGTCATGGAGGACCTCATGTGGGAGTTGGGAAAGGAGGGGTTGTTGTAAAAGGCCCAAAAAAGAAGCCTATTTATGTTGGAGTAAAGCCTGGACCAAGCCCATTTGTTTACAATTATGCTGCTTCTGAGGCCCAACTTCATGATGATCCAACTCGTGCACTATTTTTCTTAGAGAAGGACATGAAAATTGGACATTCGATGAATTTGCACTTCACAACTACCACTAACGACGCACCCTTCTTGCCAAGGGAGGAGGCAGAATCGTTACCCTTCTCCTCGGATAAAACTCCAGCAATTCTTCGGGAATTCTCCGTCAAGCCTAACTCTGAAGAGGCCGAGACTATCAAGGAGACAATCAAAGCGTGTGAGCGTAAGGGCATAGAGGGAGAACAAAAATATTGTGCTACTTCACTAGAGTCCTTGGTTGATTACGCAAAAAATTCCCTAGGAAAAAATGTTAAGGCTATGTCCACGGAGGTCAAAGGCACTGAAAACAACGTTGGAATGTACACCATTTCAAGTATAAAAAAGGTTTCCGATGATAATGAGGTTGCGGTGTGTCACAAGCAAAACTACGCTTATGCTGTGTTTTATTGCCACAAGACTAAGGGAACATCGGCATACATGGTGTCATTGATGAGCAAGAACGGATCAAAAGCAAATGCAATGGTTGTTTGCCATAAAGATACGAAAGCTTGGAACCCAAAACATTTGGCATTCCAAGTTTTAAATGTGAAGCCTGGAAGTGTTCCTGTTTGCCACTTCTTGCCTGAGGATCACATAGTTTGGACCCCTTACTAGACTTTGATCACAAGATAATAGCTTTTAATAATCATCTTTGTATCATTGTATGGTTTAAAGAGTTGTAATTTTCGCAGTTGCTTTGTTATATATACGATGTATTCCATATTTATATTATGCCTAGTTACAAAAATTTATGATGTATAACTAATTAAGAGTTAGCTCACTTAGTTAATTTGTTATAAGATATATACTACTGTCTTTTTAATTTTCGACTCCTTTACATATACAAGTCATGTATACGACCATGATAATAGTGTCTGGTTGCCTGATTGATGAGCTTAATAGGAAGCCATAGCGGCGTAGGGGAAGTTCGTTATGGTTAATATATTGACATAAAAATAAATGAACTAGCTGCAACTACTCGATATCATGCCTACCTATCAGAGGTGATTAGCTATTCAAATCAAGAGATAACTACTTGATATCGTAATACGGTAATACTATGTCATTCTGTAAATCAAATAATTGATTTAAGCCATGGAATAGCATAAATATTCATCAATAATAATGAGAGATTACACTAGCTAGGGCTGGAGTTGAGTTTAATTAATCATAATAATTCATTGTTTTTTTAGGTCAGTGACCCTCGAAAAAAATTGCCAAAAAAATTCTTGGATACCAATATGGTCAAAATATGAACCTATACCAAGCGATTTGCAGTGAAAAGGTCATAACAGTGATTTTAACAAGTTTTTGAAGGGTCTTAGAAAATACTGTTTTTCCCTTCTTTTGAAAAGGTAATAAGAGGGATGACAACAAGTTTTTAGAGACCGATTTTGATCATGGGGAATCCCCCGATTATGGCCCATAGCGTGCTGTAAAAAACATTGAGCTAAAATAAGATGGAGACCGGGGCAGCCCATCTGATCGAAGGCCTAATGGAGGCTATTATTCACTATTTTTTGAGTTTCTGGATTGGAGTCTCGGAAAAAAGGTTGAAAAAATTTTACGGGTTGACGGAATGGTCAAAATATGAACTCAAATGAGGCGATTTGGGTTACAGAAAGGCCACAAGAGGAATGATAACAAGTTTTTAGAGGATCTCGAAAAAAGTTGTTATTCTCTTCTTCTGAAAACGTCATAAGATGGATGATAATAAGTTTTTAGAGCCCGAAATCAACCAGGGCGGGTCTTAAGGTAGCCCATAACACGTGGTAAGAAAATAGAGTGAAAGTAAGATGGAGCCCGGAGCGGCCCTTCGGAGGCCTTATACGAAGGCTATTATTCACTCCTTTTTGAGGCTATAGGGTTCCGGAAAAAAAAGTTGCCAAATTTTTTTGGTGTACCGGTATGGTAAAAAAATGAACCCATGCCAGGCGGTTTGCGATGAAAAGGGCATAAGAGTGATGTTAACAAGTTTTTAAAGGGTGTTAGAAAAATCTGTTTTTTCCTTCTTCTGAAAGGCAATAAGAGAGATGATCACAAGCTCTTAAAGGCCAATATTGATCGTGGGGAGTCTGGTTAGGTCCCATAGCACGCGGTAAAAAAAGAGGTGAATATAAGATGGAGCCCGGGGAAGCCCATCCGGAGGCCTCAAACGAAGGCTATTATTCACTGTTTTTTGGTTTCCGGGGTCTCGGAAAAAAGTTTGCCGAAAATTTTACCGGATGCACATATTGTCAAAATATGAACCTAGACGAAGCGATTTGGGGTGAAAAGGCCATAAGAGGAATGATAACAAGTTTTTAAAGAGTCTTGAAAAAAGCTGTTATTTTGTTCTTCCAAAAAGGCCATAAGAGGGATGGTAAAAAGTTTTTAGAGCCCGAAATCAATCAACCGTAGTCCTTTTGGTGGCCCATAGAACATGGTAAAAAACAGAGCGAAAGTAACACGGAGCCAAAGCGGCGGCCCCTTCGGAATCGTTAAACAAAGGCTATTATTTACTCCTTTTTGTGGCTACAGAGTTTTGGAAAAAATAGTTGCCAAAAATTTGTTGGGGTACCCTATGGTCAAAATATGAACTCATACTAGGCGATTTCCGGTGAAAAGGCCATAAGAGTGATGTTATCAAGTTTTTAAAGGGTCCGAGAAAAAAACTTTGTTTCCCTTCTTCTGAAAAGTTAATAAGAGGAATGAGAACAAGTATTTAGAGCTCGATACCGATCGTGGAGAGTCTGGTTATGGCCTATAGCACGTGGTAAAAAAAAAATAGTGCGAAAATAAGATGCAAGCCAAGGAAGCCCGTTCGGAGGCCTCTAATGAAGGCTTTTATTCACTGTTTTTTGAGGTTCCGGGTTCTCGAAAAAAAAGTTGCCAAAAATTTTACAGGGTGCCCGTATGGTTAAAATATGAACCAAGATAAGGCGATTTGGGGTGAAAAGGGCATAAGAACGATGATAACAAGTTTTTAGATACTAAAGTCGGTCGTGGGGATTCCTAATGGGTACACGTGGTAAGAAGATAGTACAAGAACAAAACGAAGCCCAAAAATACCTAAAGGAATGAAGCCAAAAATAAAGGTGATAATTCACAGTTCAGAAGGTCTTAGGGTCTAGGAAAAAAAAATCAAACATTCAACATCGTGCTTCTATGGTAAAGCTAAGAAGGTTGTACAGGTAATCAGGGTTTAAAAGGCCATAAAAAGGTCTCGATTGAGCAAAAAAGATCGAATATCACTCCTTTTCTTCCGAAAAAGTCTCTGAAAGATGGACGATAACAAGTTTTAAGAGGGCGAAACCGATTGCCGTAGTGACCTTAAACACGTGATAAAAAAAATTAAAGACAGAAACAAGACGAAGTTAGGGACAACTCTAAGGAAGTCGAAAATGAATGTTTTAATTCATAGTTTTCGGAGGCTCGGGGTCCCGAAAAAATTACAAAAACTTTACACGATGACCCTACAGTTAAAGTAGGAACTCTAAGAAGCTAATCATGTTTGAAAAAGCTATAAGAAGGTCCCGCATGAGCAAAAAAACCATCATTCCCTTTTTTTCGAAAATGTCTCTAAAAGAGGGATGATAAGAAGTTTTAAGAGGCCAAAACCTGGTTAGTCTTGTGGTGACGACCTTGGACACGTAAAAACAAGATAGAGCCCAAGACAGTCCTCCGAAAGCTGAAAACAAAGGCTATAGTTCACATTTTGTGGAGGCGGGGTTTGAAAAAATTCAAAAATTTTACACAGTGCCCTTATGGTCAATATAAAAACCCCGAGTAGCCAATTGGTGTTGAAAAGGCCATAATATGGTTTTGAGGGAGCGAAAAAGAATATTGTTCATTCCATTTTTAAAAAAAATGTTTTTAAAAGAGGGATAATAATAAACTTTTAGAGGCTGAAACTGATCGTGGGGAATTCTATGATGACCCTAATAAACACGTGGTAAAAGGATAGTGCAGAAACAAGACTGATCTAAGACATCTCTCCGGAAGCCGAAAACAAAAGTTATAATACATAGTTTCCGAAGTTTTCGGGGTCACGAAAAAAAATCCAAATATTTTACATCCCGATGGTTAAAATAAAACCCTAAGCTTCTAATCGGGTTTGAAACGACCATAAGAAAGTTTGGGAACACCGAAAAATACTTTTATTCTCTTCTTTAAAAATGTCTCTAAAAGAGTAATGATAACAAATTTTTAGCGACCAAAACCAATAGTGGGAAGTCCTATGACAACTATGAACAAGAACTAGGCAAAAACATGATAAAGCCAGGGATAATCCTCCGAAAGTCGAAAATAAATATTATAAGTCACAGTTTTCGAAATCTTTTAAGATTCTCAAAAAAGCTAAGTAAGATTGAAAATTTGACCTAATAGATGTTATATCAACTATCAGGAAAAAGTTTCCCACATGGTTAATTGATTGGGTCTAGAAAGCTCATGAAATCGATATATAATGGTGGGAGAGTAAAAAAAAAAATTCTTCAATTCAGATACCCTCTATGTACTAAATATAAAATGTTATAAGTTTATAACATGGGATGAAATTAGGTTTGCAATATGTGATGCCATTTTATTTATTTTTCTTTTCCTAGAAAGTTGTGGCTTCCTTTTAATCCCAAACTTTCCAAACATATGTTCTTTCCTCCAATAAGCAATTATTTATAGAATAAAATTTTAATACAATATATTCTTGACCATGAATTTTATTTATCTCCAAAATTTCCTTAAATAAATTGATGGTAGAGTTTCCTTAAATATCTACACTTAAGCTCCATAAATACATTAATTTGTTTGTCACATCTAAATATTATTGGTCCCTTTCTCACCAATTCTAATCTCTTTCAACTCCCTATAAAACAAAGAAAATAATATTATTTTTTTAATCATAGATCATTTCTCTTCTTCTAGTTGGTTGAAACTAATATAATCTACTCACCCCAGTTTAAATGGATTATTCTTACATTTTACTGATCATCATTTTTCTCTATGTAAGCTATAATACCTTTTCTTTCTATATTGATCGTTTTTTTGAACACAACTTAAGTGGATCTTTCATAAAACATACATATTGAGATGTTTAATATGATTCATGCAGTCGATCTCATCTATAATGATTAAGACTTTTATAGCTAAATTGTTGTGATTTTTTTTTTTAAAGTATTTTTCATAATGGATCAATGAAGACAATGGCTAGAATATAATAATACTATTGTTTATGAATGTTGGTGCAGCTATTAATAATGATGAGCCAATCTTATATATTACCGGAAGAAGGTGAAGTATTTAAGGAGAATAATTTAGGATTTTCTCCAACAAACATGGGTGATGTGTCACAAAGCATGAATGCTCTCAAAAACCAAGAAGATTATTGGAAAAAACAATTAGGCGAGAATACTGTTATGCCAAAGGCTGTCAAGGACTCTCTTAATAATGGTTTGATTTTATCCTATCTCCGTTACAAATAAAATATAATAATTTAGCACACATAAAGTAACAGAAAAATGTTTAATCATTGTAATTTATTTATAATACAAATAATAATAATAATAATAATAATAATAATAATAATACTTTTATAGTGACATAAATTTCATATTTATAATTTTTTTTAATGAATGGTAGGACAACTAGCAAGAATTGAACAAGATGGTAAGAAGACAATGAAGCATGTGCATCATCATGGTCACACACACGTTAGTGTTGGACCAGACGATGGGGTTGTGGTACGCTCTCGAAAGCACGGTGCAGGCCACGCAAATGTTGATGTGGGACGATCAAAAGGGATAAAGGTGAACGCGGGCAAAAATGGAAAAGGGGCTGATGTACAAGTTGGACGTGAAGGTGTATTTGTAAATGCAGGCACTAAAGAGAAGCCTGCTTACGTTGGAGTGAAGCCAGGAATGAATCCATTTCAATATGACTATACAAAAAATCATCAACAATCTTCTACAAATCGTGCATTGTTTTTCCTAGAGAAGGACATGAAAGTTGGACATTCAGTGAATTTGCACTTGACTAAAAAATTCAATAATGCCACATTTTTGCCTTTGGAAAAGGCAAATTCGTTACCTTTCTCTTCGGATAAAATTTCGTCAATCCTTAAAGAGTTTTCGATTGAGCCTGGGTCTGAGCAGGCTCATGTGATCGAGGAAACTATCAAAGGGTGTGAGCGTATAGGTATCAAAGGTGAGCATAAATTTTGTGCAACTTCACTTGAGTCCTTGATTGATTTCGCGAAAAAAACTCTAGGGGAAAGCATTAGGGCCATGTCTACTGAGACTGAGGGCATCGCTGATAAGCTCCAAAAGTACATAATTGCCACAATTAAAAAGGTTACTAAAGATCATGAGCCTGTAGTATGTCACAAGCAAAATTATGCTTATGCTGTTTACTATTGCCACATGACTACTGGTACATCTTCATACATGATCTCGTTGTTGAACATGAATGGATCAAAAGCTAAGTCGATGGCAGTTTGTCATAGCGATACTAGTAATTGGAACCCCCGATATTTGGCCTTTGAAGCTCTCAATGTGAAGCCGGGAAGTGTTCCAATTTGCCACTTTTTGCCTGAAGATCATCTTGTTTGGGTTCCATACTAACAAAAACAAAAATGTTGCTAGATAAAGCTGTATATTTTGTTAGTATGGTTGAAAAATGGTGAAATATTTTATGTACTTGTAGTGTTTGTTGTCCTACCCAAGAAGTACTTGGTGTATGTAGTTATGTTGTGCTAGTACAATGGAGTTTCACCTAGTGACTCATAGGGTCCTAACTAATCAGCTGTATCTAGTTTCTAAATGTTAGAAACTTAATTGGTTTATAACATATTATTGAAAACTTTTTTTTTCGTAACTATGTTCTGTTTTTACTATTTCTCAAATTTCCTTAAATTGTATGTTATAAATAAACTATGTTTCTAACATTTAGAAACTGGAATTTCCCATTTATTAATGTTTTACTACTTATTCAACTCGGGCAGTGCCCCAGGTAACGAGTTTAATATAAGTCAACTATAATATTACATAAAAAGTATTATGTGTTGGATATAAATTATTACTTAATGAGTTGAGAAAAACAACGAAGGTGATATTCTAGTATGTCACGTTTGGTCTCTACTGGGCTTGGTTAGTTATTGTTGTTTTAAGTTTACTACTAAAACAATATAATAGAAAAAATGCACTAAAATTATTTAGTTAAGTTGGTAATTGTGTTAGTTTTCATTACATTATGCTGTTAAATTCTTCCTTGTGTGTAAATAACCATTAATGGTTAAAGCATGTCGAATGAATAATAGTGCTCAAAGTCAGCATGTTAAATCTAACAAAAAAAAGAAGAAGCGGTTATTATACCTAATATATTAATATGGTTTTCATTTGTTTTAGTCATTTAAATCTTAATACAAATTCCTAGAATTCACAAGGTGGCATTCCAATTAAATATCTTAAGAAGCAAAGAAAAATGAAATGAGAAACTAAAGAAAATATTGGTCATTTCACCAATAGCAATGGCATTTGAGGGGAAATTAAAGTCTGACCTTGAGTTACTCGATCAAGGTAATCTTAAAACCTCAACAATATATGAGAAATAAGGTTAAACACTCAAACCACAAAGGTATTTGAGGGAAAATTAAATATATGGTAGCTTGGTACGTAAGTCATCATGCTTAATTAATTAGTCCCCTTTTTATTATTGTTCTCACGGTTTTCAGTAAACTTTTCACGGTATATATTAGGAGTGTGCAAAACCGGATACCGGATATTTTCCGATCCGGAAAACCGGATATCCGAACTTTTCGGAACAACAAAATTACATTCCGTATCCGATCCGGAAAATCGGAATTCTGGATCCGATTTTTGTAACCAAATTTCTTCTAAAACACCCCATCTTCCTTTAAAAAAACCGGATCGGAAAACCGAATATGTTTTTCCGGTTTATGTTTTGCTTAAAAATCTCATTCCGGTTCCGATCAGGTATCCGGTTTTGAAAACGGGATATCCGATCTGATTTTTATGAATTTTACAAATTCGGACCGGATATCTGATTTTTCGAAATCGGAATTTTTTGCACACCCCTAATATATATATAAAGTCAATTAAGATTTTTATATATATGTCTTATCAAAAAATTAAGAAACTTCTAATAAATCATGTTCTTTGCACTAAAAAATGGATACTAATAATCGTAGATGACCACTTGACCACCATAAACTTTAAAGAACCATAAATAACATAACAAAGAGAATATAAATTGCATGCCAATTTTTCTCTCCTCCATCCTTCCGTAAAGTAGTGGTTTCCTTTGGATCTCTTTCTAATTTTAAGTTCTTGCCTTCTAAGATTTTTCACTAATTATTTATAGAACATAGTCTTCCTTGTCCATGCATTTAGTCACAAAACTTTCCTTAAATAAACTAATGGTAGAGATTCAATGAACAACTTCACTTCAAAATTCTATATATAATTGATTTGATGTGTCATATCAAAACTTAGTCACTTCTTTCAAATTCTAAACCATCTACATGAAAAAAGAAGAAAACTTCGAAAAAAAAAAAAAACAGGGGATACATCATTATACAAATATTTAGTGGAGATTTTCAATTTGCTTGCCAAATAAAGCTTCAACTATGAAGTCATGCACTCTACATTTTATCACTTTTCTCTATGTAAACACTTTATCTTTGTTTTAGCAAAAACTCTATGTTTAGAATTATGGTATACTTATATACTTTCGTACTTCCTTTGTTCTTTTATTATTAAACGTTTTGCTTCTTTAAAAGCTTCATGTTAATTGGAAACTACTATATTAAGCTATGTTTTTTTTTTTTTTTTTAAATTTGTCTTTTTGCCCCAATCTCATCCCCGTGTAAGTTCATTAAAATAATGTGCATTGTTTTTATGTTACTTTGTATTATGTTTGCTATGCATAATAAGTTTCAAGAAGTCGTGGAAAAAACAAAGACTTAATAATTTTCATTTATGTATTAGTCGTTGGTGGTTTTGCAGGTAGCAATAACTACATCACAATTAACTTTTGCCCAAGAGGATTCATCAATTTCAACATTGTCTTCCCATCATGAGTCACATAGCTCGAGTTCTTCTAGTAGCTTTCAAAAGCAAGAAGAATATTGGAAGGAACATTTAGGAGAGAATACAAAAATGCCAAAAGCTATCAAGGACTCCATGAATGGTTTTTTTTTCTTCTTATCTTATTAACTCTTTTGCTTAATTTATACAATTTTACAAAAAATGGTCTCACAAATGTTTTAAGATTTAAGCATTTGCTTCATTTTTCTTTTAAATTAATTTATTTTCGCTTTTGAAATTAAAGGACTTAGCATGGTTTATGACTAATTGACTACCACTTATTTTTCTAATAACAACTAGTTTTTCAATAATCAACCAATATAAAAATATAAGTCGCACTTATCTTAGATCTCAATGACACCTTATTATAACATAAAGCATTAATACTTTAAAGCTACGTACAATTTTGACAATTTATGTAATTTTATAATTCAATGTAGAAAACAACAGTGGTCAACAAGGTGGTAAGCAACTGGATGGCAACTCAATGGTCAGGTTTAAAAGTTATGTTGGAGCTAAGAGCTCGGAAAGTTCTAGGTCTTCATCCTCAAGCCATTCATCAAGTGAACATTCTAGTCACATGTCCAAACAAAATTCTATCAATCAAGCTTATGAAAAGTCTTCCAGTCATTCTTCAAGTCACCATTCAAGTCATTCATCAAGCCACCATTCAAGTCATTCATTTGCATCATCTGAATCCACAAGTGCAAAAGCCTCAAGTGAATCGGCAAAACAATCTTCTAATATTACAAACCAAGATTCAAATCATGAATCTAGATCTTCAAAATCCTCAAGCCCAAAGGCTTCAAAAGAAGAATCCAATCAGTCATCAAAAAGTGATGCAGGTGAAGAATCAAGCCACGATTCAAACCACGAATTAGGATCATCACGATCCTCAAGCGCGGAGGCCTCTAATGAAGCATCGAATCAATCTTTCAGATCTACTACAAAACATGATTCAAATCAAACATCAAATTCACATGAAAGCTCAAACCAAAAAACCGACCAATCAACTAGAAAATCTTTAAATAAAAAATCAAGGTCGGAACAAGCATCAAGCCAACCACCAATTCAATCCTCCGACAAATCTTCTAGCTTAGAATCAAGCAAAACTTCAAAACAAACATCAAAGTCAAATGAATCCTCTAGTCAATCTTCAAACAAATCATCAAAAATTTCCTCAAACCAAAAAAACAATCAATCATTAGGATCATCTTCCAACCAACATTCATCAAGCAAATCATCTAATGATGCATCTAAGCATAATTTAAACCAAACACCGGGAAAGGAATCAACACGGGCTTCAAGCTTAAGCGACAAATTAATATCTCAAAAACAAGAACCAAAGGAATACTCAACCAACAAATTTTTCAAAGATTCATCAAATCAAAATTCAAGCCAAGTTTCAAACCAAAACCCAAAAACAATTTTGAATCAATCATTCAGCAAAGACTCTACTAACAATTCAAGAAAAGAAGCTAACCACGTCTTTAACCAAGGATCAAGCCAATCTTCAGTAAAATCCTCAGGTCAAGCATATGAAGATTTCTCAAGAGAAGCATCAAGCCAAAATTTTAATCAAACATTTGATCAATCATCTAACAATTCCAATGAAACATCGAAGTATTCTTCTAAAAACTCTCCAGTAGAAGATTCAAGTAAAAAGTCTAGTCAGGCAATTGGCAATACAAAAGGAAAGTCCTCATCCCAAGGTTCCAATCATAGCTCCAATACTTCAATTGGACAATCATTTAGTAATTTGTCTGCTCAAATTTCAAGTAAAGCTCCTGATCAAACATTTGAGCAACCTTCTATTCAAAATTCAAGCCAAACATCTGGTTGGTCTTCTATACCATCATCGAGACAATCATCAAAACCAAACACAAAGCAAACTTTTGAACAATCTCTAAAAAATTCATCATCACAAGTGTCAAGTGAAAATTCTAGCCAAGCTTTCAATCAATCATCTAAAAACACCTCAAATGAAGAACTTGGGAAGGACTCAAAGAAGTTAGCAGGCAAAGATTCACGTCAAAACTCTAGTCAAGCATCTAAGCAATCTTTAGAATATTCCTCGAAGCAAAAGTCCACTCAATCATCTAAACATTCTTTCAAAAATTCCTCTAATCATGGCTTAAGTCATAACACAAACAAATCTTCTACTACTTACTTAAACAAAAATCAATCCAAAAAATATAGCCAAGCATCTGAACAATCATTGAGAAATTCTTCAAGTAGCCAAGGAACTGGAAAATCCTTTCAAAAGTCGCGGAATCATGATGCAAGTCAATACTCTAGTGACGAAGCATCACAACAATTTGCTAACAATATGACAAGCCAAACCCAAACTCAGAATTCTAGTCAAGCCTCCATACAATCTAGCAATAATCCAGACCAAGTCTCAAACAAATACTCAAATCAAATAGAAGGACAAATTTCTAGCCAAGGTTCTAGTCGATCTTCCCATAATTCCTCTAACCAAGCTTTCAAAAAACATTCTAGCCAAGCCTCAAGTAATCAATCTCACCAAAGATCTAGTCGACACTCTACTCAAGTATCCAAACAAGCCTCAAGCCACCACTCAAGTGAATCATCTCATGAAGCCTCAAATCAGCACATTAATAAAGCATCTAATGAATACTTATACAAAAACACTGGTCAAGCTTCCGAACAAGATAATGACGCGTCTAGACAAGCCTCAACTCAAAAATCGAGCCAATCATCACAAGATTCACAGCAAAACTCAAATCAAGCACCCAACAACGTTTTAAGTGAAGGCTCAAAGCAACAATCCACTGAAGGAAATGAAAAAGAATCAAGTAATCACTCTGACCAAGAGTTTGAGCAATCAACAAGTAATGGTTCAAGGCAACATTCTAATGAAAGATCTAAGCAAGCCTCAAGGCAACACTCTTATAAAGGATTCAAAAAAAGATCTAACAACTACTTTATCCCACCATCTAGTGAAGCCTCAAGCAACCGCTTTAAAGACACATCCAAAGGATCCTCAAACAAAAAGTCTCAATCCTCAAACATAAACTCTAGCCAATCTTCAACAAAACAAGCTGATGAAGAATATAAGCAAAACACAAGAAAACAAAATAACCAAAAATCCCAAGTGGATTTGAGTAAGAACTCCGAAAAAGCATTTGAATTGAATTCTTCTAAAGATTTTGAACAATCAGATGGAAAAGAATCAAGCCAAAATTCTAATAAAAAATCCAACCAAGCCACGAGTCAAAACTCAAGTCAAATAATAGGCGAAGGCTCAAGGAAAGATTATAGTCAAGCATTTGAAGACTCAAGCCAAGATTCAGGTAAAGTATCTAATGAATCCAGGAGAAAATATTCTAGCCAAAATAACCAACAATCCTCAACCCAAAATCCTAGGGAGGCATTTAAGCAAGGTTCAATCCATCAATCTAGCCCAGCACTCAAACAAGATTCAAGCACGCCTAGCAAAGGTTCGGGACAATCTTCAATGGAACACAATAACCAATCATTGAATCAAAGCTCAAACAAATATACTAGCCAAGGTGGTCAAGCCTCGAGCAAACAATCTATAGCATCTTCTCAACAATCTTCAAAAAATTCTTCGAGTCAATCCTCTAATCAGCAATATAACCAAGCATTTGGTCAAGCCTCGAGCCACGACTCTAAAAAAGCATCAAATAAAGCTTTAAGTGATGCATCAAAAAGTTCTTGGGGACATTATTCGAGCAAATCCTCTAGCCAATCATTCGGAAAATCCTCAAGCTCAATCAAAAGCTTTTATGGACCTCCTAGATCATCAGTTATAGACATGTCAAAAAGTTATGGGGCACCTATTGGTTCACCTGTCTCTAATAATGAAGATAAAAAAGCACAATATTCCATGCAAGATGACGTTGCATCAATTGAGGATTCCATTGCTTCTCTTTTCTTTGTTGAGGAAGATTTAAGCCTAGGGAAGAAAATGAAGCTTTACTTCAGAAAATCAACAAACCCGTCCACCTTTTTACCTCGAGACATGGTTGAGAAGTTGCATTTCTCCCTTACCAATTTACCTCATATATTAAAACACTTCAATCTTAGAGAAAATTCATTAGAGGCCTCTATTTTAAAGGAAACACTTCAATATTGTGAGGATGAAAAAGACGATGACAAGTGTTGCTATTCCTTGGAGTCCATGATCGATTTTGCAACCTCGATTATTGGGAAGCAAGTAATGGCAATCTCTGCAAACATTAATAAAGACATCAAGATGGAGTACAAAGTCCAAGGAATCAAAAAACTTCCATGTGGTGTTGAATCAGTAATATGCCATAAGATCCCTTTCCCTTGTGCTGTATTTTATTGTCAAAAGACAGAAAATATGGATGTGTTTATAGCAACTTTAGTGGATACCGAAGGAACCACCTTAAACGCGCCAGCTGTTTGCCGCAAAACTACAAACTCAGGGGAACCTAAGAGATGCCCCATTTGTCATTTCTTACTTGATGATGATGTGTTGTGGATTGCTAAGTAAGCATGAATCGCACACAATGATGAAAAGGCTTGTTTTAGATATTTCCTGCTAAATAGGATGAAGTTGGCCAAATGCAAAGTGCATGGAATTATACATTGATCTTGTATGATACATGTTCATTCTTAAGTTGTTGTTTGGTTGGAGCTAAAAGACATGGGAGATTATATTTCCTAGGAAATATGTAAAAGTTCTCAAATTATGTTTATTGTATTTGAATGGCACAAGATTTTCAAATTTGGGGAAGTAATAATTCCCAAAGGAATTTTCAATTTCCATGGATATGGAAAATCACTAACCAAACCCCACTTAATTAGTCAATAATTCCCATAATTATTTTAAGAGTCACTTGCATCTTTATCGTACTAATGATTTATTCTCTTTAATTTCTCTCTCTCAAAATTAGTTAGCTTAAACAAACAAGGAAAGCAATTCTTAGAAGGAAAATGCTAACAATAGCCTTAACAGTTACACCCCTAAGGGCTACATGTAAGGTACTATAAATGAAATAATTTTTTAACTCAAGCTGGTGTACATGTGATTTTTAATCACATCCACAAATTAAATACTTATACTTAGCCATAAAAGTTATTTATAACATTACCCTTAACTCATATATTATCAACCAAACAAACAAGGCACAATAGGGAAATTGATACTCTACATTACAAACATTTCAAAACCTATGTTTTGCAATTTGGAGTACCCAAAAAAATAATGAATTAAAAGAGTCAACTGGTACAAGGTAGCACTAGGATGAATTGAAAACATATTTACTTGAAGTCTATGAGCTAATCAAGGGACAATTGAACCCTTGTACAAATTACGGACTTACAATGAAGAGGTTAGAGAGAGAGAGAGTTCTCTATTGCTAAATAAGTATGTAAAAAATTTGTTTATTTATTATTTTTTATAAAATAAAAAAAATTCAACAATCAATCGATGAATTTTAGAATTTGAAAAGAAGCCAATCGTCTACAGCTCTTCCTGCATTGACTAAAACATTCCCAAAGAAGTAGCTGTACCTTGGCTTTAGCAACAGACAACAGTAGTTTGAGACCCTTTCACCTTGGAGGACCTGCATTTATCTCCCAAGCAAACTACCTTAGACTGCTGCCAGTATTTCTCTCAGCTGTCAATCAATCTCATCCGATTGAGAGCTGCACGCATCGTAACCTTTCCAAGCCCCGCCAATGAGGGATGCGTTCAGCAGTTATTGTTGTGAAACATATCTGTCTCAGCTTTTCTGCCTGTTTCTTGCTTCCTTGTGGGGCATTATATTATCCGTTACAACCCAACAAGAAACAACAGCCAAAATTGCCCCCAGTAGCTGCCATTGTGAGACTCATAATTCTTCTAAACAAGAATCGATATTAACCTCATAATTCTTTCACATCATGAGGCTCCAATGAACCCCAGGTCTTGCCAACCTTCACCTTTACTTGTAGAGGCACTAAATCACCATAAAACATCAAGTGAGTATAAACCCATGGATAATAATTTTACAGCCATGCAAATTGTCAGCACAAACCTAAAAGAGAAACAGCAGTCTCCATGCACAGCTTCAGCAATAACCCAGCATCCTTTAAAACACATGGATCAACTTCGAGAACCAACTCATCATGCACCTGGTGGGGAAATCGTTTTTGTTATATTCCTTGAAAATATGGTCAGACAATGTACTACAAATACAGTAAAAATATTCGACAGCAAAGTGCTGTTGTCAAGCATAGCACCATCATACTCGAAAAATATAGTGAAGAGACGACCCCTATTTCATAATTCACGAATGTTACTTGTAATAAAATCTCCAAGACAAAATCATAAACACCCAAACAAGGCAGCAAATTTTTGCACAACAGTAACAGGAAATGTAAATGAATTCTATCTTCTTCTTCGGTTGACTTATATTCTACACGTCAAAAATTAAACAATATTCAATGTAATGCAAACCTGCAGTAGGATACGGCAGTGTCCCTTGAGCATAGAAAACTTTTTCAAAGGAGCAACATTACAGTCATGTGACTCAAATCCAGCTATGACAGAGTAAATGTTGATCATTGCTACCTTAATTATGTCAGCAGCAGAACCCTGTACAAAGAATGTGTAAACAGAGCATTTAGTTCTTTAAATCTGGAGACAGGAAAAAGAGAGAATTTTTTGAAACAATACGCTACTTGACAGATAGAATTCACAGCTTGTCTCTGAGCTCTAGCTTTCTCCTGCCTGTCACCAACATGTATTTTTGACAAGAAGCGTTTTCGACCCTTAAGGGTTTGCACATATCTACAAGACAAAATAAAACAGTGATTCTCGTCAACGTCTGGGATGTCGGAAACAGGAAGCGTATGTGAAGCCCCCCCCCCCC
>PYUH01000090.1:1126672-1163694 GCA_016808085.1 Suaeda aralocaspica
CCCCCCCCCCCAGTAAAGCTTTTTGGGATTTTAGACAAGGCTAACAATTGGTAAAATCAGTACTTCTTTTCAGTTTTAAGCCACCTAAAAAATCACTAAAACATCATTTATCAGCAAATCTTGTTTACGAATTGATGTGTATAGCGCATACGTAACCCTCAATATTCTAAATGACCCCTTAATCAGCACAATTTGCAGACAAAAAACTAACCTCGCAAAGTGAATAACCGAGTATTATGTGATTTAGGAAGACTTCTACAAATTTTGGGGTGACCAATCTATTGTATACATGTGCACTTGTGGTATACGAGTTTTTGCTATTTTCTCAATGAAAAAGAGTTAGAAGATAAATAAATAAAGGTCTCTATTCTGGTTCTTCCGTAACAATAAAATAAATAAAGCATGAACAGGTTCTTAAAAATAAAAAAGAAGTGGATTGCCTATGATAGGGAACAAAAAGAACACATAAAACTAATGGGGGAAATAATTGAATCATACTCATCAGCATGAGCAGGTTGAAAGAAAAACTCATGAGTCATGAGACTAATGAGTAATGACTAGTAAAAGGTGCATACATTAAACAGTTTGTTCAACATTTGGTGCAGTCAGTAGGCTGATTTGTACTCATTCCTGAGTGTTACTGGACTACTACACATTGTGCAAATGCATAGTTCAGATGGTGATAAAAGTATTTAACTGAAAGAGAACCTAATTTTAAAAGACAGATTCATTGATTAAATGGGGGAGAAAAGGTCAATTATTACCCGTGCCGATGGCAAAATGCAACAGCTTCTTGAAGCCAAGAAGCAACGCCAGGGAATGAGTTTTTGAAACTTTGAATTTTCACTTGAGCTTCATCTGTACTGCAATTCAACTGCTCAGCAAGAGTGTTAGGACCCATGCCATATAGGATGCCATAGACTAGCCTTTTTGTTTGGTCTCGCTCTTGATCGCTCAAATCAGATTCTAGCTTTCCTGTCCATTTAGATGCTATCATGGTGAAGGCATCACCATGAGGATTGCTGAGTAGTTCAATAAGTGAAGGATCCTCAGAGAAGTGAGCCATCAGCCTCAGTTCTATCTGAGAATAATCTGCTGTTAAAAGTAGCCAGTTTTCCTGAAAGAAGGCATCACCTGTTAACAATGAACAAAAATATAGACATAACAGAAAGAGACGAAAAAAAAAAGCATGAGTGCGAATGCCCCACCTCAATCGGAATAAAAAAGTCTCTGGCATTGATTTTGTGATCCATACCATCATGATCACATTGGGCATCACTATTTTGATGCATTCTGAATTCTACCATATGTTCAACACACTGCAAATTATCCACACACTAACCGTTAAGTTCAATGATCTGTATGCCAATTAATAAAGGAGAGAGAGAGAGAGCCAGATGATCAACCAGAAAGAACAATGCTGAACCTGAAGATTGGGTTCCTCCATTGAAAGTCGTCCTGTGGCTGTAGATGTCTGGAGCCAATGACCATGCAATGTATACTTCTGCGTCCTCATAGATAGCTTTGCTAAAGAACAAATTGATCCTAATGTACAATTCAGGAGCTTCGCTAATGTTCGATGCTCCTTAATTACTGGAACAATCGGGTGCTCAAGCCTATAATTATTAAGGTAAGTAGCACACAAATAAATAAAATTATAAAGAACCATTATAACCTTCAACACCACGTAAAATCCAAACTGCACATCAGGTGGCAAAGAAGTGAATATTGAATGCTCTATATGGTCCTACTAAGTGCCAATATATTCAGCTCTCCTACGTGAAGAGGCCATGTCTAACACTTTCACTTTCTTTTTCATGAAAGTCCCCATATCCTATAAAAAGATTTCAGCATTGCCAATTCTTGAGAACATCTACAGCACAACAATGTCTTACATGCATTACATCATACATACAACAGATTAAGACGCATCTTATCCTATTTATCACTTATCTATACCCATAACCTTCAAGTGTGTAGTCTGATGGTACCTTGTACTATGGTGAGTTTAACAATTCATATATTATCTTGCAGCCAATTAAAACCGGGTTCTGATAAGCAATAATAAATCCCTATACCAGGAAACATTAATTGCCGACTGCAAGAAAAATTAGAGGCTCAAAGGCGATTGACTAGATCAAAGAAATCTAAACAAACCCTGCCTGAAATTTGAGAGGTAGGCTTACTCTCCCAAAGCTACCAAGTACCAACTCAATTTGCAACACTTCTAACACAGGTTTAGACCGCTAAATGGAATCTTCTCATGACAACTTCCAAACAAAAGCTTAACTTGTTAAAAACATATACAGAAAATGACAGACTTCGTAATTATTTTTAATTGTGCTGACCATGGAAACAATACTCGGCCAATCCGTTATGGAACGCCCGTTATGTAACGGTTTGAGATTTACCATTCCGCAAAATCCCGTTATAACGCCGAGAGTTGGAAATCACACCAAACTAGCCGTGACGACCGTTACATAACAGTTAAACGCCGTTCTATAACAGCTGGAACACTGTGATTTGCAGAGAAATAAGAAAGTAGAAGAAGCCAAAGACCCAAGAACCGTTTTTTCCTCAACCAAAACTCAAATCAAATCATACCTAGGCTTCATAACTTATATTTGACCAAAGCCCGTCAATTAGTTTCCTAAAATTACTATGAGGTTTGTGATTTTATTAAGGAAATTCACACCTAGGCTTTTATTTGATTTTATTAAGAAAAATCAAATCATAACTAGGCTTTATAACTTATATTTGACCTAAAATTACTATGAGGTTTGTGATTTTATTAAGAAAATTCACACCGCGAAGACCGCAAAACATTCTTTTAAACCGTTACAAGTCGTTCCGCAACAACGCGACCGTTACCACAATCGCGGCCGCGTTTTTTTTTTTCTATGGTGTTGACTGTCATCCTCACTGATTTCTATTAGCTGATACGGAGGGTCTCCTAAGCTTAGAGAGAAAACAAACATGATCAGCTTTTCAAAAATTCAAACTTTATTTGGTGACAAGGTAGGTGATACATCGAAGAGGCTAAAGACTCTTAAACGTAGAAGAATTTTAGTGATGATCACCCACACAACCTTCAGATTCAATTGAAGAAGCGGTGAAGCACGTTTAATTATCAGCAAAAACCGTTGACAAAAAGCAAAAGAATATCCAAGACATGTAGTGCTCACTACAAGAATAGCAACCTGTAATTAAACCTGACTATTCAAGACAGAATTCTCACTATCAACAGCAACCTTTTAATTAATAGAACCTGGTGAATTTTTGAAGCAAAGGCATCATGGTGGACATTTATGACAACTAAAATTGGACAGACTAATATACAAGGTAGAATCACATCGAAAGTGAAGGACGAGCTTGCACATGCAATCATACACTATGAAACAAGAGACAAAAAACCTTGGAGAAAAGTTAGAAATAAGGAATTAGATCAAAGGTACCTTAACATGTCCAAACAATGTTTGTCCGTACTTGCATGTTGTTTTCCTTTGTTGTGTCCCTCTGGTATTGGAAGCTTCAAGTGTGCATAGAGCACATTTGCAATATCTGCTGGCATATAAAGTGAAAAGGTCATACCAGCAAGAGTGTAAGCTTCCTTCTCCAGGATCCTAAGTTTTTTACTTAAAACATATCGCGCCTTGAGACAACCTTCCATGTCAACGCCAATTCCATGATCCTCCATGTCCGCAAGAACATGAACCTGCATGGGAAGAAGGAAGCTGACGTCAGGTTCAGAAAAAAAAATTAAGCTACAGATTTTAAAACAAGAAGAAGAAAAAGAATGCAGATAAAGAACAATTAAGAATTGCAACAACTAAAGTACAATGCCATTTCAACATCATTCTACGTTAAATTCATGCGTAAAAAAAGCTAAAATGCAAAAAATAAATAAATGAGCATAACTTTTAGATGGTTAAATGGTTTTAGATTAAGCAATAAATGAGCATTAAAACATAATTAAAGACAGCCATAAACTTGTACTAGTGATTACCAATTTGACTTGGATATCATCAAGTTCTATATTAATTCACCTTTTAGCATTAAAAAGGCGAAGATTAGCAAGATAAGCTGGAAAAGATGACATAATCAAGTAAATGCATTTGAGATTATCCTTATGACTAGGGCTAGGGCCAATGATACACAAACATGCCTTATTAAAATGGCGAAAACAAATTTTCAGTTTAAATCAATCATTAGTGGAAATCAAATCACAAAACCAAGGATCAAACTGCTGAAACATTCCTCAACCATCTACTACCTAGAAGTTTAGATATTTTAGAATATTGTAATAGTCATTGAAAAGGGCATCATAACCAATAAGTAGATGCAAGCTAGCAATTCGCTTAAAATATAAAGCAGAACTATTAGAAAGTGAGACGGGCAGCATGCACAGCTCAAGCAGACAGTTTGATGCAACGATAAAAGCAATCCTCCAAAAGACAAGAAAACTCTCACAAGTTATGGCATAGGCTACACCAACCTTAAAATCCAGCATAGAGCCAATTGAATTCAAAATTTCACACATAAAAGTAAAAACCATAACTAAAGCCAAGAAAATATTAACAAGATATGCAAATCAAACCCTTACCAAGGGAAGTTCAATGCGCATAAGTGGTTCAACAAGTTCTTCGGCAACAAGCAATTTCCAAAGGACACAATGCAGGGCTCGTATTTGAGCAACACGACGACAGCAACCGTTATGTGCAACTCTTCTCATCTGATTTTTCCACCTTCCACTCTGATTAGCTGCAGCTGCAGCCTCACTGGATAAACGCTTCTTTACTTCCTGTCAATAGAAGGAAAAAGAACAACAACCACTGGTCTAAGGATTAACCAAGCACATATTTGACACTCAACATGACACACTGAAAAATTGTACAGAAATATACATAGAAACAAACAAGAATGCCACGATAAAATTTCAAAACAGTGACGAAGATATGCAGTGGCCCATTAGCTTTTTGTCTAACAAGTAACTCAATTCATGTTTAATTTCATTAATTTGTCAATATTATGAATCTCAATTCATTCAATGCTTCCCTTTTGTTTTCTTTCAAGTAACAAACAGATTAACATATGATTTCAAAATAGAGTACTGCATAACATTACTGTATTATATTCATCATCATGAGACACATTTTACACAGATAGGGACTGAATGTCTAAATTTAGGGACATGCACCAAAGAATACCTTCTCAAGACTTGGATTAGAGCTTCTCTCTTCATCAGGCCACAAGATCCAGGCTACTATACACATGTCAATGCTATCTTGCAGAGTAACCTGGGGCAGCCGACAAAACGAGCCATCAGGATATTCAATGGCTGTACTTCGTATCGTCTGACTCAGGCTGTTTTTGTTTAGTGAAAGAATAGCATTTTTCAACACCTGGACTTGGATTTTTAAATTCCAAGTAAATTTCCGAACACCAGTCCTACCAAGTAACCTACTAATCCTATCCCACCGAAGGTTTTCCATAATTAACAATATGTTAGCATCAATTGAGTGAATTTGCCCAGAAAACTCATTGTTGGGTGAGTCAAAATTGCTATTCTGTAAAATCTTGGCAAGATTAACATAATATACTGGAGAATTGTCCCAGCAAATGGCAAGGCCATGTACTTCATAAGAAAACATGGAATCTGCTTCAGACTTTTTGTTGAAATGAATATCAAAATAAAAATCTCCAGCAGACTCCAAAAGATCCAAGAGAGCATCCAAACTACTTGTGGTAGCTACATTAACGGGACCCTTGTCCTGAGAATGTTGTTTATTGCCTCCATTGCAAACATTTTCTCTCTTCTGTTTTCGATCTTCCTTATTCACACATGTCACAGTTTCACCATTTGTCTTGCCCACATTTGAAACATCATCTTTGATTGATGTTGAAGAAGCTCGAATAGCACAAGTAGCAGTCACAGCATTAACAACCTTTCCCTCAGCTGAAATTTCTGTGTCAGTAACTATAGTTTTATCAGCCCTTCCAGCATCAGTATATGGAGCACCCTCATTCCCCTGTCTTTCAACTTTGTCAGGTACAATATGCTTTGCTTGACTGTCATGATGAGAAAAGCTGCTGGTATTATTTTCTCTAGAAGAGGCCACTGCTTCCTTGCCATGAAGGACATCAGTAGGGGGCAATAAGACAGGATGAGAAAGTTGTGGAACATTCACTCCAAGCGATTGGAACGCTGAAAATGCTGCAACTCTTGCCTCCTCAGCTTTTTCAAGGACGATTTTCCTTGCAGCATTTTTAATTTTCTTTGCTATTCCCAACTGAACACGCCGCTGTGCTTGGTTTTCTGAAATATAGTTAAGTTAGACAATTACAATTAGAGGATTCCATACCCACGAAAGAGGAGTTAATAAATTAAGGAATTGTAAGCAAAATCTCCACACCAAGGATGATTTGCCACAGAATTGAACATCAAAGAGAAACCTTAAGTTCTAGTCAGTTGGAACCAATGCCAAAACTTGGGGCCTATTCGTTACCCCTTCATTCAAATTTTCAGTTTTTTCTAGGTACACTAAGAACAGCAAACAAGAATATGGAAACCAAAATGGTTGTTAACAGTTTTATGTTGTTGATTTCAAGAAAGACATGATCAATACAAGTACTAACAATTCTAAGCACATTGCATAACTCCTATCATATGACTTTCAGAATACAAAAAAACTAAAATCCGGTGGTGATATCTAGCAAGCCCTTACATGTTATATTTACTTAGAATACACCATGTTACATAAATTCCATATGTATTCCTAAATGGAAAGCATATAGCATTTGAAATTTCTAAAAATTTAGTGGTATCGTGGTAGATACCGTATAAATCAAGCAACAAGTAAAACCAAACTTAAACAGCACAGAAGTTCCGATCATCCGAGGTAAGGCGCAGTATTAACTGGATTGCGCAATCCTTCATTCCCTAATCGAGAGCAGTTTTCATCAAATAAAATGAATTCCAAAAACACACATTGAACAAATGGAAAACCCTCCATTAGATGACAAAAAATTACCCCATATTACACATTATCACCAAAAATAAACAAATAAAATTTAATACCATATTTTAAGGAAAAGTAAATTTAAGTCATTATTAATGTGCAGGCCTTTTACAGTAGAATATGATTTAAGAGCAGAAATCATTTTTATTAACCTTTTTCCCCCATCTCAAATACAATACATATATTAATGTGCAGGCCTTTTACAGTAGAATATGATTTAAGAGCAGAAATCATTTTTATTAAAAAGGGGCTGCAGCAGCAAAGTTTCACCTTGCGCAGCCCAAGATGTTGAATCAAAGAGAGCCTTGGCTAATTCAGTAACAGATGCTTCAGCAATCTCTAGAGGAGTACGCAGACCAGCTTTGTACAATGCTCGAGCCCGTGAACCCTAAAAATCAATACAATGTAATTATGTAAACATGTATGCATATGAGATACCTTGTCCATTCAGCACAGGTAAGTATAAATTATAAATCTACAAAAACAATTAAAGGGCCAAAAAACAGGTAAGTATGAGATACCTTCACATATTGGATAGTAGTTAGCTCAACAATCTCTGCTCTCACTCCAAATGAAACACGATTTTGAAATTTGGCAACCAAGCCTTCTAGATCAAGCCAACCAAGTCTCTCACAAAATAAAGAGACCATAGATGCAAACCTTCCAGCATTTTCTTGTAAAGCTTGTACCATTCCCCGTGCCACTTTGAAGGCTGTACAAACCTCCCCGACAGGTAGTTCCTAGACAAAATATTGGAAAACATTCAGATAATTTAGTAAATTTAAAATCAGTGAGACAAAAGAAAAAGGTAAAATACGATCAAACAAGTGATTAAGAGATAAAATCTGTGTTGATTAACGATCAAAAAGTAAGAAAAAAATTTCAAGCCCTTTCCTCTCCAACAGCTAATATTCCATTCAAAATCTGGATGTGAATTTCAGTATCTCCCAGCCAAGTCCATAAATAAGGTTGAAGATATATGCTATGTGACATCAAGCATGATTAAAACCTGAATAGCACCAAAGTGCATGAAGCAGAACAAAGAAGACAAAGGGAAAAAGTAAAATAATAACACAAATCCAAATGGGATAAAAGGCATGTAGAGACAGAGAGCAACGGGAAAAGGAAAAAAACCAAGATAAAGGAAATAACCTGTACTAATCGTGACAAAATAAGGGCAATGTAAAATCGTCGGCACACACGAAGAGACTGCTCATCAGATAGAGTACTGCATTTCGAGACTCCCAGTTGGAAATCAATCCGGCTATGCAATCCTTTCATGACATTTTTTGAGCGACTTACAGTATGCACAGGTACACCATGTGCCATTCGCATCAAAAATGGCTCTTTTACTCCAACACGGTTGCCAACTGACTACAGATTGCAAAGCTTATAAAGGTTAAATAACTAAACTGAGAAATGATACATAAACTAAACCAAAGAGTAGTGTGAAGAAATAACACCCTAAAAGTACCTGGTCTATCGAGGATAATTCCATAAACCTTTCATAATATAATTCCCAATCAGGCTCAACGTCAACATTTATGGGTGTTGCCAAGTAAACCAGATGCAGATCAGATGCTAGCACAAATCCTTCTCTTGCCCGCGATAGATCATCAAGAACAATCTGCACCAGAAGGAAATTTCTTTTAAATTAAAAGGAAAAGGACAGCATGGATAGAAGACAGGAAGAAAACAAATTAAATATACAGAGACATGGCTTCTTCAGTTATGGAAACATCATCCAGCCTCAGTTCTTCTATTTTCTAATATCAATTTGTTTATAGGTCAGCAATGGATCAGGAAAGAGTAAGAACCATAGCTAGCAAATTTCAATAAATTGTTTCAGGTTTCGAGTGAAAATGAGTACTGTTATAGATGGTCCGCTAAATGGTGTTCCAAGAATTCAAGAAATGGACAGAGCTTACAAGTGATTCTTCTGGTGACAGTGAACTGCCAAAAGATGCTCGCCCAAGAGGAGTGGTACTGTATACTTTAGTATCGTCATTCCACTCCAGGAACTTTTTATGGCATAACCACTTTAAAGAATCTTGTGCTGATTTTACAACATCTTCAAATGGTTTTGTAGAGTTGAGGAGTGTACATCTCACATATCGATTAATATCATTAGCTGTTTGAACAATTCCACTAGCCACAACTTCCAGGATAGCATGAGTCATTCCATTTTTATCTTCAGAAAGACAAGATTGCAAAGGCGGGCAACTGTCATTCAGAAGGTTCTTAATTCTCTTTGCCTCTTCAGGTCTGCAAATAAGCACCTGACTCAACCAAAAAGAAATAAGCACATCAGCACAACAATCCAACTGAAAAATTCTGCTCATAAGCAGACAAATACAGCAGATGTTGACTCCTGAAACAGCAAGTCAAAACACTTGAAAATTAGCAAACGATTGAAGCCCCTGGGACTCTGAATATTAAACTTTATTGTTCCTAACAAGGTAATTAAATTCAGACTACAAAGTAACAAACATAATAAAATTCTGAGCAAAGAAAAGGTGTAAATACGTACGCTTTCTCCTTTAGCATCTATACCAGTTCGACCAGCCCTACCAGCCATTTGTTTGTACCTTGTCCCATCAATAAAATCACGACCAATCTTGGGTTGCCGAAATATGACTCTTCTAGCAGGTAAGTTAACACCAGCAGCAAGAGTAGAAGTGGCAGTTAAGACACGTACTAAGCCTTTACGATAACAGGTTTCGACAACTTCTCTTTCCTCAACCTGCACGCAGCAAACATGCAACTCTTCAAAAACCACAATTTCTCAAAATGAAGAACGAAGAAAAACATTTCAACAGGCATACTAACAAAATTTCACACATCCATAGATGATAATACTTAGGATAGCACATTTCAGTTTCAAACAATGAGACCAACATGTTTTGAAGCACTCACAGTGAGACCCGCATGATGATAGGCAACACCAGAAGGTAGAGTTTCCTCCAACACAGGATCTAAACCCACCGGACACTTTCTCAACGCATCAATGGCAGAGAAAACATCAGTAAACTCACTTGACTCTTCTTGGACCTTAGCAGGGAACTTCTTGAGATATAATGAGACATGCCTCGCTGTAGATTCGCATCCTTTCCGACTTGAACAGAAAATAAGTACAGAATTACCATCTTGAACCACCTACAAGATTTGTCAGTGTCATTAATTAGATAGAAATAGAATGCATACACAAAGAACAAAAGAAACACAACTAGAAATAGAATTCAATACCTCATTGCATAATTCCACAACATGATCTGGATCCTTGCCTCCTAGATTCATCGACTTAGGAATTGTCCTAACAATATCCATGTTCTTGTCATAGATATTGTTACCCACTTTTATAAATTCCTCCAAGGGAACAGGGCGAAATTCAGTCTGGTATAATGCTGCCTAAAAAAGGCCAAAGTAAAAAAGCCAACAATTAAATGGGAAGGATTGCCACGGACTCATAACAATTAAATATACATAGATGATGTTCTCAGCAAAAAAGCCAGCTAGACAGCAATGAAAACAAAAACAATGCACATATTTTCTTTATATGAAATAGTTTAACAAATGTCTTTAAGCAAAAAAATTAGTATCTGGCATTCTTGCCTTTAAGAACAGGAGGAACAAGCAGAAGAACTAAAAGCCAAAGCTTCATAAATAAAATTAAGTGCACGCCTAGATTTGAAGAAAATTTGACAGCATATAACAAGTTATGGTCAAAGTCATTGCCAATGGAAAAATCATGGTGGTGTTTGGTACTCACATGAAGCCAATCTGCAACTGCAGCCACATTTGGCATTGTAGCACTCATGCCCACAATTTGCAAACCTTGAGCTATGTCACCCTTGCCACTACTTGTGGCCGAACTTTCTCCACTGCACGATTCGCCACTTCCCTCACCAGAGGCATAACGAAGCTTTGTCAATAGAAGCTCCAACAGATAACCCCTACTGGGATCAGCAACCTGGCAGCGCAAACCAAATACTACATAAATAACTCAAAACAAGATTATAACTGTGGAGGGATTGAAGGGGAAAAGCTAACATAATTTACCATGTGCAGTTCATCAATCACAATTATTCCCAATTCTGATAATCTATCTTCTTCCAGTAATCTGTTAATTAATGAGTTGGCCTTCTCTATTGTACAAACAGCAACTGATGTATCTTTTGGAAGTGTCCAACCACCTTGGTTCCCATAATAGCTGCGAACATGCTTGCCAAGGGGTTCCAACAGGACCTCAAAATGTTCTGCCTGGAAAAAACATGATCCAAGCTTTAAAATCCCAGGGAGAATCCACATGGTACAGACTGAGAACCCAAATACAAACCAGGATAAAGGAGCCAAATTAACCTTTTCTACACAGATTGAAACGTAAGGCAACACAAACAGCGCGATTTTCCCAGAGTCTATAACACGCCGCAACATCAAGATCTCAGCAACAAAACTTTTCCCAGCACTATCACAGAAGAAAAGATAAATTAACAAGTAAAGATGTAGAGCTAATAGGAACAAAAGTGTATTCCTAATATATACAAAGTAATCAATCTGTGAGACTGTAACATGCGACAATGTGTAAATGTAATCAAGACACTGAAGCCATTCGTCTTTGAATCAGCAAAGGTCTAACAACAAGAGAATTTACACTGTAACAAGGACAAGGAGCAGACCATGCTTCATTGCATGCCATTTTGGTAATTTCAAGGTTTCAAAAAAGGGGGAGGGTCCTCTCTACTCCATCTTCACGATAAGTGTTTTTTAATCTTCTATAACATGAGAATATAACAATTGGAGTAATGGAATGATTGTCAATAAGTGTCAAGATTATGGTATAGCTAGTCTAAGTTGCTTGTCTTTTAGAACACATCTATACATATTTTTATTATTTTGTGGGCAATATCAATAACTGAGGTTATTTTCTAGCTTCTTCTCTTTAAAATCATACCAGCAGATTCCAACAGAGGCTCTCTAAAAAGAGTTTACCATATGACTGGCATCTGCTTACTATCGACAGTTTCCTTGAAGGACAACTGGCCCTCCATTTAAAAGCAGTATAAGACAAAAACTGTTCATATAATGACAACTTACCTTGTAGATGCACAATAAACAAGATTTTTCTTCTGCAAAACACCATCCATTTGAAGACAATCAACCTGAAAGTGATGCAAAAGTTAGACATGCTGAAAATGAGTATATACAAGGAAAATTAACCATAACTCCATAAGAACACATCCAATTGAAAATATTTATGTATATATAGTTAAAACTGAAAGGATACCTATCACCCTGGTAAATATGATCCTTATTACAGAGCCAAAAGAAGGCACTTATCAATCACATGAACATATACCACTAAATTATCAAAATCAACATTTCCCAAATCAGCTTCCTTGCAGACTAAAATGTAAGGAAACAAATAAGGTGACTGACAAAAGCCTTTAAACCTTACCTGCCAAGAGTAGAGTTTGGATATTCCTTTGCGTCTATATATGTTACATATGCTAGAGGGAAGCCAGTTGCTTAAGTCTAACCGATCGTCCAATGGCATAGAGCTTGAAGGAGTACTGACTCCATCAACGGCACCAGACGCCGCAGACTTCACATTGTTAATCTCTGGTGAATCAGAGATGGTTCTGTCCCTATCTACAGCTTCAGCTCCAGAATCAGGAGGAGCTCCCTTGTACACTAATGCATTTAACTGAACTCGGTTACCAGCATAGACAGCATTCGTATCGGATAGCCCCTTATTATCTGCAAGATCGCATGCTGAATTTACATTGAAAGCTCTCCAATCTCTTCTGTTTCCTGAAATTAGATGATTTGGCATACTCTCATCCAAATTTTTGTCATCAGAAGAGAAATCAAAATGCTTAACAGGCAATGAGGATGCTTCTATCTCCCGAAATTCCCCATATTTCTTCGGCAAAGTAGTTTCTAAGTCAGTCTGCTTAGAACTGCTAGCATCAACATAAACTGGTACATTAATGCTATTGTTCAGATTCCCTTCACCACAGTTATGAGAGACCCCATCATTTTGCGTTGTGCTGATGTCTTTATCCTCTGTCACTTGGATAAAATTATTACCAGTTTGAGCAAATAAACCATCAACAACTTGAATCGCTTCATCCCAAAAAGCCTCTCCAGGTGAAAATATGGAACTTCCACGAGTCGACACAGGTGTTTCATGTGCACTTGTACTTTTACATAACGCAGGAGTGGCACACTCATTAGCTGATGAAGTGGAGTTTGTAATTTTATTGCATTTTCTTATGCTTGCTTGCAGCATGGAACAACCTTTGTCACAGTTAACCTATCATGAAAATAAAAAGGCAGTATGTGAAATAAAAACAGATTAAATCAAGTGTAAACATTACACATCCAAAAGAAGCTTACTTCAGTGGCAGAACTGACGACTCTTTCTTCTTTGCGAGAAGAACTGATGCACGATGCATGACCAGGGGGCCTATTATCACTACTTGGTGTATGCTGATCTGGCAGTGAGATTTCTTTATCAGCAACATAATGCCTTTTTTTGGACGCTATACCTTCTACAACAAGCAGTGAAGGACTACCACATCTTTTATGCTCATTTAACTTTTGCTCACAAAAAGTGCTCGCTTGAACTCCGCTGTACATAATGCAATATAGTAAAAAAAAATTACCTTTGGCACAAGTTCTCCATACAAAAATTGATTTTTTCATTACTAAAAGGAGTACTTTGAGCAATAAGCAATTACCGGAAAACAAAACAGAAGGATCTCAGACAATTCATAACTCAAAAGGCAAAGAAGCATAATCATTGATTCAAACTTTCAAACATCAGAAGATAAAGCTTAAACATATTTCACCAAAAAAAAGAGAGTTTACCTGCAATACACTGACAAAAAGTTCATTGCAAACTGCTTGAGCGTCGCATCCTCGGAACCTTGAACTTCGCCCAAATCATCCAGACTGTTTGCTCCACCACCAGCATTTCCTGCCCCTGATTCTTCTCTCAGAACCACTCCAGATGAAGTGAAACGGTCCACAGA
This sequence comes from Suaeda aralocaspica, assembly GCA_016808085.1. Classification (NCBI taxonomy): domain Eukaryota; kingdom Viridiplantae; phylum Streptophyta; class Magnoliopsida; order Caryophyllales; family Amaranthaceae; genus Suaeda; species Suaeda aralocaspica. The sequence continues at coordinate 1,140,729 of PYUH01000090.1, forward strand.
CTTAGAATTAGCATCACTGGGCACAAGGGTTTCTCTAAAATCATTTTTAGCAGACAATTCAATCTCCAATGCCAAATTTCTTTTCACAGAATCATTTTGTGAAGTTACCAAGTAGTTTTCCAAAGACCCTTTTGCACTAGGAGATGAATCTTTAACAGTTTTCGGAGACAATGTTCGCTTTTTCTTTGATGCAAAAAACTGTAAATCCAAACCACATACTTCTGAATAATCTAGGTTTCGAATAATAACAACAATAACACAATAAAAGTCATATATTTCCAAATAATTCTACTTTTCCAATCATAAGGTAATATATTAACACTCAAAATTTAACTTTTTTTTCTTTTTTACGTTTTCGCAACATCAAGAACTCAAATTGAAGTTAAAAAACTGCAAATCCAAAACAAAAACTTCAATAAAAGCACCAATAATCAGATTCAAGTAAAACATTATATATAATTCCACATTAATATATCATTTTTTTTTGTTTTTGTTTTTTTTTTTTTTTTTTTTGCATGATTTCATAANTATCGGATAGCCCCTTATTATCTGCAAGATCGCATGCTGAATTTACATTGAAAGCTCTCCAATCTCTTCTGTTTCCTGAAATTAGATGATTTGGCATACTCTCATCCAAATTTTTGTCATCAGAAGAGAAATCAAAATGCTTAACAGGCAATGAGGATGCTTCTATCTCCCGAAATTCCCCATATTTCTTCGGCAAAGTAGTTTCTAAGTCAGTCTGCTTAGAACTGCTAGCATCAACATAAACTGGTACATTAATGCTATTGTTCAGATTCCCTTCACCACAGTTATGAGAGACCCCATCATTTTGCGTTGTGCTGATGTCTTTATCCTCTGTCACTTGGATAAAATTATTACCAGTTTGAGCAAATAAACCATCAACAACTTGAATCGCTTCATCCCAAAAAGCCTCTCCAGGTGAAAATATGGAACTTCCACGAGTCGACACAGGTGTTTCATGTGCACTTGTACTTTTACATAACGCAGGAGTGGCACACTCATTAGCTGATGAAGTGGAGTTTGTAATTTTATTGCATTTTCTTATGCTTGCTTGCAGCATGGAACAACCTTTGTCACAGTTAACCTATCATGAAAATAAAAAGGCAGTATGTGAAATAAAAACAGATTAAATCAAGTGTAAACATTACACATCCAAAAGAAGCTTACTTCAGTGGCAGAACTGACGACTCTTTCTTCTTTGCGAGAAGAACTGATGCACGATGCATGACCAGGGGGCCTATTATCACTACTTGGTGTATGCTGATCTGGCAGTGAGATTTCTTTATCAGCAACATAATGCCTTTTTTTGGACGCTATACCTTCTACAACAAGCAGTGAAGGACTACCACATCTTTTATGCTCATTTAACTTTTGCTCACAAAAAGTGCTCGCTTGAACTCCGCTGTACATAATGCAATATAGTAAAAAAAAATTACCTTTGGCACAAGTTCTCCATACAAAAATTGATTTTTTCATTACTAAAAGGAGTACTTTGAGCAATAAGCAATTACCGGAAAACAAAACAGAAGGATCTCAGACAATTCATAACTCAAAAGGCAAAGAAGCATAATCATTGATTCAAACTTTCAAACATCAGAAGATAAAGCTTAAACATATTTCACCAAAAAAAAGAGAGTTTACCTGCAATACACTGACAAAAAGTTCATTGCAAACTGCTTGAGCGTCGCATCCTCGGAACCTTGAACTTCGCCCAAATCATCCAGACTGTTTGCTCCACCACCAGCATTTCCTGCCCCTGATTCTTCTCTCAGAACCACTCCAGATGAAGTGAAACGGTCCACAGACTTAGAATTAGCATCACTGGGCACAAGGGTTTCTCTAAAATCATTTTTAGCAGACAATTCAATCTCCAATGCCAAATTTCTTTTCACAGAATCATTTTGTGAAGTTACCAAGTAGTTTTCCAAAGACCCTTTTGCACTAGGAGATGAATCTTTAACAGTTTTCGGAGACAATGTTCGCTTTTTCTTTGATGCAAAAAACTGTAAATCCAAACCACATACTTCTGAATAATCTAGGTTTCGAATAATAACAACAATAACACAATAAAAGTCATATATTTCCAAATAATTCTACTTTTCCAATCATAAGGTAATATATTAACACTCAAAATTTAACTTTTTTTTCTTTTTTACGTTTTCGCAACATCAAGAACTCAAATTGAAGTTAAAAAACTGCAAATCCAAAACAAAAACTTCAATAAAAGCACCAATAATCAGATTCAAGTAAAACATTATATATAATTCCACATTAATATATCATTTTTTTTTGTTTTTGTTTTTTTTTTTTTTTTTTTTGCATGATTTCATAACTTCAAGAAATCAATTATACACCTAATCATAAATTAATAACAAGAATTAAAAGGAAAAGCATTAACAAATTGAATTGAAAATGCAGAATACCTGATCAATGCGACTTCGAGATGTATCGGAATCCATAATCAAGTGAAACCCTAATTAAAAACCCTAATTCGGAAGAAAGAAAAAGAGTTACAGCAAAAACTTACTTAGAGAATTAAACGATTGAAATTCGAACTTCACACAAGAGAAAGAGCGCCATAATTTTTGCAGAAATTGTGTCGAAAAAAAAATTGAAACCCTAAATTGGAAAAATTGGGAAGAGAGAGAAACATTAGGGCGAAAACTTACGAAGAGAAGAAGAATGATATTCAAACTTCAAATGTGAGAATGACCGCCATTTTTTTGCAGAAAAGCCAAAACAAGTATTGTTCGAAAGAAAGAAGAAAGTAAATTACGGTGGGGCTACTCGTATGATACGGGTATAAATAATGTTATACTGCGTTATTTTTACGAATACGCGTATTTTACAGCTTAAGTCTAGGATGTAGCGTTAAAAGTACGGAATACGCGTATTTTACCATGTATTCCAAAATATAATACTACAAAAATAATGTGTATTTTTAGTGCACAAAGAATTTTTTTTTATGTCACTGCTTAAAGAAATTTTTTAATAATCCTAAGAAAATAATACTTCCTATAAATAATACTAAAAACATTTTATTAATTTTGCTACGTATGTATAGAGTTGTATTTGGCTATTTTTACAAAGTATATACCTCTATGTATAGATAAAATTGTATCCACACATTGGGTAAAATACCCATTTTTAAAATAGGTCATAAAATCCAACTCTACATGACATATTGTGGTATGTATAACTTTTTATTTATATTATTAGTAACGGGTTATTTATCTAAAACATAGATGTAACTTTTTCTCCTACGTATTAATCTAATTCAAACACTTTCTTCTATTACAAGTATTTACATGCTTGTACTTTTGCCATGTATTCTCAATTTATTTCTATTCTATATCTATGCATGGAATGATCACTTGTAACTTGCCAGCTTGCTTCGTGGCTATGAAGTGTGGTAATGAGAACATATTTGTATGTATTGAGTATGTACATTAAGTTACGCCAAAATTTCCAATTTTTATTCCCACTGTAGTGTTAGTTCACATTTAATTGTCTTTTTCTAAATAAAAAAGTTATTATTGTCCCCTATGACCAGTAAAACTTTTCCAAACTTTAGTTTTGAGTGTAATTTAGAAAGGAAATCTATATTCAACATAGTATTTAATTAATTCTAAAATTTTCATAAAAAAAATTAAATAGGGTAATTATATATCGATAAATGTAGTCAAAATTAATATAAATAAATACTAAATGCATAGCTTAAAAATAAAAATAGCCAAAAGTGTCAATAATTATATAATTAAAGTTAGTTTTTTTATTTAACTAGCTAACACTTTTTTTTTAACGTTATATACTAATTAAACTAACTGATGAAACATGTATTATGTAGACTTCATTGCTGACTATAGTGATTTTTCGGCTAATCAACCACCTCAATCACTCTATTAGACACCACTCCATCGAACCAAAACCAATTGATCAACCACCACCATATATCACCCACAAAATACCACGACCACGACCACAACCACCATCAACACTACCTCAACTTCCAACCCCTAGATTCAAGCCGCACACAACTCGACTTCCATCTCAAGGCTAAAAGTAATTTGTTTAATATCAATGAAAATTTACTCTCAAGTCTTAATTAAGCTTTATGTAATTAGCCATTAGGAGCAACCAAATTAAAATCTCTTGTATGTGTTAGTGGTTCTCGTGGTTAGTCCAATAATTTCAATTCCATTCAACAGAAGCATAATTGCATGACATAAAACATGTTCTAAAACATGAAGACATGAAATCAGAGTGGAAGAACAAATACATCACTCATGCACTTTAGTGTTCACATCATTCTATCAACATGAATGAAGATTGTTTTGTACACACATAATATAATTAACCATAATCTTACTCATGACTTGAACATGAAAGCTCTCTAACTTCAGTATATAAAGCTACTTCATAATTTCATGATAACACACTAAACCATACAATCATATATTTCATTCATTATAAATCAAAATTAACAATGCATGTTATCATAGTCACCAACTACTCTACTAGTTTCTCCTTAGAAATAAGCCCTCAAGAGCCTGTTCTCGAAATCAAAGAAAAGATCTCAAACATCCTAGGAATCCCCGTATTCTTCCAAACACTTTCTGTTTTAGGCATAGAGCTAATCAATGGACTCGACATGGATGACTACCCCATCATCGATGAAGGCACAAGAATCGAGCTAATTGTCAGCTCGATTGAAGACAACATGCCTCCTATGGACTACTACTCCTCTGAGCAATCAAGCAGCCATAACAAAATCCCGGTAACCATAAAATTTTCGACTAGGGAAGTAAACATAGAGGTAGATATCATAACAGAAACAGTAAGAAGTCTTAAGGAAAAAATCCACATTATTGACGGTACACCCATTAAGAGGATGTTATTGTACACTTCAGGGGAAGAAATGGATGAAGATTTTAAGCTATTAAGTGATTATGCAATACAAGAATACTCTGAAATAACAGTTTTTCTTAGGAGTATGAACAGGCTTAAGGCCGAACCTCCATGTAGAAAGCTAAAGATGGTTGTACAAACGTCTAAAAGTTTGCTAAATGCTGCAAGTATACCATTAGAAATGAAGGACTCATGCACTGTCAATGAGGTGAGGCAATTACTGTTAAGTAGGCGGATTTTGCCTATGGATGATTACATATTTATTCATAAACAGAGGATTATGCGCGATAATTGTTCTCTTCGTTGGCATGGAGTTGACAATGGAGATTATCTGTATGTTTTCAAAGGAACAATCAGCAAGGATGGATGCTAGAACTTATAAGATTAGTGCTAGTGATTAAGCATATATATATATATATATACTTAATTAATTTTTAGCAGTAACATTATTGATTGTACGTTTTAAGGACAATTTAAAGGTAATGTGTTTGCATAATTATAGGTAAGCGATCTATATACTACTATACGGTAACATCTATATATAACTTTATTAATAGACATTTTACATTAGCAGGAAATGGTTTGCTTGCATGATTTTGTTGTTATTGCACTTAAAGTACTGGACAAATTGACAGATGAGCGTTTGCCGAAATTAGAAGCACCATATTCATTGCACAAAATTTAAATTAACCGATTTACTTTTGTTAATTCTAATTCTACTTCTATTATTTTTATAAAAAAAAATTATAGTTGTAATTTTAAAGAGTAACGTATGTGTTATAAACTACTCTTGAATTGATTCAGGGTGGATCTTTGTATAATTGTATTGTTACTGAAATTTCACTTACTAGTTTAAACATTTTGGTACAAGAAGAAAAATAGCCTATACATCTTTCTCTTCTCAATGTCAATTCATGTGTCAACAATAAGCGAGTTTGACATAACACAACCTGTTAATGAATTAAACTAGATTAAAATTAATGAAGTTAGAATAGTAAAACAGCCAACTTCATTATTAACATTTATTAATAGCAATTAAATTCATAAATAAAACCATCCGAATTTAAGTTTAGTCATTTCTATCAAGAATGTAAAAAAGTTTGAACATTTAGTAGACACAAGATGATATAATTTTGCTAATAATAATGTGGAGTAAGAATGTATGAGGTGAAAGATTCACACCGTATATTATTATCTCGGGTATCAAATAGACCTGATTATTTATTGTCTCTACCTCATTAAATTAGATTGGTCCCTTGTACAGTCACTATTAAATCCAGCCATTATAAGCTTCCACTATTTATTTCATCTTTTCTATTTGAAGGTCATAAAATCATAAGTACCACCAACATAAATCTATGTAATGTGTGTACCACCATTGATGATACAGCTCAATTGGTTGAATACAAACACCCCCACTTTCTTCTTTTTAGCATTTTGTTTGGAGTCAAAAAGATAAAAAAAAAACAAAAGGCCTAATTCCTTTTTAATGTGGACACAAATTTCACTATTCACTCAAATTCATTATCCCTAATTTGCAACCCCAATTCCATGACATATCTCCTCAATTCACTCCAAAAGAAACCATCAAAACGACGTCGTTTCATGCATAAAAAAATGTGTACGTTAACATTTTAAACTCATGGAAAAGGACACACGTACAACCCCAAGAAAAAAAATTTTAACACTTGAATTTCCTAAAATACCCTTTTGCACCGCTTTCCCTCTCCTCACACTCATCACCATTGTGTCAGTGTACTCTTCTCACTCTCTCTGTCTCCCCTTTCTCTCTCTTAAAAAAATAAAAATAAAAAACCCTCCATTTTCGCTTCCTTCAATCTTACCTCTCTAATCATCTCTTTTTGACCCCTTAATTAATCAATAATTCACATTTTTGTTTCTTCTCTCTTAATTTAATTTGAGTGGTTTAATGTGAATTTAACTTATTGCAGAGATTTTCATTTCACACTAACATCAAAAAATTCCTCTTTTAATTTCCTATTTCTATCAACATTACATGCAAAAAATTCTCTTAAATTTTATCAGTAACTGATAACCTCTTAATCAAAAAAAAAAAATCAAATCTTTTCAAAAAAATTTCCCAAAAAACCCCCCACAAATTTCAATCTTTTCACTCAAACCTCTCATTTCCCTCCTCAAATTTCTAAACTTTTCTTAAAAAATCAAAACTTTTTTGAAAAATCCCACATTATTCTTCATATAAACTTGATAAAAATCAAAACTTTCTTGAAAAAAACCCCACATTTCGTTGATAAAAATCAAAACTTTACATCGAAAAACCCCTGATTTAGCAAATTTGAAGTAAAATGGGGTGTGCTCAATCAAGAATAGACAACGAAGAAGCAGTTTCACGTTGTAAAGAGCGGAAAATCTTAATGAAAGAAGCGCTTTTAGCAAGAACAGCTTTTGCTGTTAGTCATTCAGCTTATGCTATGGCTCTCAAAAACGCTGGTTCAGCTTTAAGTGATTATGGACACGGGGAAACCTCTTCTGACACGGGTGGCCCACCACCTCCCGTGCCAGCTGCGGCCCCACCACCACCTCCACCTCCACCACCGCCGCCCCCACAAGAGCCACTTCCACCACCTCCACCCCCATTGCCTGTTTACACCCCTTCTCCCCTTCAAAGGTCTGTCACAATGCCGGAGTATTCGAAACGCAGCGTTCCGAAGATGGGGCCCCTTGAAGGGGAGGGGGAGGAGGAGGAGGAGGAGGTGGAGGAGAGAAGAGGTGGAGGGAAAGGTGTGGAGGAAAATGGGATGAAAGGGATGGCTTGGGATTACTTTTTTATGAGTGATAATAATATGATGGGTGGTGCTGCATTGGATGAAATTGGTGAAGAAGATGAAGAATTAGATGATGATGACGACGAGGATGATGATGATGATGACGAGGATGATGATGATCATCATCATGATGTGGGTGTGAAGAGAAATGGGGGGTTTGAGTTTGAGACACCGCAGAAGATGGCGGAGGTGGGGATGGGAATGGAGACGCCGCCGCCTCCGCCTCCTGATGAGGAGAGGATGAGACAGTTTGTGCATTCCAATACCGCCCCGGCGGAACTTATGAAGAGGGCTGCTAAAGTGGAAGGTGTTGATGAAGGTGGTGGTAATAGTGGTACTACTACTACTACTACTAATAATAATAATAAGGTGGATTTAATGAAGGTTTTGGAGGATATTGATGATTATTTCCTTAAGGCAAGTGAATGTGCTCAAGAGGTTACTAAGCTTTTGGAAGCTCATAAGTTACAATATCACTCTAATTTTGCTGATAATAAAGGTTTTGATTTTGTTCCCTTATTTGTCTTTTGTTTTGTTATGTATGATTGAGGTTTACTTGTGGTCCCATTTTGTTGATTTACTTAATTAAGGTCAAAGATTAATACTTGAAAATGTTAATTTAATTTGGTAATATGTTATATATGTTGACAACATAATGTTGTGGCTGCTTGTGATCAATTAATAAGTCCCTTTTTGAAAGTTGAGTGGCAATATAGTGAAATTGAATCTAAAGTGTTTAGTGATTCTATTGGTGATTAGAGTATCTAGTGGAAGTATAATTATCTTCTGTTTCTTTGCTTTGTGATCTTTGTTTATATGTCAAACATTTTCTGTTTGTATTTTTGTTTCAGTATTTATAATAATCTAATCATGTTCAAAGGTTATATACTTATATGCTTATTTCAAGCTACTATACTCTAGATTGAGTCTTTTAGATATTGCTTTTTTTTTTTTTTTTCTTTTTTTAAATATTATAGAACTGTATCTTCTGAATTAGTTAAATATAATTCCCATGTGTTTGATTTCCTGTCTTATTTACTCTTTATGTAAATAAACATCATGATTTTGTGAACTTGGTATGTTTGCGCTTCTGATTATGGATAGCATGTAGGTTACTAATCGATGAAAGTTTATGTTTGGGGTGATGGTATGTTTCGATTTGGAAGATATCCTCTCCATGACTTTCATGGGTTTCGTCTCGTAATACTGAACCTATTTGTGTATGTGGTGGTCTTGATGAGGTTCGCCTACATTCCCAAATCATAATCTTTCACCATTGTTGTGTCCTAGTATTAGTGTGATGAAATCTCTCTTAGTTTGGTGAGTGCTCTGTACTAAGCGTAGATTGGTTCTTTTCAATTGTGTTCATCAAATTTTTGGTTGATTATTCCTTGAAGTTCTTTCCATTTGGCTATGATACTTGGCAAGGCTGTTAGGATCCCTTTTTGTTTGTGCTGCTTTTTTATGTGTGATGCTAACTGATGCACTCTGTAGATCTATGTTGCTGCTAAAAAAATTAACATGAACTCTACCCTAATAATTGAAGCTGAGTGCCAAAAGAAATTTCGGGTTTCTTTGAGTGATATTTGCATTATAATATCTGTAGTGTTCGTTGAACTGCTATTCAAGTGTTTTTAGTGTTGATATGGATGAAGTCATTCGTAAACTTTTATATTTTCACAGTCCCGGTTGATCACGCTGCAAGAGTTATGCGCGTCATTACTTGGTCATCGAAAGGCTTTCCTGATGGCAGAACAAATGACTATGAAGATAATGAATCCCTTGCAACTGTGTTGGATAAATTGATGGCTTGGGAAAAAAAGCTATATGAAGAAGTTAAGGTACATTTGTTACTCTTTCTTGAACTTGTCTTCACCTTACCTTTTGTTGCTCCATGGTTGTCCTCTTCTTTCATCTCAGGGCCTGCATGTCTAAAAGGACTGATATATACATGTATGATGGTGATATTGCAAATAAAGTGAGAGTAACGATCCCACTAATTGGGATCCACATGGAATGTCGACATTAACTTTTGAAATTATGAAAGAGACAAAGTAAATTTCTGGAGTTAATATTTAATACAACAACGCTTCAGTCCCAAATAATTTGGGGTCGGCTAAACATGAAACGATAAGAAAAATCGCAAAAGCTATCTGTTGAGTTGATATGAAATGCTTATTAAATTTTTGAATCAATTGGTTGCTTATCTTCAGAGAAAACTGGAAAGATTAAGAGACAATTAAGCGCTAACTTCCTTTTTGTATGAAAAAAAATGTGCTATTGCTGAAGAACAGATATTTTATTGGACAAAAATGAACAAGATGTTTTGATTTACCCAGTTGTATAGCTACTATAGTATTTGAATCTATTATCCCAGAGATAGTAAGATGTACCATTGTTTTTTTTTTCTTCGCCCTACACGATGCCACGAAGAGTTGAATTTTCGGAATACCCTCTAATCTCTAGCTCTTGTGGACTTATGGTGATGTTTTAACTTGCGTCAATTTAAGATATTCATGAAAAATGCATGGATTTTGTTGTTAGGCTGGTGAGCTGATGAAGCTAGAGTACCAGAGGAAGGTGTCAGTGCTTAATAGACAGAAGAAACGTGGTGCCAATGCGGAGTCACTTGAGAAAACAAAAGCAGCTGTTAGTCATTTGCACACTCGATATATTGTTGACATGCAGTCCATGGATTCAACAGTGTCAGAAGTTGATGAATTGCGAGATATGCAATTGTACCCCAAACTTGTTGAACTAGTTGATGGGTAATTTACTTATCCTTGTCTTTGTTTTATCATGAATTCATGATTTCTAATTTTGTTACTATCATGCACCTTCTATGCAATATTTAAGGTGCTTTTTACACTTTACCTTAATAAGTGGACCAAACGGTGTTTCAATTTTACTTATAATGATATAGGATTTTTTGTCGGTTAATACCTTGTGAACTTAGACCTTTTGTGTCACTTATTGTAAATTAAAACCTTATATCAACTGCTACGCTCACCTAATTAATTACCCCTTCTCACCTCCCATTTATCCCATTTGCTTTCCTTTTCTCTGTTGTTATTCTCTCTCCTCTCTTAAATCTTTCATTTTTCTCGCTATCAACTGAAGAACTTGACTCCCATCGTTGAAACTCACAAATCTACTAATCAACTCATCATCTATTACTGAGCTTTCCTTTTCCTCTCCTTCTCCACCCACAAAGTCGTTTTGAATGCTTGTTGACACGTATACAAAAATAGAAATAGAGGAAGAATAGCAGAAAGAAAGAGAGGAGGAAGGTTCTAGATTGTTGTGAGAAGTAGGAGAAGAGTGTTTCTCTTGTTCGAGATTGGAAATTAAGAGTCATGGTTGATGATAATGGCATTTCTCTTGTGTTCTCTCTCCTGATTTTTGAAGATTATGACGATTATGATTTCATTAAATAACGATAAAAAATGGATTTATATGAAGAACAAACGATGAGGTATGAATGTTTGGATTGCAACTACTGGTAATAGTCCAAATCAGCATATAAACAATGAAGGAATTATAAGGGGAGGGTGGAAAAAATAGAAGAAAAGGAAGGTTAATGGAGTAAATAAGAGTTGAGAGTGAGAGGGGTAATTTAATCAAGTGCATGCAGCTCACTTGACGGATCAACAGTCATCTTTTTGACTTTTTTGCAGGAAAACGTGATTAAGGTCTCGGTTTTAGAAGTTGCAGTTGATATAAGGTCTTAATTTACAAAAAGTGACTCAAAAGGTGTTAGTTCACAAGTTGTGTAATATAAAAGGTCTTAACTGACAAAAAATTCGATGATATAAGATTGAATGGTGCTTTTGTCTCTTTAATGTGCTACGAATATTTTCATATTCCTTGTCGTTTGGTCGCTATTTTACCAATTTTATTGCATGTCTCATTCTCAGTCTGTATTTTGCATGCAAACCACCTCGTGATAATTTACTGTCCAACAAAGAACTCATGTTATCTAGTCTATTTTCAAAATGGCAGTTGTGCGATATAAAATAGTAGTGCTAATTATTAATCATCATTGACTAATGTGGATTGTTGGTAATGGATAAATGCAGGATGGCTAAGATGTGGGAAGATATTTGCGTACACCATGACAATCAGCTGCAGATTGCTACGGAGCTGAAATCTCTCGATGTTATTATTACTCCCCAGGAAACTAGCAAGCCCCACTATCAATGCACCATCCAACTGTCAGATGTCATTCAACGATGGCAAGAACAATTTGAGAATCTTGTAAACCAACAGAAACATTATGTACGCTCGCTAAACAGTTGGTTGAAGCTAAACCTCATCCCCATCGAAAGCAGCCTAAAGGAGAAAGTATCGTCCCCGCCCCGGTCCCATAACCCTCCGATTCAGTCCCTCCTCCATGCGTGGCATGATTCCCTAGACAAGCTCCCGGATGAGGTCACAAGAACTGCCATCTCTTCCTTCAGTGCCGTGATCAAGACCATCAGATTGCATCAAGAGGAGGAGATGAAGTTGAAAGAAAAGTATGAGGAGACGAGGAAGGAGTTTTTAAGGAAGAACCAGGCGTTTGATGACTGGTATCACAAGTACATGCAGCGGAAGGGTCCTGAAGCAATGGATCCCGAGAGAGGCGATGATGGGACTGGTAAAGATCCGGTGTCCGACAAACAGGTTGTGGTGGAGACGTTAAGGAAGAGATTGGAGGAAGAATTGGAGAGACATCAGAGGCATTGTGTTCAGGTGAGAGAGAAGTCACTTGGAACCCTTAAAACCCGGTTGCCGGAACTTTTTAGAGCTCTGTCAGAATATGCTCATGCCTCTTATGATGCCTATAATAAACTGAGGGCTATTGTTCTTTCCCATAATTCCAATGGTGTTCCTTCTTGACATTGTTTACTGCTGTTTTAATTGTTGGTATATTATTGCTTTGTATAATTAATTTAAAATAGGTAGTTTGAGCTATGGTATGCTTCTTGTAGGCGGATTTTTCCTGTCCTTGTTTTGTGTACTAGGAAGTATATACTTCGTATATAAGTAGCGGACCTCATCTATTTGAATTTGACTTCTTGTAGGAAGTATTTGCCATGGTCTAGTAGTCCTAGTTAATAGAAACTTTGTGTTATTAGGGAAATTCGTGTTTTCCTAGTTTAGGTCATATTTAACTCACTTGATGATCATGAATTACATTTCAATTTGAAGGTGTGATATTAGTCATATCTATCGTTTATGCGTGTGATTCTGGCCTGAGTGGAGAAATGCTCTTTCAACAGCCTGAGACTAGTTTGTCTGCCTGTGTTTTAGTTCAGCTAGAATTAATCAACTTCGTAGCTCAAGGCATGCTTAAAGGCGTTGGTGATGGTGAGATTGCCAAAACTAAAAGGGTGGTGTAACAGAGCATCAAGGGAGGCTCTAAGCAGGTCGATGCCTCCACTACCAAAACTGGAGTCTTATCTTTGTCAGCCGTATTCACTTCATTGAAGCGGTTGAATGGCAAGGCTGACTAGTCTCTGTGAGTTACATACATTTACAGACTATCCGCAAAATTGAAGAAGCTACCGTTGGGGATAACTTTCTTAACAACACTTGAAAAGCTGAGAATTAGAGATATGGAAAACTTAACAGAGATCCCAGAAGAGATTGGCAGCTTCTCCCTGCTTACTCCCTATATTTATTCAAACAGATTTTCAATTTAAGTGGAGTGAATGTTGAATTTATTCGGAATTAATGGAGAGCAATGTATTATAAGCGGGTTGTTCATGGTTCAAGTACCAGAGCTAAAGGTTATCGATTAGTCTCAATTGAATTGTAAATGTCTTGTAAATAGATTATATAGTTATCGACTTTTAACAATTTAGTTTTTTAAGCCTAAGCACTTTACATTTTGGTCGAGTGTAGAGGTACTAGCTTCGATTTATTTTGTAACCTTCCACAATTTTTAAAAAGATAGTCGTTTTATGTTATTATCATCTTAATATAAATTGTGACTTGAAAAATAATTATTGTGGCTCGAAAATAGCTATTTACAACATTAAAAAAAAAACTGCGGTAAATTTGATAAATTAATTGTTAAATTGTTGAAGCGAATCCATGATCCAACGCTACGTATTGTAATTTGAAACTACTCCGCCAGTAGTCCGCCTTAGTAAAACGATGCGTTGCAGTTAATTGTGTTTCTGCTTAATTAGCAAACTGAGAAATAGAACCCAATAAGACCATTGAAGCCGCAACACTTGAACACAGCAACGAAACCACAAAAACAACAGACAATAAAAATGCAGAAATTTAAAGGGGTTTTTAATTCCAGAAATTCAATTCAATCTCTCAAATTTCTATCTTCTTATAGAACTTATTTAGCTCAACCTAATTACATCTCCCAAAATGACCGTCTTGAAGACCAGGTTTTTTTTTTATTTAATTTAAATTTTAATTTGGGTATTTTTATTTTGATTTTTATGTAATTTTTAGCAATACCCAATTTTTATTTTTGTTGAATTTTTTTGTAGGTTTTGGTTGAAGGAAGAAGTAATTCAAGAGCAGCAATTCTTAACACACCATCTTCTCTCAATGCCATTACTACTTCTATGGTACTTTAATTAATTACTGCAAATTTTTCTTTTTTAAATTAATTAAAAATTGAAAATACCCTTTAATTTTTTTATTTTTTTATTGTAGGCTGGTAGATTAAAGAGATTGTATGAATCATGGGAAGAAAATGCTACTCTTGGGTTTGTCATTATGAAGGTATTAATTACTACTTTGCCATCATCTATTAACCCTAGTTAATTTTTGAGTTACAGAAGAAAAATAAAAATTGAATCTTTAAGTTGTTTGAAATGCTGAATTTGTGTTTTAATTCTGAAAAAAGGGAAATGGAAAAGCTTTTTGCTCTGGTGCTGATGTTGTAAACCTCTATCATCTAATTAATGAAGGTGGGTTAAGTTAGCTTTTTTGTTTTGGTTCCAAGATGAAGTCTTTTAGCTGATTCTATTAATATTAGCTGATTTTATTTTTTTGTTTATGTTCTTTTGATTGTTTGTAGGAAAAGTTGAAGAATGTAAGAGCTTTTTTGATACATTGTACAGATTTGTATACCTCATGGGAACTTATGTGAAACCCAATGTGAGTAATTTGAATCATTATTGTGCCAAGTTCTTTTTAAACATTTTTGAAAGATAGCTATTTTGCATATGATTTGTTTGGCTTTGAATATTGGAACGGATGTGTCGAAATTTTACCCTTTTTTGTATCAACTAAGATGTAGATTACTGCGAATGTTGGGGTGAATTTTCATTAAACGATTTCTGTTTATAAAGATTCAAAATGTTATCATACTAACTTAGTTTGCTTAAATGTGTAGGTTGCTATCTTGGATGGTACCACCATGGGAGCTGGGGCTGGTATATCTTTTCCGGGAATGTTCAGATTGGCAACAGATAGAACGGTTTGTCCCTATCATATGAATTACTTCTGTCTGTTATTTTATCAATTCTCTTTGTGTACACTGTATATTTACTGCAACTACTATATTATAATAAGTGTTATTTGTTGACTTTGGAAGGAAGAACGAGAATCAAATTGGGTTCAGAGTTCTCAATTCTTCCTGTAACATCTTTGCTCTAATGTTCAATAACATTGGCGTTTAACAAAAAAGTAAAGGACCATTGCAACCACAATGTTCTTATATATTGTCCTTGGTCCCTTGATGCTATTCAAAACAATTTGATGACTTCCTTTAATCTTATGTAGTCTGCTTCTTTTTTAAAACTCACCCTGACTCAACTTTTCATTTTAAGCAAAGTTATTTTAAATGTGGATTCAACAATTTCAGGTATTTTCTCATCCAGAGACACAGATTGGTTTCCATCCTGATGCAGGGGCCTCTTTTTTCCTTTCTCGCCTACCTGGTTACCTAGGTTAGTCTTTGCCACTTGTGTATCTGATGAATGTAAAAGCATAAACACAGACTTGATGCATAGCAGTTTAGCTATATATTTGTACCAGTGGATTCGTGTGTGTAGAATTCCAAGTGTTTGTGTATCATTTGGGCCACTGTCCTTGATAACTAAAATGAATATGCTAGGTCCGCTCGTATAAGTGTATAATGATTTGTTTTTATGAATTTGAAAAAAGGAACCATAATCATAAACAACCAGACAGTTTAACTAAAAGAAGTTGGTTAAAGGGTTTACCATGCAAAGCTTCACAAGTTAAAATGACTTGGTAGGTTACATGAAGTTAGATAGAGTAGTTTTAATGGTTCACACCATAGGTGTTATTTTCTTTGCTTGTAAAGGCACTCTGAAATCTGAACTCTAATGCCTTGTAGTTTAATTAATTCTTATGCTTTCTTCTAATCTCTTAATCATCACCTTTTTTTTTTTTTGAGTTATGATTTGCCTGCATTGTTGCAGGAGAATACTTGGCTCTGACTGGAGATAAAATGAATGGTGTTGATATGGTTGCCTGTGGTCTTGCTACTCATTTTTGCCTGAATGCGGTTGGTATTTCTGCTATGCTAGCTAAGTAGTCTAACTTGCACCTGCATCCTCAAATTCTTCTTTTGTGATGGATATGGCAGAGACTTCCGTTGGTTGAAGAGCGTCTTGCTAAATTGATTACAGATGATCCCTCTGTCGTTGAAAGCTCACTTGCTCAATATGGTGACCTTGTCTTTCCAGACAAAAATAGCATTGTTTACAAGTAATGTTATGCTTCTGTTTCCTTTAACCTCAGTGTGATCTTTTGCTTAGCCTTTTGCTAAATCATTCTAAAATTCAGTAGTTGACATCTGGTGCTAACGCTTATACTACTGAATTCGCTTTATCCTTTACTGTCTGTTTGCATTATGGGTATTGAATTCGCTTTATCCTTTACTGTCTATTTGCATTATGAGTATTTGACGAATGAGTATGAAATTAAGCTGTAACTCTGATATTGACTATTGCTTGTGCTTGATATTGTAAGTAGAAATTCTGAAATTTGTTTACTATTTCTGCATCTTGAGAACCTAAACTCTTGAATGGAAGGGCTGGATGATGCTGTGCTGAGATCCTGAGATGCTAATCACTTTGTGATTGAATTTGATAATTAACACTTAAGAGGAATGCACTATGGCTAAGCAACAGTTATAGGTATCCCATGCATAAAAGTGCATTGACCAAGGAAGTGATGCAACAAACTTGCCCAAGTCTTTCCAACTATCTCTGTTGGAAAACTGCACAAAGAGCACATACAAATATAAAATACAAGCATTTCAAACATTGCTTTCACAATACCGCTAGTGTAATCTGGCAAAAGTAATGTTGGGGCAAATTTTACTGTAATGTAGTACAGTAGTGTAGAGCAATGAATTAATGTATGTGTTCCCTGTTGTCAATTTTCTCAAAGGATTGTTTTTCCTGCTAATCAATTTAGACTAATGACCACATGGCTTCATTCTTCTGTTTGACTGTAATTTTGTATTGCGTTATTGCACATATATCAAAATTAATTCACTTTTAATTCCGAATTGAGATTTTGGAAACTATTTATATTTTAATTACTGTTCAACTTTGCAGAATTGATACCATCGACAAATGTTTTTGCCATGATACAGTTGAGGAAATTTTTGAAGCTCTGGTAAGCATGATTTGATGTGTGCCCTACTCATACTACATTACTTCTAAGCTGATCTATCTCTTTTTCTCGCTTCATGTGTGTGTGTGGTTTGGGGGGAGGGTGTGGAGAGGAGAAGTGATTGGAGGTGGCAATTGCTTGTTTGTTGCCTGAGGAAGGGATATTTTGGCTGATTGTATTCAACTAAAGTATGTGCTGTAAGCCTGTAAAGCAGTAAACTGTTTGTATTATTGAGCTAAGCACAGCTTTTGACTGTTTGTTAGGACAAACATCAGTTAGTTTTCCTATATTGTTTCTAATTCTATAAACCTAAAAATATGTCTGTTGCCATTTTTAGCAATATCTGGATGTTTGAATGTGGCTCTAGAGAAGTGGCATGTTTTGTATGCTATACCTCGCTACATTATAAAGTTGTTTTTCAGGGTCCCTCCTCTTTGGTCTTTGGGATCTTGGACGTTGTTGACTTGTCCTATGTGTTTTTATTAGTTACCCATGGCAACTGATTTTGATATGGTCTGTACTAAATCAAATTTACTGGCGTCCTTGGCAAGTAGAAGGTTGTATGTGCCAGATATTGCTGATCTATTTGGTGCTGATTGATCATTTAGAAAGAATATGGATGACTAATAACTAATTTCAAACTCCAGGTTTATATGCTTAATTTCATCTTGTGGTTTGATAGACTTGGTTGACTATATGAAGTGTTTGGAATTGTGTATTTTTATAATGGAAATCATCTGCTAAGGGGTTCTGGTTATATGTGCATAGGAAAAGGAGGCAACTATTTCATCTAATGAGTGGTGCAAAGCAACCTTGAAGAAACTCAAAGAAGCCTCTCCATTGAGCTTAAAAGTCGCACTGCGATCTGTAAGTTCTAGATAACACTCCTTGCAAGACTCCTTTCAAGGATCTCTGTAACATTTGTTTTTAAATTGTTGACTTGTTACTTTGATGTAATTCAGATCCGTGACGGAAGATTTCAACCTATTGATAAATGTCTAGTCCGGGAATACAGAATATCAGTCAACTGTGTATCTAAAAGAGTTTCCAATGACTTCTGCGAGGTACTTTCTTGTTAAACTGCCCTGCTTCTAATGTTACGAATAAGCTTTAAATTAACTAACTCTCTGATAATTTCTCTGTTTCATCTTTGCGAAAAAGGGTGTAAGGGCACGATTAGTCGACAAAGACTTTGCTCCTAAAGTAAGCTCTGACCTTCCCTTCTACTCTGTTTTTAATGTTTGCATCCATTATAAAATATTAATTTTTTCTTTACACAAAAGATAATACTCGTAATAATTTGCATGAAATTGTGCAGTGGGATCCTCCAACTCTTGAAGACGTAAGCAAGGACATGGTGGATTGCTTTTTCTCACCGCTCAGTGAACACGAACCTGAGCTCGAACTGCCTACATCACTGCGAGAGCCAGACATGTGATAAGCCGATATTGTCCTAACTCATGGAGTTTTTTTGTAACACAATATTTACTTAGGATATGGAGTTCATCCTAGTTCTTGAGTTGGTTATTTTTCTTGTACAAGAAATCTTTTGATTCATAATTCAAATATGATATGATCAACTCTTTTTCCTTGAACTGAACAGTAGAATTTGTTCAAATAAGCTGAATAGTAATTAATTAATGCTACTCTTGTTTTCTCCCATATTTTTTGGAGATTCAGGAAATCAAATTTTCAATTACTTTTCTCTTAAGCAGACACGCAGAAATTATGTATTCTTCATTCAAGACTCAAGAGAAGAAAAGATTCGTACTTTGACAAGAAAGGGGAAAATAAAGATGGTATAACTTTAATTCATTAGAAAATGCTGATTCATAATTATACTACACCATACCAGAATTAGATTACCAAGAACTATTTAACATGTTAGTCCTTTAGAGTATTATCTATTTACCCATCAAATGGAAAAAGAAATTAATCTCGCGAACAATCTTGCAAGATTCACAGACCAAACTCTCCTCGGCTTCTTCATGATAATAATCGGACATGTACCAGTTATCCAGAACTCTATGTTGCTGTTGCAACGAACAAGAAATCTGTGGCTTGGTCTCGGCAATTAGCTTGTTAACTTTCCATATTGATCTCATCAAATCGCGCAGTTTACTCCTACACTCCACTATACCTTTCCCTCCGATCACCCTAATTATGTTCAGCATCAATTCAGCACCCTTCTTACTACATTCTTCGTCTCCACTGCACAACAAAATCAGGCTTAACATATAACCTGCCTCCTTATTTCCTTGTTCTGTTGCCTTTTCGAGATTCTTCAGCCCTTCTTCTAACATCATATCACTGAAATATAACACCTATAATACATTCATAATTATTATCAGTATAAAAAAAAAAAAAGTTATTCATCAATGTATAAATCCTTGAGGATTCATGTATATACCATTCCAAAACGTATAAGAGCATGAGGATTGTTGTTCTCTAAGCACTTCATGAAGAAAGGTTTTGCATTGTCGGGCAGCCATGATCGTAGAGGCATTAAGTTGTCCAAGGATACTTGCTGCAAAATCTGCTTCTCCTCAGAAAGCTCTTGAAAGGCTTTGCAACTTTGTAACATAATCATATATCAATACATAGTTTCACGTACTATTACCCAAACGTACAGATTATAAATATATACTACAAGAATAGTAAGACTAAAACAAAAGAAAACTTAGAAAAGCAAGTGAATGTATAATAACATTAACATGAACATATAATTAACATACCTTAGTTTGCACCGAAATAAATCAACAGGAGACGAAACAGCAACATGAGCAAGAACTTGAGAGATGATCTCGGTAGGAAGGTAGTCCACAATAGGCGGTGTTAGAACTTGATCATGAACTGCAATCTTCTTCTTTCGAATTCTTTTGGATGATTTTTTCATGTCCGTTTGTTTTTTTGTTCCATATTTGAATGTTTTTTCTGCCTTACAAGGAGCCATGGTCATTGATCAATCGATGAATTAGCAATAATCACCATATAAGTGTACATATATTTATAGTAGTGACACCCTTGGTTAAACGATCTAAATAATTAAATTAAATTAAATTCTTCAAAAAATATATCCTAATAATATCCTCATCAAATAATACTATGAATAGGATTTATGTTAGGTTCCACATGTTTAGTACTTGGGAAAATTTTATTAGGAAACTTTTTGTTATGCTTTCTCGTACTAAGTAGAAAGTTTAGGAAACTTGTGTTTTCCTTAGTGTAAGGAAAAAATAATTAGGAAAGTTTCTCATGATCACGTGTCTTTGGTTCTTATAATTACGTAACTAATTTTTCGAGCTTACTTTAACTCCAAGTCGGCTCTACATATTCTATTACCTACGGATTAATAGAAGGGATATATTTGATTATTATACAACTAATACAAGTTCTTAATTAATTTTTAAATTAAATCCTACTACAAATATCGTACTATTAATCTACAACAAAAAAAAAAATATGTCCTTTTAAAAAAGATTTACATGTTGATCCTCGAATCATAGGATAACTCTTAGATATTTGAAATCAGTTAGAAAGCTAATAACACAGTATTAGGCAGGAGAGCAAGAAATATCTGTTTTTTTTTTTCTTAGGGTTTTGGGGAAATTTGGATAAAGAAAAAAAAAATTGTAACTTGGTGCATATGAGCTGGGTCATTGGAGGATCATAAAGCGGGTACTCAACTTGAGAACATTAGGAAACACTTGTAAATACGTCAAATAGTTTCTAAAACGGTTCATCTAATATTTTTACATCACATGCAGTTTCCTCCTATGAGAGATATTTTCGAAGAGTCTCCTAAAGGTTTTTGAGTTTTCAAAACGTCAAAATTCTAGATACTTGAAGTTATCGGGCTTTATAGGAGTTAGTAGTATATAAATAGTGTAATTTAATTAATTATTAAATCAAAGGTAAACGCAAGAAGTATTATAATCAAACTCTTCTTTGAAATTACGATTATTCTGCCCGTATCAAATTAGGGTTCACTTTTTTAGTTTCCATTACTACTTTGAGATGGTGCCATGTTGGTCCATTATTGATTATTCTACTCATATAATTTTTGATCAAAATTCAAAAGTCATTGCTCCTAAGGCGTATCCCTTAATTAAAACTAATTAAACAGAATATAAAATATTTATGGACCATATTATAGTGTTTGATAATAAAATGGCCACCAAAAGAATTAGGGGGAAAAAGAGAAATGTGAATTAGAGAAAGAAGAAAAATACTGTAATAAAGCAAAAAATTATGAACTTCCATAATTAAATAAATAAATTATAAAATAACAAAAACAATTACTTCTACATGTGTTTCCTATTTAACACTCCCTCTAACATTGTTCTCAATGAATTCAGACAATGTAACACTGCCAAATCAGTAATCCGAAAAGGTCCATATAATATATATGGAAGTTTTCATTTGATATACGATTTGTTCAATAATGCTCAATCTACCTTGATGTATAGCCAGCCGAATATAAGTTGTCACTAGTACCACGAACAATACTATGTACAACAATGTTAGGAATGGAAGAAAGTCTCCAACAGCCAAATTTCTCAGCAAGATTGTAGTTCAATCCCAATGCTCAACAGCGTCCGAGCAGACTCTAGCACTTTGTCACCAGCAACTTCTGAACCCTTCTCTTCCCCGAGACCACTGTCCAAAACTTTGGACTGCTCTTCTGCAGATCCCTGAGGTAAAGACTTACTTTCTGATTTGTCCAACAAAGTGTTTGCACCAGAAGCTGTGGCATTTGCATTATTTGGCGAGGCCTGATGATAGTGTTTCTTTGGAACAGGAATTTCGTGGTCGTGTTGGCCTTCATAAGTAACGATAATTGCTGTTGAATTATCAGTAGCCCTTTCGACGTGCTTGCGAACAGGACAGCCTGTAGATGAGCACCTATAATAGCTCCTGACAGGATACAATGTACTTATATCAGAGTGACAACTGAAAAGCAGTAATTGGTATGAGAAAGAAAGTTTAATTGCGTAACCTTAACTATTTCTTTGTTTACTGATGGTAACAGAAGGTACAAGGTTCAACTTGCAGGGTTCAGACTGATGAGTGATGATACAATAAAAATTAGGGGCAATAAAACATTTATGTAGAAACAATCTACGGTGATAAAACAAAAAGGAAATCAATAACATAGTAACATAGAATGGAAAAGAAAAATAAACTCAGAGGTCTCAAACTAACATCTTCAAAAATCAAGAGAAGTGGAAAAGACTAATAAAGGCTAATAAATCTTTCACACAACCGAATTACATCGGTCAGTGCTCAAAATCAAGTCCAGTGACATTTTTACTGCAAGAGATTGGTAAAACCGTATAAGGCAATGGTGATAATGTGACACATATCAATCTAGAGGTACGAGATTAAGGCAAAAATCATAAATCTATACTAAAAATCTTCTACCTAGTTTACAAATAGTTTAACAAAGGTATCAATCAACATGGTGTCCTATTTAATTGCAAAAGATTGAATACAAGGTTATTTACTTATCACAGTAATCACTTCTCCATGAAATTAAGCTCGAAATCAAAGAAAATAAAAGATGCATCAATTCTCGAAGGACAGTCTTTGATAACCAAAAAAAAAAAAAAAAAAAA
>PYUH01000090.1:1174476-1218442 GCA_016808085.1 Suaeda aralocaspica
AAAAAAAAAAAAAAAAAAAAAAAGGATAAAAAAATTCAATACCTAAAACTTGTAAAATCAGAACCCACATCAGAGGAAGAACAATTAACCACAATTCCAAGGTGGGATTTCCGAGAATTTGACATTAAAGTTTTGCAAGGTTTAAAGGAGAGAGTTGAAGGAGGCAAACAATGTGATGATGATGAAGAAGAAGAAGAAAGTATGAATTTTGCAGAAGAATAAGTAGCAGAAATCGCCATTATTGAATTAAATTATTGCAAAGATTCAATCTTTTTGTAAGAAATTTGAAAGCAGAAGATTGAATGAATTTCAGGTTTTTAAAAGTTTTGAGTTTGAATGAAGATAAAATGGTGATTGGTGAAGAAGATAGTGTGCATTTTCATTGTTTTTAATTGGGCTTTTATTAAGGCCATTTTGCCTACTTATTTTTTTATTTTTTTATTTTTTTTACTGTAATTATTCTAAGTTTGATTCCTTAATAACAGGGATAATTATATTATTTGAGGTACTTAAGAATGTTCTGTACTTTGTTTTATGTTTATTTTATTTTTGTCATTTTTAGCTGGGGAAGCAACAGTATAAAAAGTTAAAGAAATGACTCATTAAGCTTAAGTAAATTAATCAATGACTAATGAATGATGTTCAAAATAATTCATTTCATCATAGGACTTTTGAGAGTATCCGTAGGTTATAGTTTGATCATTTTTAGTAATTTATACATAACACAAAATAATTCAATTAGAATCGATTCAAATGTTCAATGTATCTTTACGATATCACTAATTACCGTTTTGTAATCTTTAAATGAATCTTTAAAAGTATAATTTTTGAATTTATACGATTAAAAAATTAGATATCACAAATCATATTTGACCATTTCATAACAAGTGTAGTATGATGGCTTGTAAAAACACAAAAAAAGACAATAAATTAATATACATAATCGGTCCATGATTTACTTTAAAAAATAAAAAATAAAGAAGGGAAAAATTATATTATTGAGCTTTAGGAATCCAATGTGTTCATACTGATCCATTTCTATAATTTTCTGTAGTACAAGTTGGTTTAGAAAGAAACTTTAGAAGGAAAATTGACTTGAGGCTCCCAATTTAGTCTTTACTCTTTAACGTAAGGGTCTCTTTACTTCCGATTAAAAATCCATTCAGTTCAGTTCAGCTCTGTTCAGTTCATCCCTTTTCTTATTTTTCTATTCATTAATCCTTCATAAAAAGAAACTTTCAGTTCAGTTCAGTTCAGCTTCATTCAGCTCAGTTCAGTTTTGCTGTTTTCAATTGAAGTAAACAGGCCCTAAAATGCAAGTTGTAAGACATAATCCAATAATTGAGGAGAATTGGAAATACTTGTACAATAAATAAGTAGACGTCAGAAAGTTTTATATTAGGCAAATTAAAGCATTAGAGTTGTACATTCTTCATTTCCCAGCTTCTAATCATGTTATGAAGAACATTAGGATAGAATTATAAACTTTCTTATGACACAAATACCTAACATCAACAAAAGCATTAAACCAACAGTTTACACAAATATTAACAGAAGACTAGGTTAGCCTAAGACCAAGTTTATCAATTACATCATCAGCAAAGCTGGGTCTCAAACCTAAGAGAGATACCCATGCTAAAGAGCTCCTGGCATAACAGTTTGGCTCCGTATGGCACATTAACCTTCACGATTTCGTCAATGGATTCACAAAACCTGCAGTACGGTCCTCGAATCTTCTTTCCTCCTGGGACTGCCCTCTGGATGACATTTGCAATATTCTTGCACTTCCTGCATACGTGCATCTGAGAGGAGTCACTCAAGGTGAAGAGCCGCTCGTGAAGGTTGGCTGAGGCACCATGAGCAATTAAACAGTCTCGCTCCATCTCCCCAAATTTGATACCCCCAAACCGTTTCCTATCTGCCACCGGCTGCCGGGTCAGAGGATGGACAGGACCTGTATTGCGAAACTTGACTTTATCCTCAGCCATATGAATTAAGCGTTGGTAGAAAGTCGGGCCCATGAATATCAGGGAACGGATCATCTCTCCTGTTCTGCCATTGTAGACCCTTTCGTTTCCCCATCTTGAGAATCCAGCCCTGCAATCATTATGAAGTGAGTCTAATTGCCTAATCACAAATTCAAATTTTGGCTACCTATCGTAGGGAATCTTTAAACAAAAGACAAATTATACAGGCACTACATTAGTAGGTAGAACATGTGTCTAATCTGGAGACATCAAGAGTCCAGCATCTAATTTTTGGATGCTGCTATTATGGTGAATGTCTGAAAGGTATCTCTCAGTGGATGTACTGGCTAAGGATTAAAGATGATATCATTGATCAGATTATGCTATCTATTTTTTTGTACAATGTATTGTTGTTGGTACCTTATTAGTTCCACCAAGTGAATCTAATTTTTATGCTTATTTGAAATTACTTTGAAAACACTAATATCTTTTGCGAAAATTGAAGTCGGTAAAACCAAGGGGTAAAAATCTTCATTTGACGATGCCTATCAAGGTTTGGTATAATAAAAAATGCCTTGGGCTTTTGTGCAAGCCAAATTTGTTTTCTGTTCTTGGTGTTTGATGGTACCTTCCTAGAGGTCTTCTTTGAGTTCAATTAGTCGCCAAATATGTTTATCCGAGTATAATAGATTTCATTCACTTATCAACACTAACTAAAATCTCATTTTTGCACGTATTCATATATGAAACATGAGGCAATTGATAGTAGATACGCAGGAAATGGAGGGGGTGAGAAATTAGAGTGGATGATCATTTTTTTCACAAGAGGGTGGATGACCTTATGGGATAGCACTTTGGTTCATGGAGGGTAGTGAGATTAAGGCTTTGTTTGTTTAATTGATCAATCAATGAAGGCAAATTAGCTAAACATTAATAAAAATAAATTAATATGAGACACAAACCTATGTAGCTGATCTGTTATAGCTTCAACAGAAAGAGTAGAGAACGGGGTAGCATATTTCAAAGAACCGCCACATGCAATGCCTTTTCCTAAGGCAGCCTCTAGGAGTTGGCCAGGAGTTTGTCGAGAGGGAAATGCATGAGGATTGATTACAATATCTGGCACTATCCCTTGTTTTGTGAAAGGGAAATTCTCCTGCGACTCTAGATATCCAAGAACACCTTTCTGCCCGTGCATAGAAGAGAACTTGTCACCAAGACATGGAGATCGAACCTGCACAATTTGACACAGCAAAAGTTCATAGTGAATTCACAGAAAAGAAAATAAAAGAAAAGGATCTTATTTATTGATGAATTTGCAAAAAGAATTTACAGCTAATTACAACAAGCAAATCATAAATATTATTAGTTCAACCCAAAAATAATACTCAATAACATTCTACCTGTCTAAGTGATACAACAGAAAAATTTTTCCCATCATCGTTCGCTGACAAGACGACTTTCTGCACCATGCCTCTTTCTGTATGCTTTAGCTTGACACTATGATCAGCTCCAGATTCAGAGCACCTGCCAATGATGATGTCTCCACTCTGAAGGTTTGCTCCAATGTAGGGAAATCCATCATCATCGAGACTGTCGACCCGCCCAAACTTGCTCTGCATCTTCCCAAAGGTAACAGTTTCGTCTAGCTTCCTCCTCTTCTCCAACGATTCCTTGTTGTCAACCTCAGCCTTGTAACTCCTGATGTGCTCAGTCCTAAACATACCTCGTTCCAAGGAAGCCCGATTCATGACCAAAGAGTCTTCTTGGTTGTAACCAAGATGAACATTAACAGCCACAATGCCATTCTGGCCATTGAAAAATTCAGCCTTGGGAAGTATCTGGTTGCGGCCTAATGGATGTCCTGGCTTCCCGAGACAATCAGAAATTACAGACCGGAAAAGAGGCCTTTGAGGATAGTACATCTGGTGGGACAAAGTATCAACTCTGATGTTGGGGTTAGTACTGGCATATCCTATTGCTTGTCCAGAATGTTTTTCAGATTGGTAAAGAACCCTTCTAGCATGATCATGATTGGCAAAGGGAATGATGCCACAACTGACCCCCAATAAAAATGACATATCAAGCTCACAGTGAGTGTACTTGACAGGGCCTTTTCCCTTGTCTTCAAAGAGATATTTCAGGCCCCAAGCGGTGCGACAATCTTCTTCCTCTTCAGTCCCAATCAGTTCAATTATTCCCTTGCTTAATAGTGTTTCAAAAGAGCAGTCATCCCCTTTAAGTAACTTGGTCCTCTTTAAATTTTCAACTACCAGAAGGGGTCGAAGGATTCTTCCAGCATCACAGAATATTCGAACTTCAGCATTCGGCACATCCCGTTTGATTTCGACCTACAAACGCCAATAATATGTAATGTACCAGAAGCAACATACAAAAATCCAGTGGAAAATTGCACCAACACAAATTATTTAAAAACAAAAAAATACAAAAAAAAAAAAAACAAGAGGTAAAAGTCATTGTAGTGACGTAGCAATAAGTAATTGCTACTATCTAAAATCCAGCACTATCACTTCCAATCCAAAACAAAAGGCATACAACATCCCTTGAACTGTTATAATCATATAAACGACATGCAAAGAGAACCAAGACAAACGTGAAACCCCTAAAATAACAACAAAGTGGTAGGGCATATATTAAGGAGCAACTGGTGGAGGGTACTAAACTGAGCTCCAACAAAATATTATGCTCACCAGAATTAATTACACAGTAAGGAAAAAGGTTACAAGCCTCACACTGTAAACATAGGATTGGAATCGTTGTGTTTAAATAAAAGACAAAAAGCACACGCAATTTAGAATAACTAACACCTATAGTCACAATGATATAAAAATTTACAGCATAATAGTTCAGCTTCACTCTAGAATCAATCAATCAATCAGAGTCATAATCCCAAAATTGGGGTCGGCTACATGAACCAAAATTAATCATTCCATGTGGTCATCCACGTAAATTTTCCTCCTCTAACCCCTGCAATCGAGAACCTCATTCTCCTGTAAATCTAAAAGCTTCATCTCCTTTCTAACCCCTTCCCACCAAGTAATAAATGTGGAAAAACAAAAAGTTACCTGGCTTGGCAGAAGCTTCCTCCGACGCTTTCTTCTTAGCTCCCCAACAAGAGAAAGGGAATCAGAAGATACTCCAACCCACTCACCATCAACAAGAACTTTATCCTTCCCACTCAGCGAAGTACAAGTGTCATTCACTAGCTTTTCCATTCCACAACTGATCAACGTGTCAAGTAGCAAACGATGATCCTTCTCGTTAATATTGCTACTGACAAGTCCAGTGGTAGCAATATTCTTCACAAGACCACAGTTCTCACCATCTGGTGTGGACAAGAAGCAGATTTTTCCCCAATGAGAAGGGTGCCTGAAATCATATGAAGGAATCACCAACAATTAATTCATTCCATAAAAAATGAAGAAAAATAAAGCTGAAAGTATGAGTTTCAGCATGAGAAAAATAATATAAATAACAGCATCCAGCTTAAGTTCAAAACTTTTGTACAGAAAACGATTATGATTTTAGGCCAACATCACAAAAAAAAAAAAAAAAAAAAAAAAAAAAGTAACCAATGTGGTGATATGTTAAGCATCATATGCTTTGGAAAAAGTTTAACTTCTAAACTCCAGAGCATATATTATGGGTAGATTTAGTGCTGTCTTTTACCAGTTTGAGCCTCAGAAATTCAATTGAAACCACCACTATGAAAAATTATAGTATGAAAAGGGAAAAGGTATGATCTGTGTGCATTAAAGAAGCAAATGAAACAGAGTAACAGATTAACTCAAAATATAAGTCAAACTAAACAGCAAACAGATGAAATTCTATGCACGGTACGAAGAAGAAACCTATTCGTTAAAATAATTTCAACAATTTCAACCACAACACTATAAATGACAATGCAATGAAATACTCACGGGTATCGAGCATCTCCAACCTTCCCTGTGTATGACACCTGCTGACGGGTTTTCCTCATGTCACACGTACTCTGCAATGGATTTGTTCGCCTGAGATTTGCAACTACACCAGACACCCTGTCTGACCTTTTGAAAGGATGTGACCATGCTCCAGTGGAAAATGATCTGGTCAGACCATTAGTGACGATTGATGCATCCAAGTAGTGCTCAATAGAATGCAAGTCACGATCCCCATAAAGGTCCCGCTGCATTGCCTTTACCATTCGCTTCTCCGCATGCCTCAAATGAACCCTAAGCTCTCTCTCTAGAAGCTCCGAAGCACATTCTAGTCGCTTATTTCTAAAATCATCCCTATTATCACACTTTCTCTTGCCTGAAAATGCCATCAATAGACATTTCACCATATAAGCAAGAAAGCGGGCCTTCTGCTTAGTCCCGGTTAGGCTAGGAAAAAGGGACGCATCAATAAGCTCTCTACAGGATTCAGTGGGAGGGAATTTGCATTCTTTCATAGCTTTATCAATATACTCCAAGGCTTTTCCACTGCGACGAAATCCAT
Organism: Suaeda aralocaspica; assembly: GCA_016808085.1. Lineage (NCBI taxonomy): Eukaryota > Viridiplantae > Streptophyta > Magnoliopsida > Caryophyllales > Amaranthaceae > Suaeda > Suaeda aralocaspica. The sequence continues at coordinate 1,180,944 of PYUH01000090.1, forward strand.
CACACTTCTCATCAGCATCATGAATAGATGCAAACAGAATATTGCTGATACGACCATCATCAGTGTTGCAATCAATCAAATCCACCACCTCCTTGTCAGAGGATACACCCAGGGCAAAGAAAAGTATCCAAATAGGTACCTCTACCAACAGGAAGTACACACTGATAACTTTTTCTCCTCCCTGGATGTTTTCAGCTTTTGGCATCTCTACTAACTTAACAAAGACCCTTCTCTTCTTGAACTCAGAACGATAAGCAACTTTCCAGTCGGGCTCATCAGAGATCCAAAGCCTCTTCAAGCAGGTCTGCTCTTGTGCAATGAAAGTCTGCAATTATCAAATTAAAGATTACCCAAAGTCAATACAGAATACAAAATAACCACACCCAGCCCTAAAGACGCTACTAAAATACTAAAGAACTTCAACTAATATTACTGCAGTCTACAAACTGATGATAACACAGGATAATATAACTAATAAATAAAATGAAATTTAGCTTGCTTTGCAATTTCAAATTGCCAAGTTTGTCAATAATCAGCATTAAGACTTAACCTTATTGAACATAACTGGGGGAAATTGAACCTTCAAGCAATTAGCATCAATTATAGAGTTAAAATAAACTAGATTAAGCAATAGGGCACAGATGTTTTTAGGAAAAAGGGACATGGGAAACAAAAAAGTCAATCATCTTCAAATTCAATGGTACAAAAATAAAAGACCACAGAAAAGATACAAGAAATTCTACCTTCTCAGCGCCCTTGACTATGAAATAACCACCATGATCAAATTCACAGTCCCCTTTCGCAGCTTCACTCATCCAGCAAATATCAGACTTCACCATCACTGGGATCCTTCCAACAATAACATCAGTTATAATATCTTTTTCGATCTTTCTGTCAACATACTCTGATTTCCCAGTTTTAAATTTGTCACTTCTGACCTTCTCTTGTGTATATATCTTAGATAAGAAAAAACAGACCAAATGAGAAAAGGATTGACATCTATAACAATAATAATAGCCCATGACACAAAAGAAAACATTGGTTAACATTAAGCCCCACAAGTTATGCTGATTGACAATTACAGGAGATCCTGAAATACTATGGTTTGTAAATAACTCCATACTTGATAAGCAAAACTGGAAAAGGATAAAAATACAAAAACACTAAATTTCAAAGCTACAAACCTGAAGGTGAATCTTAACACTCAATCTTGCAGAATAAGTCATGTTCTGAAGCCGGGCATGTCGTGGAAGCAATTTAATGAAATCTTCTCCACCATCTGTATGAAACTTCTCTCCAGTCCAAAACTGTGGACGCTCAAGATCAGCCTTCCCAAATTTCACAGAAGCGTATCTCCATCCTGACTCACCTTTCTTTGAGGGATCATAACCTGGATTCACAACAATCTCGTCGATGGAATCAATCACTTTCTGAATTCCCTTATCAACAAAGTAGTTATAGGAATTGATCTGATGACTGATGAGACCATGTTCCTTAAAGAAGTTCGATGAAGCTTTCTTGCAAAAGTTCATTAAGAAAGCTTCACCGAGATCATCAAGGCCCAAGTTCATTACATCAAGATCATCATCGGATTCCATGTCCTCTTCATCCCACAAATTTTCTAATTTGTCTAAATCATCAAATACTTGTTTGCCATTGCTACTGGTGCCCAAGCCCTCTTTTCCCTCAAGTCCCATCTATAGAAAATCAACATAAAACATTCAAAAAACATATTAAACAACATAATAGCAATGTTAAACAGAAACCACAACAGCTGCAACACAAACCGACAAGAAAAAGAAAAAAAAACATAACAATTTTCAGCTTCATAATACTATATAAATTAATAAGATATCGTAGTTTCAATATTAGCTACACAATTGCAATGGAATTAGCACATTCTTGAACTATGAACACAAGAACAACACAAACTACGCGTTTAGGCCTACTCGTGGCACCTAGATTAAAGGTGAGTAGACATCACATACATTGATGTTATTCCTTCAAACTGCGAAGCTCAATTACTTCTTGAACCTCCCAACGGATGATATAAAGTAATTTCATAAGCTGCAACTACACATACAGAGAAATAGGCCAACAACATAGAATAAACCAACAAAATAACACTTATTTACACAAACAAAGCTTAATCAAGTGTTTTGTTAAGCATGTTTCTGAATCCTCATTTCCTTAATACCAATAAAACATGAAATCATGCTAAAATCATCATCATTCCAATAACAAGGAAAAAATAATATCTCATGAACCATTTAATCACCTAAATTTAGAGTAAAGGTTTTGAGTTTTGACCTTGAAATTCGTGAAAATGTTGAACTCCTGTGAGAGTGAGAAAACCCTCTAAAATCCCAGATTTCGTGCATATGACAAATTTGACAATACTCTTAAACCCTAACAAAGCAAAACTGTTTGCTTCTCTAAAACCCCAGATAAAATTCCAGTGAAAAAATGGCTATTAATGAAGTGTCTCAACAAATAAATAACATGCATTTAAAAATAAAATAAAAAATAAATAAAAACACCCAATTTGTCCAAAATCCACCAATTAAACAAAGAAGAAAATAAAGAGGGTTCTTTTCTTCCAAAAAAAATTTAAAAATCCCACCTTTGGCTTGCAAAAATTCAGAATTTCTAACATGCGATCAAAATTATTTCAAAGAAGAAAATCGCATATATAATACATTGCAAAAAAAAAAATAATTAAACCCACTTCAAATTTCTCCATTAAATTCAAAATAAAATGGGAGATGATAGATTGATACCTTCAAATATTAAAGCTTGAACCCAAAAAATGAGAATTGAGAGAATTAAAAAGAAAAACAAAAAATGGGATTTTTGGAGTCTAAAAAGGGGTTTTCAGTCACTGTAATGTGAGAGAGAGATGCTGATTCTGAGTGAAGAAGACTAGAAGAGGGAGAGAGTGTAGAAGGACAAATACTTGTTGTTGGGGGTGTAAATGAGGAAAAAAAAAAAGGAATAAAGATTAAAAATAAAACCCCATTAATGGAAATGCAAACTTCGTTGTTTGGGGTTTTTGGGATGTGAGAGAAAATGAGAAATGATATCCTATGCTAAGGTGTTGCTTGTGATCTGATATGCTGTTAGCAATTTATGATTTGATATTGTTAAGTTGTGAATTTGTACATGATTTCCTTGTGATTAGAATGAGCATGGGTTAGTTTTAGGGGTCCATTACAGCGTGATGCACGGTTTTATTCATCTAATTTATTTGTAAAATTTGTTTATAATAAATATTTATTTAGAGGAAAATACTTGTAAAACGTAGAAATAAATTTATTTTTTATTTATGATAGATAGGTATGAGATATGGAGGAGTTATGTTAAAAAAATTAATTAAATTCTTTTTAGCAACCAGTTGAATAATACAAAAAAAAAATGATGTAATTTATCACTTGTTATGTTAATAATTTATATATAATGTCACAAAATAATTTTCTTTTATAATTATCTTTTGTTTATCACATAAAAAATTATGTAATATATACACAATAGTTGATGATAAATAAATGTATGAAGGTGTATTTTCAATGCAATTTGGGAGAAAAATCACATGCTAATTTAGGGTTGTTTTAAGAGTAGTAGTTAATTGTCGAAGTACATTTATTAGTTTATGTGCATTAATTTTATTTTTTTTTTTTTTAATGCAATTATTAATTAATGGGATTTGGGAGGGAAATGTGGGAGGGAAAAATAAAGAGGTGGGGATTGCTTTAGTATAGGTTATAGATGGGAAAAACATGGTTTTTATCAGTGGTGGGTGGATGTTGAGTGATTGAGTGATCCATTTAGTTAGTTTTATTTTTGGTTTATGTATTGTTTTATTTGACTAGAGTCATGTTTGAGAGTAATTGAATAAATACGTAGAATTTAATTGGTGGATTGCATTTATAGGCTCTATTGATCAGCTAATAGTATTAGACATTTAATTTTAGTATTTGATAACGGTTGTTATTTGTTTGTGAAAAATAACCAATGAAAACATTGTCAATATTTGACATACATCATTTTATAATCGTTTGGTATGAATGATAGATTAATAGCATGATATTTTACAACTAACTAAGCAACAAGTCTTAAAATTCGTGCCAAGCTCATACGATTAAAAATATATTTTCTGTTAATTTTTGCAATATTTAAACAAAAAAACTATCACAAATACTGAAATACATAATAGAAAGATTTAAGTATTGATTTATTAGCTCTTTTTTGGTGCGTTAAATTCTCTTATGTGCATTTTCTAATTTATTTATTATTTAAACTAATTTTAATGTAGAGTATGATTTGTCTAATTTATTTACATTTTAGCGGGGTCAAAATATATTACGTATTATAGTGGGGTGAGAATATACCGAAAGAATTTGTTTTGGTATCAACATAGGCATTTAAAACTACAACACTTGCATTGCTTGCTTGCTTAAATCATATAGGAACAATATCAGGGTCTGTTTACTTCAGCTTAAAATCAGTTCAGTTCTTCTTTTATTTTGCTACTCATTAATTCTTCATAAAAAACTTTCAGTTCAGTTCAGTTGAAGTAAACAGACCCTTAATTATGGAGTAGATCATAGACGACAGCAAAGGTTGAAAACAATCAATGCTTAGAAGTTTTTATTTAAGGATAGAAAAAAGTAATTATAAAACATCAATAAGTTAAAAAATGTATGAAATAAATATTTACATGTTAGGTATACTGTAAACGCATGATATCCGGAACGCAATGAAATGGCATTTTGAACTATATGGTAAAAGATGTAAAAACATAAGAGGAATAAAAATATTACATGTCCATCCTTTGATTCCTTTCTAATAAATGATTAAATTAAAGTAGAAAATGAAGAGAGAGAAAGTTTTTCTATTTCACAATGGTAAGAGTGTTTTTTGCTTCGGAAGGGTGATCGAGAACTTACTTAGTGGCGTTATTGTATACCTCATAAGTACCAACATAAAATCCCAAAAGCAGTGATGAGACGCCACAGAAAGCAAAGAACATGCTCGGATTCAAGGCACTAAGTGTAGGAGATGAATTCAAGAAGTTATATTTAAATATAGCTTTCAAATCAAACGATAAGTTACTCAATAACGTTTATCATACCCACTGTTAGTGATACAAATATTTACTTATATGTTGGTAGTCTTGCATGTTACCGTTTATTAAACAGAAGCTAATCAAGCATATTATGTATGCATCTTATTCGTCTATATGTTCTACTAATGTGTTATGAGCCTTAAAAGCAAAGCGACATTCACTTTGTATCCGACCAAAATCTATCAAAACAAAAAATTGATAGCACCACCATTACTATATATATATCAATTTGCATTAGATAATTTTACTACTACGTAAGTGTGACAATAAAATTTAAGTCGTGCTCATGTAATTACCATACACCCTATCACACCTAATCAAGATTCAAGTTTCTCTCTTTCAATTTGCCTCTATAACAGAAAATCCCGCCAAAACCCAAATAATCCCAATTCAGCTTCTTCACTTCTCTAACTAACTAACTCTTACTCTGTTTTTCGACTAACCTCCATAAACTCGCAACTATAAAAAAGCCTCAACGTAACCTTCCTTTCTCTTCTTCAACAATCAACTCACAAACAAAAATCAGAAATAATGGCGTCAATTTCTCACAAATACTTTCTTCTTCTTGTCTTCTTCATCACCTTCATGTCCTCCTCAACTTCAACCCCGAAAATCGGCGTAACCATCAACCACTACTCATCTTCCATTACTCCACAAACTCCTCTTTCAACCATCATCAGCCGTCACAACTTCACTGCCGTTCGTCTCGTTGATCCTACCCCACATCTCCTCCGTTCATTCTCCGGCTCCTCAATCTCTATCCACCTATTCATCCCCAACTCCCGTATCCCTGCTCTCGCTACGAATCGTTCAATCGCCGCTGTTTGGGTTCTCTACCACGTCATACCCTTCTACCCTCACGCCAATATCACCGCCATTTCCGTCGGTTCTAACACCATCCCCTCAAATGCCACTCTTCTTGCAATTCGCCACATCCATTACACTCTTCATGAATTTGGTATTCGAGACATCAGAGTTTCTACCTCTGTTTCAGTGATTCCTCTCCTAAACTCTGTTCTCCCTCCTTCTTCTTCAAAGTTCATTGAACCCCACAAAAAAGCTTCTGTAATTCCTTTACTTGATTTCTTGAAAGCTTCAAATTCTTCTTTCTTTGTTAATCTTTACCCTTATGATCTCTATCTCTTGAATCAAGATATTGTTCTTGGATTTTTGCTCTGTTTCAAGAAGCTCCTTTCAATTACAGAGACGACCCTTTTACTGGGGTTCGTTATCATAATTTGTTTGATGCAATGGTTGACTCTGTTTTAGCGGCGATGTCAAGAGAAGGGTATGGGGATATTCCTTTGATCATAACAGAAACAGGGTGGCCGAGCTCGTCGGGTGGTAACGAAAAGTCTGATGCGAACATGGTGTATGCAGAGAAGTATCTAAGAGGCTTAATGGATCATCTACAAAATAAGGGTAGTTCAACTTTGAAGAAACATGGAGTTTCTGAGGTTTTCATCTACGAGTTGTTAGATGATGGTACTAGTTCTATTGCTACAGAATGGGGAATACTTCACTCAAATTTCAGTAGCAAATACTCCGATTTTACCCTCGCAAGCGATGAAGATGATGTTGAGGAATTATTCGAGGTGTGGAGGTATGATCTAGTAGGAAATACATCTGTGAAAGAATGGAGGTTTTTGTTCACTAATATGACACAAATGAAGCTTGGTTTCAAGGCTCCAATGGCTGAATCGCAGGACTCTATGTGGTTTAATTTTATGTTGGCTGCTTGTTTGGGGGTTGTGCTTATTCTCTTCTATTGGATTGTTCGGCTTGTTTTCTACAATGAGTTTGTGCTTCTGCTTCCAATGGTTCTTGGAAATGGGTTTGAAGACGAAGAAGACGAGCCTGATTTCGATGGGGGTCAAGAAGCTGTTGTAGATGGTGATGCCGCGGTCATGAATGGTCAAGAACAAGGGGCAGTTAACATTGGGGATGCCTTAGATGTTCATGAGGAAGTGGCTTCTGACGATGGTGGTGATGCCGTAAATGATCAACATTAGGGCGCGACTGTTGATAATGGTGATGCCGTAAATGATCAACAACAAGGGAACGGTAATGGTGCAGTAATTTTTCAAGAGATAATGGTGCATAATCATACTGATGATATGATATTGATGAATATGGTGTTCTGTAGTTAAGTGTGAAGTAGTTTTGATTGGTTTTAGTTTTACTGTACGTAGAGTGTAATGTGTTGTGTGTACATGCATTTGGGATTTTTGAAATCTAGTTTACATGTTGTATGTAGGTGTTTTAGTATGAATGAATAATACTGACGTTAGTCATTTTTGAACCCGATTTGTCTATATAGAAGAGAAGATTTATCCATATTAGTTTTCGATCTTGTTTCCAACTTAGTGTAACCTAGTTAGGTAGTGAATTGTATTAGTTAACTTAATTGATTCTATAGTTGCCTTTCTATTTAAGTGGCAAAATCAGGTTTTTTAATTACCAAAACTGAGTAATGATGGTGAATGAAAGATTATACTACCTCTGTTTCCAATTAGTTGCAACAATTGAGTATTATTTGTGAGATATAAAATATTCAATTGTTGCAAGTAATTGGAAACGGAGGTAGTACATAAATCAATGAAGCACATCAATTATGAATAATGGAAGATTGATTACTTCTAGTGCGTTACTATATTCACTTCATAATATAAGTTATCAAATCTACTTGCATAACACTAAGTAGAAATTCAATTATTGATCATTCGTCTAAACGTCGAAGAAGGTATTCAACTTCAACATCTTTAGTGAGAGGAATCACCCATTCATCATAAAGACGCGACACCAAAGATGGATCAATCTTGTTGTCGCTGCTACTAGTATCGTTGAGGGTTACATCCTGCCCGAAAATCATGGCTTTCTTTTCTACCCTTTGCTTCACCATTGCTTCCACTTTCCCATCTGTTAGTAGATCCATGAGAGTATCTTTGTCCTGACAATTTTCAAGTATACACCAATTCAGTTAAACATTTTAGGTGACGTCTAAGCAGTTTGTACGTACGTTTGTTTGGTATAACCGCATTAATTACTTACATGTTTGCGAATGGCTGCACTGTATGCTTCCGTATCCTTTCTAAACTTCACTTCAGCTACATATTTCCCATAGTGTATCCTCCTTGATATTGCCTGAAAAATTATACTCAATCTTTAATACTCATCAAGGAACCATTTCTAAACTTCACTTCAGCAAGGAACCATTTTTAGTTCTTACAATACAGCATAGGGTGATCAAACTTTCCAGCTATTGATGTTTACTAATTTAATTTTAATTACTCACCTGTAAGCATACAACATCAGAAGAAACAGATAGCGCGTAGTTTCCATCATCACCTTTAGCAGCCAACAACGGTAGATATTGATGAACGTAAAAATCCCAAATGTTCTTATTTACGCTAACAGCAGCTGCTGCAGCAGGCAGTTCCTACAATTGAAAGAGTTGTTAAAAAAAGTGAGCCTAGCTTTCAATTACTTCAATCATTTCAATGGCGAAGCGAATTTACCTGCGGACAATTTTGAGGGCGAATTACTAGTGGAGGCGGTAAGTGATCAGGGAAGAACGGAACTTCTTCGGGGCTCTGGTATCTACCAAACTGTAACACATACACAAGCAGCATTGCCTTAAGAAAGGTACATAACATTTAGTCGAATGTACCAAAACATCTCTTTTTACATATAGTATTTGATAAACCCAAAAAAAAGCTTGGTAGTTGATAGATACTTTCCCAACATATCAAATTAATGAAGTAAAGTAAAGACAGGCCAAATGTGGACTATTTCATGATCAGTAATTTAGTATTTATGTTCAATATGGCTTTATACTTAATTGCTCCATATTGCAAAGACTAGAATATTGGATCATATAGAATATAACATGTGTTTTCAAGCATCAATAATCTCAAACAAAACTCTACAAATAAGAATTTTGGAAGTTTGTGATACGGGGGAACTCCTAGTTTAGCAATTTTCCTTACAAATTACAGAATATTTCATCGATATTTTCAAAACAATCCCAACTTTTATCGAAAAAATAATTTATCACAAGTCATAATATGTGACAACAACGATCAATTTTGACAACCTAAAAGATAATATGATTAGGAATTTCTTGATAGCAATTTTTAACAAGAAAATGTTGCTTGATTAACAAAGCTATACTATTGAAGGCTAACAATGCCTTAATCACATGGGTCCCACTATAACTACTNGGAGGTAGTACATAAATCAATGAAGCACATCAATTATGAATAATGGAAGATTGATTACTTCTAGTGCGTTACTATATTCACTTCATAATATAAGTTATCAAATCTACTTGCATAACACTAAGTAGAAATTCAATTATTGATCATTCGTCTAAACGTCGAAGAAGGTATTCAACTTCAACATCTTTAGTGAGAGGAATCACCCATTCATCATAAAGACGCGACACCAAAGATGGATCAATCTTGTTGTCGCTGCTACTAGTATCGTTGAGGGTTACATCCTGCCCGAAAATCATGGCTTTCTTTTCTACCCTTTGCTTCACCATTGCTTCCACTTTCCCATCTGTTAGTAGATCCATGAGAGTATCTTTGTCCTGACAATTTTCAAGTATACACCAATTCAGTTAAACATTTTAGGTGACGTCTAAGCAGTTTGTACGTACGTTTGTTTGGTATAACCGCATTAATTACTTACATGTTTGCGAATGGCTGCACTGTATGCTTCCGTATCCTTTCTAAACTTCACTTCAGCTACATATTTCCCATAGTGTATCCTCCTTGATATTGCCTGAAAAATTATACTCAATCTTTAATACTCATCAAGGAACCATTTCTAAACTTCACTTCAGCAAGGAACCATTTTTAGTTCTTACAATACAGCATAGGGTGATCAAACTTTCCAGCTATTGATGTTTACTAATTTAATTTTAATTACTCACCTGTAAGCATACAACATCAGAAGAAACAGATAGCGCGTAGTTTCCATCATCACCTTTAGCAGCCAACAACGGTAGATATTGATGAACGTAAAAATCCCAAATGTTCTTATTTACGCTAACAGCAGCTGCTGCAGCAGGCAGTTCCTACAATTGAAAGAGTTGTTAAAAAAAGTGAGCCTAGCTTTCAATTACTTCAATCATTTCAATGGCGAAGCGAATTTACCTGCGGACAATTTTGAGGGCGAATTACTAGTGGAGGCGGTAAGTGATCAGGGAAGAACGGAACTTCTTCGGGGCTCTGGTATCTACCAAACTGTAACACATACACAAGCAGCATTGCCTTAAGAAAGGTACATAACATTTAGTCGAATGTACCAAAACATCTCTTTTTACATATAGTATTTGATAAACCCAAAAAAAAGCTTGGTAGTTGATAGATACTTTCCCAACATATCAAATTAATGAAGTAAAGTAAAGACAGGCCAAATGTGGACTATTTCATGATCAGTAATTTAGTATTTATGTTCAATATGGCTTTATACTTAATTGCTCCATATTGCAAAGACTAGAATATTGGATCATATAGAATATAACATGTGTTTTCAAGCATCAATAATCTCAAACAAAACTCTACAAATAAGAATTTTGGAAGTTTGTGATACGGGGGAACTCCTAGTTTAGCAATTTTCCTTACAAATTACAGAATATTTCATCGATATTTTCAAAACAATCCCAACTTTTATCGAAAAAATAATTTATCACAAGTCATAATATGTGACAACAACGATCAATTTTGACAACCTAAAAGATAATATGATTAGGAATTTCTTGATAGCAATTTTTAACAAGAAAATGTTGCTTGATTAACAAAGCTATACTATTGAAGGCTAACAATGCCTTAATCACATGGGTCCCACTATAACTACTTTCCCTTCTATAACTCAGCAACAATTTTGAACAAGAATGAATCCCAAAACAATCAATCAGTTTCCCAAATCAATACTCAAGGTTTAAAATTAGACGTGACACTATATTCTCAAATCAAAGTATCATATGGATACCGCGGTTTGAAGTAGTAACGTGACAAATAAATCCCAATAAACTAAAATAACAACATACACGAATATAAAACTTTAAACTCGTAATGGGACAATTAAATCCCAATAAACTAAAATGACAAGGTATACGAATGTAAACTAGTAACACGACAACTAAATCAGAAAGTTTCGTAAATAAAAAACTGACCTGTGATTGAACAGCTTCAGTACCCTTGACAAAGAGTTCAATGAAGGAGCCTTTAAATCCAGGAAAAGAAGAAGAATCATAAGCAGGAGAATTTAAAGGGTATTTAACCCTTTCAATCAAGCTATAAACAATGGTATCTTCAAGCCCAATTAACGTCTTCCTAATTAAATCCAATGATAGATTATCAATTCCATCACTGCCCATTGTAGATGATTCAAATTACACAAAATAAATTAGAAAATATTATTGAAAATAAAAAAAAAAAAAAAATGTTGAAATACTAATGGTGGAAAATGAATGAATATATAATGGTGAATTAAGAAAGGAAAGTATAATGGTGAAAGGCACTTATAATTTTGTTTGGTTGTGACTTGCATGAGAATCATAGATTAAAGCGTAGTGGACACGTACTGGCTTCTTTTATGGATTCCTCACACGGTCTCACCTATTATTTTCATTCCTTAACTTGCTTTATGAGGTTATTTACTTATATCTACTAATTTAATACACCTTAGCTTCATATTTTTTATGAATGCTAATTTATTTGTGGGATGTAATTATATTTTTTTTAGACTCACATTTTTGTTTCATTTGCTAAATCATAGGTTTATAATATTTTTCTCGTGAAAATAATAAACTAATAAATGCATATATGAAACAAAAATTGATAGTTAATGTTCAAAAATATTATGAACAACGCTAATAATAATATGAACAAAATAAAATCAAAGTACAAACTAACACTAACACAACTAATACACATCAATAATTATTATGAACAAAATAATATATATATATATATATATAAACAAATAATATTATGATAAAATAATATTATGACCAAATTAATTAGCAAAATAAAAGAAGACCTAATCTGAATTGAATTGATTTTAAGCTAAACTAAACAGAACCTTAATCTTAATTTTAACTATTAAGGAGCAGTATGTGTACGCAAAGTCACAAAGTATTCAATTAATTTGTTGAAAGACAAGTGTTCTTTTCTCATATAAGTTCAAACATGCAACTATACAAGTATGTAAATTGTGAATTTGTGACGACATATTTGGCTGTTATTTATAGAGAGGTAACACTATTTTTGGTTGTTTACACCTAATTATAGAAATCTTAACTCTTAAGAACAATATAGCAAAAATATATGAGTCCTTAGCTATAAGGACAACATCAAACGTAAAAAAATAGAAAAGCCCAGGAACACAGCTGACAAAGAAGCACAACGTGGGGCAGACGCGCATATTAAACGATTGTGTGGACTTTGTCCGTTGAAATGATGGGAGTAAACCTCACTCAACCAAACCTAGAAAGAGGGTTGATATTTTTTAAACAGTTTGATAATAGATTAGAAGTTTTTTTCGTTATTTTAGTTTTTTTTTTTTTTTCTAAAAAGTATGAAAATTATAGGGTGAAGTTTGGGTAATATCTTTGCTTAAAAATTGAGAAAAAAAAGCACTCTTCATTTATTTCTCAATTTGTTTAAGATTTATCATTCCTCATCAGAAAATTTCTTGACTAACGTTTCGAAATTTTGAACTATCAATGGCTCATAGATGATTGAAATTGAAAAAAAAAAAATATATATATATATATATATATTATTGCGTTAACGAATTTTGGATGGAAGAAATAACTGACTACTTGTATCATAAGATATACTCCATAAGTTGTTTCTACCTAAATGACGACAATATGTAACCAAATATAAATTGAAAATTACAGAATTGCAAAACATCCTTGTCTTGGCTTGGCCTATGGGTCCTTCAATCCTCCCACTTGAAAACATGTAAATTAGTGAATATGTGATGATACAAAAGTAACGCGCTAGTGACTAGTTGACTACTACACCACATTTTATATCTACATAAGCCTTGTATAGTTGTATACAATAATCACCACATGTGATACTCATTGATCTGATTAATGAGCATATAAACTAGTTGTGAATAGAGGCTAGTTTGAATATGTTTTAGCGGATATTCAATTACTTATACGTTTTTTTTTTATGAGGAAATGAGAAAAAAATAGCTTTATAAAAAAAATTTTGAATTTTAAAAATCAAAACGAGATTGAAGGATGAAACGTACTCATTATACAACATGCGGTTTGTCCGATCAATGAATGCATGATTGCATACTGCTGTTAACAATCGGTTCAAAATTTCGAATGAACGAAATGCTATATTTTTCAAGAAAATTAGATAGATAAGACAAAATTTGGAAACATGTGTTCAAAGAAGAAGGTGAATTGAAGAAGGGTTTACCAAAAAATGTGGCGTGCGAACTTCCTAAGTACACGTAAAAATGTGAAATAGAAATGTGTGACCCATGGGTAAACGAGTACACAATAGGCCAGGAGAGTCAATGAGTCATAGTCGATATGATAGTTCTAGACTTCTAGTCATCTAGGTGCATATATACCTAGGACCCAAGGCCTACATTGTAGGGCTAATTGCCTAAATGTTTATATGGGAAGTTGGCAACAAAATCAAAGCTGGGCAGCAATTAGCTCACACAGTTAGGTCTCTTGAGCGCTATGTTATGACTTATGATTTATGACTTATGAGTACATCTAAACTCATACATACTCGTATGGAGTATAAATATATAAACTCATACATACTCGTATGGAATATATATATTCAAAAGAACGTTAAGGAACAAATAGTTAGACCGCTTAGAGTGTATACAAATGTGGTTAATTCTTGTAGGCAGTAGCTCGCCCTTCTCCAATATCGACTACCCCCTGTGCGCGCGGTTATTGTATGAAACTTTATGCTTCGGACTTTATAACTATGTATGGGAACTGTTGAGAATCCCGGATGTTTTATTTCTATGCTTAACCCCTTTCAACTAAAAAAAAATAGCTAGCTAGAGATGACAGAGTACCTTAGATTATATATTGTACAGTGCTCACTTCTATACTAGAAGGTAAAACATAACACCACTCTTCCAAAATCGAAATTTATGAAGATGAGATGTAACAAAAATGTAGGAATAGTTGACACTCATACCACATGCATTAAATAAGCACACAATCAGTGCTACACTGCTAGTGATGTGTATGCCATGCATTGACAATTAACTGAATGTCAACCATGATAATTAGTGAATTGAATAAACGTAAGTTGTGGATCATTATTTTGTTTTGGACATTTTCTGAAACGTTAACTTTGATACTTAAATACTCAACATTAGCACATGTACGTTTGTTTGGGGCGCTTTTTTTAGAATCCTTGACATATTCTTTTCTTTGAGGAATTTATGACATCTAACCGTGAGATGTTTAAGGTAGATATTACATAGCGTTTTTGTGTATATATATATATATATATGCAAGAGTAGAGGCTGCATTGTTAGTATATATGTTATGTATTTTACATATATTTACAAAAACGCCATGTGATATCCTTCCTTAAACATCTCACCATGTGGGGAATCCCTCCTTTTCTTTTCAACTCCTTCAAATTAAAATCTCAAAAACTCTCAAATAAGATGCTAATAATATGTGATTTCTTCACAATATTTTCTATAATTATATCCTTGTTTTAAAATACTCCGTATTTTGACCTTTTCTTCTATTCATTTTCTTGTTACAATGTCCGGAATAAATATATATATATATATATAGTTGATGGGAGGATAATAATTTATAAGAAAAGAACAAAATAAACAACCATGCAACTTATATACTGAAAAAATAACAAATAAATAAATCTATCATTAAAAAAAAAAGGATGGAAACATACTCAGGATAATGGGAAAATGCGGCATTATTGAAGGAAGGAATATGTCGAAAAGCAAATCCTCTTAATAAAAAAAACGCCATTATTAATGAAAATATAGCTCCATTTCCATTGATACTCCATACCATCATTCAATTTAGAGAGAGAAACAGATATAAAAAAAATTATAGAGAGAGAAAAAAGATCAAGAAAGATTATTGAAAGTGTTGAAGACTGAATTGTGCATGATTTGGCTGCTGTTCCTTGTATTTAAACAAAAATGGATCACCTTCTTATGTTTAAGAAAGGTCAACACATAATTTTCTCATTAATGAAAGAGGTCAAAGCTATATAAATATTAAGTATATGTTCAAACATATGGTTAATAACTTGACTTTTGGTTTATTGGTGGTTAAGTAATGTATATATTTTATTATTAACAACTTTGGCAAAACGTGGGATTGTAATTTGGACCTATATATAGCAGATTCGATTTGATACCGATCTTATCATTTTGATTAATTTAGGGATGAAATTTGGTTGTTTTAAGACTTTTAACATTGTAGGTGGCAGTGATGTTGTGTTCCTTGTATAATGCATATTTTGACATTAAACATTTAGGGTATAGAAGAAGTTTTGGGTTAAACAATCGAAATTGGATTTTGTTTGTGTTATTGGGCATTTACATGCTTGAAGAGTCGTAAATGGCATAGAAAAACATATACAAGAGTAAATTTTACACCGTAGACATTGTGTAGTATCAAACGTGCAAACATATTAGTTTGATAACACTATTATATTATGTGAGTATATTTTTTGGTGTGACGTTCTCGTTAAATCATTTTATGGAATTTAAAAAAAAAAATTGCAAAAATGGAGCATTTAAGCCTTGTGCAAGTGGCCTGGTTCTTTTTTTCCCCTTTCGTTCGAGCCAAAGTGGCTTAAAATGGTGGCTATAAATAAGTATATTTGTGCCTAATTAAGTTTGATTAGTAGCCTTTCAACAAAATGATTAGCGCCACCAGCAGCCTTACGGTAAACATCTACTTCGTTAATGATTGAACGTCAATAAAACCTTCCTTATAGCCAGAGGGAAAAAGTTCCATTTAAAAAATTTAAAAAAAAAAAGGGGGAAAAAGGATCATTTGAAATTTCAAATACAACAAGAGCGAGTAGGAAATGACCGAATGAGATAGTAACTAACTTGTACTACGTTTTAAAGTCAACACAATATCGTATCTATAATTCTAGATAGCCAAACAAAAACGGTCAACATTTGAAAACCTTACCAGGTGCATATCAATGGAAAAGGAGACAAATTCTCCGTCAAAAACAATGACAAGTGCTCCTTTCGTTTACCTTTTGTTCATTATGTTCGAAATCTTTTCACAAGTAAAAAACGAACAAAGCATAACCAATAAATTAGAACCGAGGGAGTAAATAGATAACAAAGAACAAAATACAGACCTAATTAAGCTATCCAACTTAGCAACACTATTTAGTTAGCCACCCAATAAAAGCAATGACACCTTCATGCAGATGAAATCGCCCAATGCCCATCTAGAGTCATTGACATTGTCAAGTCTTAGGTGCATTGTACGGACTATAAAGAAGACTAATTCGCAATTAAGCATCAGCCTAGGGTTGCATTGAGGGATATATAACTCATACCAAATGATAGTAATAAATTTGAGGGATATATAATTCATAGCATCACATATCAAACCAAAATCTCTTGAAATCACAGATTAAGAAACCCAAACCATCCCCTTTCTTCCCTACCCACAGAATTTGCAGAAGAAAAAATAACATCAGACAAAATTAAGTTTCTAACTAGCACAGAAATTACATCATAAATTTGAGCTCAAGCTTGACCAAACGAGCACATCACTAAGTGTGCTATGTGGATAGCTGGCATTAGGTGGTGAAGTCCTAATTCTTGGAGCCAATGTCCTTGACACCACATATCTGCTCTTCTCCCATAGCTGACATGACACTCACGATAAGATCTTTACCCTCATCAAATCCGTCCTTAATCTGCAAATGAGTTACACAAAGGCACAAAGTCAATGACCCAGAGATTCAAAATCCTGATTACAATTAATAGATAAAACCTCCACATAATATTCCAATTAGCATGAGCTCCCATCATAGATTTAAAAGATTAACAACAACAACAAATAAAAAATAAAGGCATAGCTGACAACTATAGTAAGAGCCGGTATAGGTTATTTTGAGTCACAATGCACTCAGCATAATGTGAAGTATTAGCCTAGAAAGAGAGCTAAAATCACAAGGCATGTAGTTTTGTTAACTTTGATAATGTTAAGTTGCTCACATAACAGAAGTTAATGACCCGGAGGCAAGTCAAAAACTGAAACAAACATAACTAGAAAGTAGACAGCAAAACATTAGCTCATAACAGTATAAAACCATGTTACCATAACAAGAGGATTTACCTGAGCAAGAAGAGTTTCATCAGAGGGCAACTTAAGGTCATCCTTGGTGCCACCATTCTCAGTAAGAAGACTCACCTGCATTGAAAGGATATGCCATTTAAGATAAGTAAAATAAATGGCAGAAACTAACCAACCAATCAATCTATTGAACTTCCCAAAAGTGGGGTAGGATACCAGCAGTTTGAATTCATCATCACAAATACAACACACACAAAAACGAGAAATCAATCAATCAAACAGAGCCTTAATCCCAAAAATTGGGTCGGCTACATGAAAAAAAAAATCATTCCATATGGTAATCCACCTAAATTTTCACAAAAAAAAAAAAAAAAAAAAAAAAAAATTTTACAAAAACGGCATGATTGACAAATATTTGAGTTAATTCATTTTAGCTCAATGACCCAAGTAATTTAAAGAAGAAATATGCATATTTATACTTGACAGATATCATAGAGCATTAACTAAGGCAATCCATCATTCATCAAATTACACCTAGATGTCGCCAAAGATAATCAAGAATAATTTGTGTGTTGGCAAGCAAACATTACACAGAAGGCTTTCAATGGCTATGCAATCACAGCTAATAAAAAATCTTCAAGTTCGCAATCATACACAAAGATTCATGTGAGAATAGCAAAAAATAGTTTTCTGACATGAAGCTATTACTTATTAGGTTAAGCAATCAAAACAACCAAATTTACATAGTCCACCAAACAATAAATGGCCAACATGTTTGAAAATTAACAGCATGCGGTCTAACTAGACATTGCAACCACAAACGCAAGGCAATTACAAATAGAAAAACAAAAGATAGAAAATACTCACAAAACCATCTTCAGAGATATCAATCAGCTGGTAGTCAGTACGGTTAACATGAGGGACCTGAACAACATTTACGGACAAAAAACAGCCATCACAAATACAATCGATGAGCAACGGAAACAAAATCAGCATTAAATATAAAACAAAGACGTGCACAAATAAAAGAAAAGAGTAGAGGCTATACATCACAATTGTGGGATGATGGGACAATATCCTCGAGCTTCTTCGAGGTAAAAACATCAATAGCCACAAAGTGACACTTAGCATGCCCATGCTTCCCGGTCTTGGATGTGGAAACCTCTACAACCTGTTTGTATTAACATCGAAACGAATAACAGAAATCAGAAATCAAACCAAAATCGGAACTCACTTCATTCTAACCTTATAAAAGAATCAGCTAAAAAAGCAATCATCTAAAAGCAAACACAAGAATCATCCCAAAATCCAATTTTGCTATCAAAAACCCTAATCCCAAATTGAAATCATCTATAATATCAAAAACCCTAATCCCAAATTCCAACTAAAAGTCAAAGGAAAGAGGTTCAACTACTACTAGATTAACAATTCAGTGGATCTATATTTTGATTAACAACTCAAACGTCATTATATCATAGCTAATATAAATTAAATCATTCAATTAATCAGAAACAAATCTCAATAGCTTAATTAGCTTTTAGGCCAAAAATATTAATCAGCAGCGAAAGGAACAAACTTTAATTAAAAAAACCAAACACCATAAATCTGAAATCTACTACATCAGACAAATTATACCAAAAAAAAACCCAAATTAAAACACAAACCCTAAATCCCTAAAAACCTAAATAAAATCAATAAATCCCAAATCAACGAAAACCCCCAAATCACAATTTAATAACAAAAACAACAAATCCAAAAATCAAGAACATCCCATTAAAATTAATCAAAAAGGCATCTAAAAACCAAAATCAAAACCAAAATAAACAAAAAAAAAGTCAAATTAAAAATAAAAATTAGACCTTGCAAGGGCGATTCTTGATAACAATGTAACCATTCTTACGAATAGTACCAGCTTGTTGAGGAAAAGTCTTGGAAGCACCAGATTCAGCCTTGGACTCAAACTGATGCTCTTCGTCAGACATTTTTTTCTCTCTCTAAAAAATGACAAGTTTTCTCTCTCTAGAAATTTGGTGATGTGAAGATGAAAGAGAATGTGAGGCGATGAGGGTAAGAGGAAGACGACGTGAATGGGGCTGTGATGGGGTTTTATAATCAACCTATTTTTTATTTTCTTTTATTTTTCTTTTATTTTTGTTATTATTGTTTGATGTTTTTGTGCTAATAATGAAAAAATAAAAAATAAAAAAAAATTGTTGGGCTTTTTTATTTTAGCCTTTGTAGGGTTTTGTGGACTGTGTTTGACCTTGTCTATTTGTTAAATTTGTTTTTTTGGCCATTGCATTCTTCAAAGGGTTGTTTTTTTAATTATATTTTCCTATCTTGATAAGGTTTTAGATAAAATATGAAGAAAAATATATATTAAAATAGTGTATACGAAATTAGGAATAATTTTTGATTTAATAGGCATTAAAAACATTAATCGATCCATGATTTAGTCAAAATTTAAAAAAATTGTAACAATAAGGTTGAATTTTTTTGTTGTATGGCCACTAAAGGAGATGCTCGAATGGTTTTGGAGTAGGTGTGGCGTGCTGATGAAGCGAGTTGATCTCATGTTCAATTTAAATCAAAAACATATCAATTTTCACTTGACTTGGCTTTGAACTTATTGAGTTCAAAATTTCCACCCCAACCTAGACCGTAAAATCAATGCTTGTTATTGGCCACGTGTGTTTAACTAAAGCTTGAGAAACCCGTTCAATTAAAATCCAATTTTTAAAGTAATACAAAAAATTTGGTTATAGTCATAAATGATGTGTAAAATAATGCGTTGGGTTGTTTGACGGAATTTCTTAAGTTTGTTTACTGTTGTTGCAATATTACACTGAACAATACTACTACTACTCTACTAGAACATGTCTTTGGTGGGGAGTACAACATACATTGAATGTTAATAACAAATTTAGATAATTGGGGTTGTATACTTGTATATCCCTTGTGTGAATGTGATAAACAACATTTTTAGATGGCTAGTTGGTTGCCATTGGGATGCATTCCTTCCACGGATTGATTTGTCAATATCTTTGCTTACAAATAACGCAGTACTAGCCTACAAAGCTACTACAATTATCTTATTATCTTAAAGTCAATTTTGTCCACTAATTTCATATGAAAGAATATCCGAAAATGAAATTATAGGAACAGTTGATTATATTCTGTACCCCTTCACTATCATGAAATCCCACACATCATATTATCACCTACAAAAATGTACTTATCAAAACTCAATGTTTATCATTCACAAACCTGAATATGATAGCCAAAGAGCCAATATAGCATGCATATATATATATAGGGCGAGGATCCCATGAGAACCATAAGAATTACTGAATAACGACCGTATTAAATACATTTAAAAGTTGCAATTACTAGTTAACAATGTATTATAACTAGGTATACCCTTAGTTTTCAATTTAAACAAGGTTTAGTTAATTTTTTTAGGCTTTTGAAAATTGTATTTAGGTAGTCATAGTTACTACTTATAGGTCAATTATATATGATAGCTTAAAACGCTTGAAATAAATGTCTATAGCTTGCTGCTATTAAAATAGATGTAAAGTAATACCATAACACTTAGAAAAGTAAAAAAAAAAATAATAATTGAATAAAGGAGTTTTGATGTAGTTCAAAACAGGTTTTCCAACTACCGAATCAACAGAAACAACTTATTATTAAAACGCCTCAGTAGATAGGCGGATATGAACAGCCTTTATAGAAAAAACAGTTTGAAAATTGAAAAAACGACGAATTTACAGAACGCTAAAGGGATTTCAAACAGCTAAAATCCCACAGATGAACAAAATTTAAGCCAGAGGTTCGAGTTGATCTTCTGTGACTTATGGATCATCATGAGCGATGATCAATCATGGTTTTACCTGCAAAATAAATAAACTAGGTAAGTCACTAGGTTTATTAGAAGATATATGCAAGTCATTGGACTAGTACTACTATACCTTAGGACGCGAGAAGTTTCAGGGATTTGCTGGGAGATAAGCTTAGCAGTGTCTTTCCACCAAGCGACTTCTACCTCCTTCTCTTGAAGCCTTCTGTTCATGCGTTCTAGATGAGCTTCGAGTTCTTTTATCCGTTCATCTTGTCTTGTTTCAAGTACCTCGTGCAATCGTCTCTCAAGTTCAAGAGGTGGAACACCACAAAACTCTGAGTTGTCCACATACTGAGGATCAATCACCTCTCCAGTACTCATGTTCACACTTTCAGTTGTGTTCTCAGAGCGTACCTGCCAAAGTGGCGTGTTAATGGAAGGTCAAAAAGAGTTTCAGAAGCGCGTATGAAGAGGTAACATGATATACTTTACATAGTTATTGAACAAAGAAAAGCATATTAAAAATGTTGCAATTCATTGTGTATTCAAGAACAGAATGCAGCTATTCATTTTGTATTCAGTAATCACTAATCAGGACATAAAATGTAACTGTTCGTTATGACATTGTGTATTCAGGACAATGAATGTACCAGAAAGCAGAACAAAGAGATAGTTTGCAGAACACAGAAGTATTTAAGAAAGCACATACACATTAGACTCGAGTTGATCAAATAATTCAGCTGAGCAATATTCAGTACCTCAGTTGCGTTGTCAGCCTGGATTTCTGATGACTCTCCAGTCTGCACATTTCCTTCAGCTTCAACATCAAACTCCAGTCGATCTAATTCAGCTGCTAATTCTTTTTCAAGGTTATTTATGCATTCCACATACTCCTCTTTATGATGCTCGGTACAATGCATATCATACTCCATGGTGTTTTCAGATTCTTGTTGGCTAAATGAGGGTCCATGGTCATCCATAGAGTAATTACTTAGGCCATCAACGGTAGTGCTCACAGCACATGCACATTCAGGATCAGATGGTTTTGGGGTTGTGACTTTGCTTTGGTTCTCGTCTTTGAAATTTCCCAAATACCCTTCCATCTGCTTCCGCAATTCCACTGTTTTATCAAGTTCTGTTTTGCTAGCAGCAATAAGTGATAGCAAACCAAGACCCGCTGCCAGATTGAAGCTCACCTCCTGACTTTGAAGTCCTGTGAAAAAAGTAAAAACTGATCTTAATCAATACGTACATAAGCATAATACAAGCACTTTAATACTTTAAGCACACTAACTACACTATCCTGTCAACAACAATATATACAGCAAGTCTATCAACTGAGCACTAAGGCAAGTTTAAGAGGTGATAGCCTCAACCTCAAGGCATTTTTGACATAACAGGCGCATAAACTTTGAATTAATTTACTCTTTAGGCAGCTTTTTAGATTTTAAAATTTTATTGTCCACACTAAAAACTCATTCACCACATTATTCCACTACGCTAAAAGCTCATTTGCCACGCTTTTTAAGCGTCCTTCACAAAGATAAATGGGCCTAGGTAACCCAACAAGGAAGAGAAGAGTTAAACTAGTCCACAAACCCAAGGATCCTAAAATCAATTGGTTATAGGAGAAGTAACTACCAAGTTTATAAAATAGTTAAACCTCACCTCTTTCTCCGATATGGGACAACTCACAAGTGGAGTTCCCAACAAAGAGGCTAAGTGATCCCTTGTGGGATGTGGTCTAAGTGATCATATCCGGTCTACATTACCGGTTTATAAGCTTGTTGTACCCAATGAAATAGTTATTGTGCACTTAATGCATACAAGATTTCATAGCAACAAGGGGTAAGAAAACAAAAGGTAAAAAAATTAACAAGTAAAAAACCATGATTTACTAGTGCTCTTTACAAACCATGATTACAACTTACAAGAACATAAATACGGCATTATGACTTTTGAAATTGCAAAAATACAAACAACATATATATTAGAAAAACAAAGTTGAATAAGTAAAATGTGAGAAAATATATACCACCTCCTACGTAAGCCATTAGTCGCAATAAAGGGTAATATTTATTAGTATTAAAATTATATTTTGTTGCAACTAATTTTTTTATGGAAGTACTATATATTATATATAATTATTAATTTATTAAGTTCTTTGTTTGAATTTTACAACAGGATTAAAGATGATGTCTTCCATAAACAGGATTAACTACTAAAATTATGAAATCAAACATAACAGCAAAAAAGGAATTCACCAGAAACATTGATTCTCCTACTACGATCATCAGACTTTCTCGATTCCTGAGTTTGCTGATGAACTTGAAGATGAAGCTTATCTTTCTTTCCACCACCATTACGACATTTCTTAGCAATTTTCAGCAAACGGTACACAACCACACGTGCAGGAGAGTAACACACTGTCCTGCAACCTCCTTCTTCGTCTCCTCTTTCGCCATTTTTTTTCATACTTATACACTTTTTGCCTGAGTTTATAAGTCTCATTTCGTTTCGATAACAAAAAAATATAAGACCGTAATCTAAATTTGAAAAACCATAAAATTATGATTACAAGTAGAAAGTAGAAGGATATTTATATGATGAAGAGGAGCGTTATGTATAGAGAGGGAAAACTGTAACGAAAGTAATTTTTTAAAATTTACCCTACAGTAATGTATTTGGAAATTAAATTTGAATTGCAGTTAAAAATAATGATGGAGTAATAATTGATACTGGAAAATGGGTTGAGGTAATGGGCCTTGGGAAATGGACTAGGTGAAGATCCGGAACCCGAAAGGTGATTTTCGAAGCTTTGAATTTCCAACTCTTTGATCGAATGAATTTTTCAAAGGGTCTAAATCTTCAAAATTCAAGACAAGTAGTGGTAAAAACATTAATCATGGAAGTACTTCTATTTGAAAATATAATAAAGATGCTGAAAACGTCAAATGTTTGCTTTGATTTTGGAAAAATGGTCAAGTTTTATATCAGCAGCATATTATTATTTATTTAATTGTAATTGTATACTCCGCTCAAATTTGATACTCAATAACCTACTCGTATATATTCACATCAACATCACTTCATTCTTTGCCTAAAACGATTTGCTATGTATTTGTGCCGCATGTTGGATTAAAAGAGAATCCTTAAACAAAGTTACTTATGTTTCGAAAGGTTATGCTTCATAATTTATAAAACGACGCCGGAACAAAAAAGGCACTAGTAAGTTAATGAGTTACTTTGGCAATAGCTTATAGAAGAGGCTTAACGAGTTTTTAGAGGCTAGTTAAAGTTAATGTGGGGCGTATAGGGATGACCTAAATCACGTAGTAGAAAGATGAGCGAAAATGAGCTGAGTCGAGACTTGAAAAGTTTTGAGACTTGTTTTGAAGTTTCAGCTTTAATTTGGTTTTGGTTTTAAGACTTTCGCTGTAATACTTTGATAAATGCCTTACCCGTTATCATGGTAGCAGTAATACTTTGGTTTTTCCGTTATTAGGAGTTTTAATAATTATAATTCTTTAATATTTATATTATATTTTCCGGAAAAATATAGAGTAAAAAGTTAGGAAATTCCAGGATGTTATAAATGTGCTTATCGAATAGTGCAATATAAATTATAATAACTTTTCTATGCCATTTTAAATTCTTTTGTTCCCCTTGTCTTAATTACTCATCTCTTTTACTGCTTATTATTTTTCACACCATTTCAAATCCATCATTTCAGTTTTGCATTTTTCCTCTTGTACTATTTCATGATTTTACTATTTTCATCAACTTGTAGATCGATAATCTTATCTGTGTTAATCCTAAATACTCCCTCCGTTCCCTATTTTCCTTATCCGTCACTATTCACCTCTTCATTAGGTATGTGATATAATAATAGTAGTGGGGTCAAATTGGGGTAATAATTGATGAAAAAGAAACAACTTGCAACTAATAGTAGGTGATGTGTGAGTCCATCTTAATAAAAAAATATTATAAACCTAATAAAGTTGTTTGGTAAAGAAAAATATAGAACATCCCAAAAAGCATACGTAAAGAAAAATAGAAAACAGAGAGTATATAACTTATTGATCTAAATGTGACAAGTCATTATGTATAATGAATCTTGTTAATAGTGTATTACTCAAACTCAAATCGCATTATTTTGATTTTTGATAATGATCCTATATTCCTACCCCATACTTCATATTTTCCATGCGTTAAATTCCAATGCAAACAAAAGATGGAGTAATTCGTTGGGCTACGGTTAAAAATTTGGCGGGAATGAGGGAATTAGTTTTGGAATGTACCAACTAAATTTGCTACATCTCATCAAAATCATCTGATTTCTAACAAACTTATGGTTTTCCAAATATGGGCCCCTTTTTTTTATATTATAGACACCATTTCCTCCTGACAAAGCAAGTAAATTCAGCTGCTATTCTTACCAATTTGTACTTGTAAATCTATAAAATTATATTAAAAAAAAAAACAAAAATACAATTAGATAATAATTGTATACTCATTTCTTCTTCGTGATTTTAATAAATTTCAAAGGGGGACATTCTTTGGTGTGCTTATTTATTACTATTTGCCAGAGAAAAAACAGACTACTAATTCCCTTAATCATCTTCTTCATAAGAAGAGAGAATATTGTATTTATCCTCTGAAATTATTGATGGGGTATGCTCAAAGTTCAAAATATTGAAATTGAAATTGACAAGTGTTTTTTTTTTTTTGTTTTTATTGTTGGGTTGTCATTTGTGATCAAATCATCAATTTAAGTAGTTTAAGTCGTAATTCTTTTCTCAAAATCGACTTATAA
The DNA here is from genome assembly GCA_016808085.1 of Suaeda aralocaspica. Classification (NCBI taxonomy): domain Eukaryota; kingdom Viridiplantae; phylum Streptophyta; class Magnoliopsida; order Caryophyllales; family Amaranthaceae; genus Suaeda; species Suaeda aralocaspica. The sequence goes on from PYUH01000090.1 coordinate 1,207,066, forward strand.
GGTTAAAGGATATGAAGGTTTCGAGGATAATATGTGAATAATCATGTTGTGAGGGTAGCGTTGACATCTAGCTGAATGCGTTTTGCATAAATTATTGTATGAATTTGGAATATCAATACATGTAATATCTATATTTACACCAATGCTCTTTATTAACAACAATTGGAATTGAGATAATTTTTTTCTTTGTTTTATCGATTAATAATTTAGCAACCATTTTAAACAAACAATGACAATGTCTAATTGTCCATGGATCTATCATAAGAAGTGCAAAGAGAAGGGAAGGGAGTGACTTAGATAAAATTGCAATTTTATTTGAAATATGTTTAATTGACAACGTACATAACTGCAATATTTGGTTTCAAGTAGAAAGATAAACTAAATGAGCCATTTTCATGTGTTTTTATCACCTCACCTTCTCCTTTGCATATTCAAACAAGGTGCATAGATTGTCAAAGGAAATATAAATTTCAGGGGGTAGGGATTGTAAATTGAGATTTTAAGAGTTTTTTCCTAATAGCAAGGATGACGACTAATGACAAGTTACTATAGCGTAATAAACTTATTTTGTCAAATGACTTAACTTTTGTTCGTTAATCCTGATCCTTCCTTTAGTTTCAAAATTCCTCACCTTGTACCAATATAATTTCATAAAACTACCATGGTACTACATACCATTATACCCTACAACTATGGTTGGTATTACATGTCTAACATTGAACAAGGTAATCCCCCGGTGTCCTTGGTGCATTGGTATAAGTCCAGAATTGAACATGTTTACAAATACACTTACGTACCTCACCACATAACATATACTTATCATACAAAAGGTATTTATCCTCTTTTTTCCCGCTATATCCAATGCCTAAATAATCAATGTCAGATGAATGTTAAACCATGTAACACCAAATTTTTTTAAGACAATCTTTACACATACATATCCCTTACTTTCACCCCTTCACCAAGTCTTTAAAAAAGTATCATTCTTTCTTACAATCTTAATCATTCTTTTTACCAAAGTGAAGTGACATTAACTAGGATAAGAAAAAGACTTATTGGATATAACCTTACCTCAATTGTAGCTTAATATATCAATCATGAATTAGGTATAAGACCTAAACGTGCATTATACTTGTCTTTTCATTCATTCAAAGAGAACAAAAAAAAAAAAGGCAAATTAAAATCCACAAAAAGCACAACATTAACATTAATCTCATCAAAAAGCATAAAATAACTTAACACCATAATTTTGACCTTTGATTTGATATATAAGTACATATAATAAAGCAAAAAATCAATTAGTCAAAACTAAAACCTTTATCATAATCCTTTATCTTCATCATTAAACATATTACTTCCCTTAATTAAAAGATTAAGATTAATCAAACCCCACATTAAAGATTCTGATTTTATTCCATTTTCTTGCACTTTTCAAGAAAAGAAAAAAAAACCTAAAATCATGAAATTGGGCAAAGTTTAAGTCTTTTAATGAAACATCATTATCAATTCTTACACATTGTATTACCCAAATCTCAAAACCCCCAAAAATCCAACATTTTTCTCTTCAATAATGTTAGAACACAATTATAATTAGACAAACCTCAGATCTCCCAAAAAAATCATTTTTAATTTTTAATTTTTTTTTTCAACAAAATTAAAACCCTTTTTTGATTTCTCCTTCGCATAATATAACCCACGTTGTCTTCCTCTCATTGAAAGCGAAGTCTTCTGAAGTTGCTGCAAGTGTGAAGGAGAAGGAAAAAAATTATACTTACATGAAAAAGGAACTTTTTTTTTTTAATAAATAAAGATTTGGGTTTTCTTAGTTGTTGAGAAAAAAAATTGTATTTTTATTGATTTTTACATTTTGGGTATTGATAATTCATTTGATTTCGATCTGGGGTACTTTCAACTGAAATGGGTTGACATTTTTTTAGTTGTTATTCAACCTTTTTGTTGAAAAAATCTTAAATTGTTGTTGATTTTTGGGTGATTTTGATTGCAATTGAGAAATGGCGCTTTTTAGAAAATTCTTCTATCGTAAGCCTCCTGAAGGGTTGTTAGAGATTGCAGAAAGAGTTTATGGTATGTTTTAATTTCATGCAATCATCGATTATTATTATTATTATTTCAGCATTTTTTGTGATGATTTTGAAGTGGTGTAATTGTTTTATGGGTTTTGGGTTGAATTTAATGTTGAAGTATATATTAGGGTATTTTGTTGTTTGAACTTAGTATGGAAGGTAGAATTTGATGGGTTTTGGTGTAATAATGCAATTTTCTGCTTAGATTTTAGTGGAGATTGGATGATTATAAGGAGTTTTGAGTGTAATTATGGTCTTAATTAAATGTCATGTGGGAGTTTGGGACTTGTATATGTTTCCGATGAACTATGTTTTAGATGCGGTTGCTGATGTGAATAGTAATTTGGAGATTTTGTCATACTATATTGCTTGAAAGAATTACTGAATGTTTGTATTGAGGTGTACTTGATGATTGTTCAGCTAGCTTGTTAGTATTGAGAAATGTCGAAAACTGCATGCTCTCTTAGTTTAGGAATAAGGCTACATATATGTGAAACCCTTCAAGTCCCTTATGTTGGGCAGTTGTGTATTGGATGATAAATGGTTGATATTACCCCGAAGATAATTAGATATTTAGTATTTCCACAGTGATTTATAAGAGTAATTGTTGTTTGGTTTTAGTAATTACCCTTCGTAATTGGTGCTACTGTGGTATGGTTCTTATTTCTTGAAAGTTGTTTATACCTACTTTCTAGCATTTGTCTACTTTGCTGCCGGGTAATCTTTAACATGAAAATTTAATTTCAACAAGGCCCTTATCCATGTGCAACTCTAACATTATAAGTAGCATTGTTAGTTACTTATCGAGAAGTGTAATGTTTGTTACATGTACTTTGTAATTGGAATCACTCAGGATGGAGTATGGAAGGGTTTACTTTTGGTGTGGAGTGTTTGTTATTAAACTGTCATAATGACTATCCATCCGTTACATTTCAATACGGCTAATCTTGAAATTTCTTACCATTTTCTTACTTTATATGAGATGTTGTGCTCTCTTCTTATCTCCCAATACATCAATCTGCTACCGATTTTACCATTTACTGGGAAATAATTGTTTGAGTTCTTATCAAATCGATAAGTCTATCTTACTGCCCATTTCCCGTAGAGGTTCTTAACATTGGCCATTTGATATTTAAATGATTTCCTTTTGTCTCTTGCATATATTGCCTGCTGATTTGTTTGTGACTTTCGGATATGGTTACTGATCACGGAGACGCACATGTCCATGGTTTATTTCCTCTCGTAACTTTTTGTGTCACATAAAGGATGACTACTTTTTTGGTAAAAACATCTTATCATGGAAAATCAGGTGAGAATTGTAGAGTTTTTAAAACGCAGACTATTTTAAAAGTAGTGACGTACATGCTATCATTTTCTTCAGAAAAAGGATACTGGATACATTAGGATGTGTAAATAAGGATTGGAGATTTGTTTTTAAGAAGTTTCCTTTTTAGTGATAGTTAAAGAAGAAAACGTATCTAAGGTCCTAGAATGTTTTCCGCTGCCTTTTTCACCGCCTCCGTGTGAGCTTCTAATTGAAGTTTAGTATCGCGCTGTTTAGACTTAAATGCCCTCGCTTTTCTTTGTAAGATATATGTGACTCGACTTGGCCAGTTTGTTTAACTGTCTGGATGAATGAAGTTTTGTTTTGGTTAAGCGACCTGGATGTGGATGCAGGTTAACTTCTTATTGACTCTTTGCCTTCTCACTACGTAATCTTGCCTATTCTTTCAAAACATATTAATTGACTGTTATCTTATGTTATTCTTTTGTTTGAGAAATGCACCAAGCTATATGTTACATGCTTTCAACTATTGTAGTTTCTAAAGTTTTTCTGATTGAATTTATTCTTTTTGTTTCTACCTAGTTTTTGATTGCTGCTTCACAACGGATGTGGTTGAGGATGAAGATTACAGAGGTTACATGAGCGGAATAGCAGGGCAACTTCGCAATCACCTACCTGATTCTTCATTTATGGTATTCAACTTTCGTGAGGGAGAGAATCAGAGCCAGATTGCAGATATATTGTCGGATCATGATATGACTGTAATAGACTATCCTCGACATTATGAAGGTTGTCCGTTGCTCACACTGGAGATGATTCATCATTGTTTGAGATCTGGTGACAGTTGGCTCTTGCTTGGTCAGCGTAACGTTCTTTTAATGCATTGTGAACGAGGTGGTTGGCCTATTCTGGCATTCATGTTAGCTGCACTTTTAATTTATAGAAAGCTTTATAATGTGGAACAAAAGACATTGGATATGATATATCGACAAGCTCCTCGTGAACTCTTGCAGTTGATGTCCCCATTAAATCCAATTCCCTCACAGTTGAGATATCTTCAATATGTATCACGGAGAAACCTGGACTCAGAGTGGCCTCCTCTAGACAGGGGCCTGACAGTGGACTGTATAATGCTTAGGGTTATTCCCAATATAGATGGGTTGGGTGGTTGCCGACCAATTATTAGAATATATGGACGAGATCCTTCACCTGCTGCTGAACGAACTCCGGTAGTTCTTTTTTCAACACCAAAAAGAAATAGAATTGTTCGGCAATACAAGCAGGTGAGATAATTAGAGATGTTTTGGCTTGCCTTTCTGATGTAATTTCTCTTATTGGTCCTGTTCTTTTCATTCCGGTTATTCTTACTGGGTTGAAAGGGGTAATAACAGTATCTTACCCTATCGATTTTGTTATTTGTTTTTCTATCCGATTCTGTTTTCTTTCTTTTTTCTTTACATTTTATTTATACACGTTTGCCATTGCAAATTTTGTAACACTTATATTTTTAATTTTGTAGTTGTAAAAATTATAAAAACTTGATATTACAGTAGAATAAATCAAGACGAATCAAACAAGTCCTCAAATGTATATGCTTTTACTTACATATAATGCATAAATAATGGTCAAAGCATGGTTTGTGAATAGTTCCCAAAGTCAAAACGTAAAGAATAAATTGAAATGGAGGGAGTACATGCTTTGCTTCCTCTGCTCTTAACTACTAAGAGCTATTGTTTTAACGATTGTCTTTATCTTTTATTCACTTAACAAGTCTAACTTCTGCTATATTTCAGGAAGAAAGTGAATTGGTCAAGATTGACGTTCATTGTCATGTTCGAGGTGATGTGGTACTTGAGTGTATAAGCTTGGATGAAGATTTGGAACGTGAGCAGATGATGTTCAGGGTTATGTTTAGCACAGCTTTTATCAGGTCCAACATTTTGATGCTTAGTCGTGATGACATAGACACCTTATGGGATGACAAGGATAAGTACCCTAAAGATTTCAGGGCTGAGGTGCACACACCCTCTTCTATTTTTGCACACTCCACTAGTTCATTCATTGTGTTTTATTTATCTATTTGATTCTTTTGCTTTTGTTTTTCATTATATAAACTGTCCCATTTTTTTTTTTTCTGAGATTCAGTCTGCTACTCTGAAAGTTTTGTGTTTCATTTTTGTTTTACTTTGGAAATTTTCTTTTGCCTGAAGGTTCTTTTCTCAGAAATGGACTCTCCATCCTCCGACTCTTCTATTGACATGCCGGTTGAAGAGGAGAAAGAAGGCCTTCCTGTTGAAGCATTTGCAAAGGTACAAGAGATTTTCAGCAACGTGGATTGGATAGATCCGAAGGCTGATGAGGCACTAAACGTTCTTCAGAAAATTAATTCATCGAATATACCCAAAGAGAAATTGGACATTGTTTCTCATCAAAAGAAGAATACTTCTATTTCTGGAAAGCATGAGAATTATACGAAGTCTCACGTGCAGGAAGACAGCATCACAAGTAACCCATTGGGAACTCAAGAGAAGCCAACTGAGAACCCTTCGGTAACAACGCTGCATACTGGTTTAGATGGACAAAAGGTTGATGCCTGTAAAGACGGTGTTTTAAATATTGTATCGCAAAATTTGGAAATGGCCAGCCCTCAACAGCTTGATAAGAAGGGAAATTTGGATGCCCAGGATAGCATTGCAGCTTCAGTGCCCTTGGTCTTTGAAAAGCTCTCAAAAGAATTTTCTGCCCCTTCTTTGGATCCACAGGTACTTAAAAAGAAAGCTCAATCAGAGGGCTTGTTTCCTGCTGTTCAACAAACAACTCAAACTAAGATTATATCTCCACGTATACTTCAATCTTCCCATTCTAGTTCTAGCTTATATAGCAACCCTTTGCAAGGTTCACCAAAACCTATGCAAAGATTTCATAGTTCACCATCTTCACTTGGGATTACTGCACTTTTGCATGACCATGATACATACAAGAATGATGGGGTTACTTCAGTCACATTTGTTCCTGAAGCACCTAAACCTAAACAAGATGCACTCCCATCATCTGCACTTTCTCAATCACCAGTCCCTTTATCGTCTCCACCTGTGCCTCCTCCACCTTCTGTTCCCCCTCCCCCTCCCCCTCCCCCTTCTCCTTTTGGATCTTTAACCGTCCAGAACACATCATTACCTCCTCCTCCTCCTCTTCCCCCTCCACCGTTTGAACGCCCTGCTGTTCTGAATGCAATAAATGCATTATCAGCACCGCCCCCTCCCCCTCCTCCCCCAATCTTTTCCAGACAATCTTCTACAAATGTTAGCATATCATTATCTGCAACACCTCCACCTCCCCCTCCCCCGCCTGTTTTAAAATCTCTATCTTCTGATGCCAAAAGCTCATTGACAAACCCCCATCCTCCTCCTCCACCTCCACCTCCACCTCCTCCCCATCTCTCAGAGAATGTTTCATCGGCTTTAGGTTCAGATTCATCTACTTCCAGCAGATATGGAGCAGTCAAAACTCCTCCCCCTCCTCCACCACCACCAAATATGCTGGCTGCAAGTCCTAAGATGTCATCTTCTGTGCCTCCACCACCTCCTCCGCCTAAAGGCACTTCTGCACATGTTGGGTCCACAGCTTCTCCTAAAGCTCCACCAGTGCCGCCCCCTCCAGCACCTCCTGGAAAAGGACTGCCAAAAGCTAATCAAGATTTGCAAGTGGTTGGTAGTAAAGGACCTGTTCCACCACCCCCTGGACCTCCTGGTTTGAAGGGAAGGGTTCCTCCTCGTGTTACTGCAAGGAATCAGAGTCAAACAAAAAAGAATAATTTAAAGCCATATCATTGGTTGAAATTAACTAGGGCTATGCAAGGTAGCATATGGGCAGAAGCTCAAAAACCTGACGAGGCTTCAAAGTAAGTGCTTGATCCCAGCTTGCTTATTTTTGATAAATTTTCCTTTGGGTTCCAAGTATAATTGCTCAGCTTCCTAATTATCTCACTATTTGGCAGAGCTCCCGAGTTTGATTTGTCCGAACTTGAGACCCTCTTTGCAGCATCTGTTCCTAATTCAGAGAAGGGGGCTTTGGGAGGGCAGTCGGGTCGACGTGCTTCAGGGCCTAAAGCTGAAAAAATTCAGCTGGTAATGTTTGTTTCAATTTCAATATCTTACCATTAATTTTTGTTCCAGAATTACCAATATTTGTGTTTGATCTTTTGTATAGCCACCAATCTGGGAGGGTTTGTCCGGGGAGTTAACAGATATCGGATAAGTATAATCATTAATTGTTGGTTGATGTTCATGTTTCAATCGTGGTATATGTTAGCCAATGAAATGGAACACGAAAACGTACTTGATACAGAAATTTGCTAATATGGTCATTCTATATGACTATATATGCAGAACAGTTTTAGTATTAGTATTCTATTTTTAGTGGTGGTATTTAAGGTTCGGGACTCCGGACTCCTGTGGCCCTACGTTGTTGTGATTCATTCGTGATGGACTATCAGAAAGAGTAAATGCTATGAACTAATAATAGTGGGGAAAAGTAGTTTAGGAAATAGATAATAGGAGCTCATTAGGGAGAGGAGAAATCATCTTGCATGTTATTGAGAGTTTAGTCGTTCCGTTGTAGTCAGCCTAGCCATGCTGAAGCTTGTAATGGAAGAGTATCAAGCTTCTCGAAAGCTTGAATATCATTTACATCATTTTATATGTTTCTCATCATTGTTAATGTCAATCATCATAACATTCTTATTTATTTTAGTCCATATATATACCATTTTTAGTGCTTAAGCGATGTCGATTCATAGCGGCTAAAATGTCTGGAATCATGTTAAACCCACCTTGCAATTTTCTTTTGGGAGCTATCTCACTTTTTTTAATTTCTACTTGAGTCTCGTCTTAATACACGTGCCACTGCTGTACTAGGAGGTTAATGTTTTTGCAGTTTGCATTATCTGTTTGACTTTGAAAATTCTTTTTTTTTTCTGCAGGTTGAACTTAGGAGGGCATACAATTGTGAAATAATGCTTACAAAGGTGAAGATTCCCCTGCCTGATTTAATGGTAAGGCCAACAGAAGTTAGCGTTTATGCAAAGTAGTGGTTGGGTTGCCCTTAGTAGAAGTCAGGGAACCAGACCTTGGCTAGGGTAGTAATTGCAAAACTTCTTCGGCAGCCTAAGCAGATTTTTTGAAGCTGTTATACTAATGGTTCAGTTGTGTAGTTAGCTTGATCCTTAAAAAATGTGGTTTCAACACATAATAACAGCTGCAAAACATCAGAGTTTTGAACACAACTCCCTCTATGAAATGTCTTTCTGAAAGTGGTCTTGAAAGGTTTTGCTGTCATGATTAATTTTTTTTATTTTTTTAATAAATAAAAAGGCATCAACTTTGTTGCAGAACTCGGTACTTGTTTTGGATGATTCGGCATTGGATGTTGATCAGGTTGAAAACCTTATTAAGTTCTGTCCAACAAAGGAAGAAATGGAGCAATTGAAGGTAATAGATACAAAGAATACTTACTGATGGGGAATGATCCCTAACTTTCAGATATTTTAGACATTTTTTTTCCCGAATTGTTGTTGTCTTCATTGTTTCCAAATTTGACCTTTCTAAATGCCTCTCATATTTCATTCCATTCAATGATTTTGTCATGATCTGTTCAGGGTTACAAAGGTGATAAAGAGAAATTAGGGAAATGTGAACAGGTACGTTAGATCCTTCCTTAAAATAAAAAAAAATTATGTGGTGATTCAAGGTCATAAGTCTCATAAGTCATAACTATATGCATGTGATAGTACTAAACATAAAAACATCCAAAATTGAGGAATATTCTGTTAGCTGATTCTGCAAATGACAAAGTGCCTTTTAATTTAGTTGTGGCTTGATTATAGTTTATCTCTGCAATGGAACTTCATAATGGGGCATTCTGATGTAAATATTGTCATTGATGGTGCAACAGTTTTTCTTAGAGTTGATGAAAGTACCACGGGTGGAGTCAAAGCTTAGAGTGTTCTCATTTAAGATACATTTTACTACTCAGGTTGGTTAATACTGTTAGTTGTATTTCTTTTGGATCTAGTTGTTTTCAAACTTTATCTTGATTGTAGTTCTACTTTTATTATACTTCTTATTCAGGTGTCCGATTTAAGAAAGAATTTGCAGATAGTCAATTCTGCATCAGAAGAGGCAAGTGCTGTCTGTTGCCCTTTACTTCAGCTGATTTCCCTATGTATCTTCTTTAACGTGAAATGCGTGTGTATTTTTTTATTATCATTTTCAGATCAGGTCTTCAGTGAAGTTGAAAAGAGTCATGCAAACAATTTTGTCTTTGGGCAATGCATTGAATCAAGGAACTGCGCGAGGTAAGTTGAAAATTTCTTGCATAATTGCATCTAATATCTTATTTTTAATGGTGTCGTCAGCTCTTCATGCATGCATCACTTACTGCTTGTGGTGCATTCTTGATGCTTCTACTTTTATGTTTGATGTTGTCGTATTTCCTCTAAAGTTCTGCTAACATATCTTTAGGCGCTGCTGTTGGATTTCGATTGGATAGCCTTCTTAAGCTCACAGATACTCGCTCTCGTAACAGCAAGATGACACTGATGCATTATCTTTGCAAGGTAAATTGTTTTCCAAGTTTTATATCATAATCTTTAGATGACACTATTTTCCCTCTTGCTTTAGCTTCTCTTTCTGGCTTGTTTAATCGTGAATTGATGTCCATAATGGGTCATCTCTAATCCTCTATCTGGTGCATACATGTTAAAATTAATACTCTGTATGTATTGCCAAATTCTTCTATTATTCAAAATTCCAAATTGAAGATCTTTTATCTCTGAGTGACGTTACCTTCTCTTTTTTACTTCATTGCCATACCTTTTCGGCTTTTCCCCATGGAGAAATTCATTCTCCCATATGAACTTTGTCCTTTTATGTATGACTAGTAGAGTTTAGAGATCCATACCTTTATAAGTCGTACAAGATTCAGATTTTTTCTGTAAAAAAAAATAAAATGAAAAGAGTATAAGAATTTAGGTGTTAGAGTTAGAAAAGATGGATAGAAATAGATTAATCAGAAAAAAAAAAAAAGTTAAGGTGAGGTCTAGCTTTACTGCAATGAAATTCCATAAAAAAAGAGAGAGGAAGGAGTGAGCGACGCTTTGCCTTATATATTTGGGCATATTAAATGCATGGACTATTAACTTAAGGCCCAATTTGTTGGGTTATTTCGGGTTGGAAATTTCAACCTAAACCTAACCCATTTAATTTTTTCAGGTCGAAAACCTCAACCCTAAGTCCTTAACCCAAAAATTTCAGGTTATTAGGTCGTATCAGCTTTTGCCAGCCCTAGACGCAGTGAGCTTTAGATCTTTTGGGTTTTTCTAAAAATAGTTTTGGCACCTAACATAGGCGTTAGGCGCACAACCCTTTTATGCCTTGGTGTGCCTCTTACCTTATTAAACTCAGATATTAAACACGTGGGTTTTGGTTCAAAATGTCATAAGGTTCACGGGAGAATGGGAGACCAAAAAAGACTATTGTTTCGAAATTTTACTGGAAGATGGTTGATAACAAGTTTTTAGGGGCTGAAATTTATCGTGGGGAGTCCTGTGGTTACCTAGAATACGTGGTAAAAAAATAGGGCGGAAACAAGATGGAGCTCAATACAACCCTTTGGAAGCCGAAAATGAAGACTATTGGTTACTACTTTATGAGGTTTCGGGGTTTCAGAAAAAAATAGCCATAATTTTTGCGCACCGCTCCTATGATCTAAAGAAGGCCCTTGGACAACTTTTCGGAGTTCAAAAGGCCATTAGAAGGTATCGAGAGAGCAAAAAAAAAAAACTAATACTATGTTTGGAGAACAACATATAAAGGAAAGGAGGAGGAAGGAAATGAGAGGAAAGGAAGTGGAGGGGAAAATTGAGTTCCACTTTCTCTCCAAATCTCTCCACTTTTGGAGGGATGATGTTTGTTAAAGGAGGAGGGAAAATGGATCCCTCCCCCCCCCC
>PYUH01000090.1:1218467-1241062 GCA_016808085.1 Suaeda aralocaspica
GACACACCTTCGAAAATTGTTAAAATATAGCCTTCATTTTCGACTTTTGGAGGGTTGTCTCGCCTGATTTTATCACCACGTGTTCTAGGTGACTACATACTCTCTCACGACACTGGCAGATCCAGAAATGTAGGAATGGGTGTACAAACTCGGTTGAATCAGGGGCCGGACTACCGAACAAGGACAATAATGTATGCGGATACAAGGATTGGAAACGATAAATTAAAATTAATGTGAATTATCGATGTCAATATGCCATCCCCAATAAGGCCTTAGGCGAATCAAGTATGAGGATAGCTTCCCTTATTGTTTAATTGCAATAATTTTCCAATTTAAAATTTAAAAAAAAATAAAAATGTCAAATGAACAATCACATATTAAACGACTAGATTGATTAAAATACATGTATTGTGCAATATTACTTGCAACATTTTCACATTTTTGCAATTAATTGATATGAGGTGGTTTAATAAGAATAATATGTAGTCATGTAAACAAAAAGAATAATACTATAATGTAGTGTCTTATAAATTGCATTGGAAAAGAAGAAGAAACGAAAAAAAAAGGGGGGAAAAGGGAAAAAATTAGTCAAAACATGTACTATGGACTTATGGAGAATCGAACTCAAAACACTAGGGAAACCCACCTCATCTTATGCACTTCCTTTCCACACTTTGAAACTTCGTGCAATTCATAATGATTATATTAGTTATATTGAGCATAATTAATTTATAGTTTTTTCTCTCGGTTTCCTTTTTTTTTTGGGCAGTTTTATTTTTGTAAAATGGGGGTACAATGTACCCTACTTTACCCCCTTGGATCCGCCCCTACCCCAAGATAAATTTCAACCGCCAAAAACTTGTTATCTACCATCATTCAAAAAATACTTCCATAAGAAGGCGATGTCCAAGACTTTCTTTTGGGCTTTGAACCCCAAAAGGTTGTCCAATGGCCTATCTTTGGTCATAGGACACCGTGTAAAACTTATAGTTAATTTTTCTAGAGTCCCTAAAACCTCTAGAAAACTGTGACTTATAGCATTCATTCGATGCTTTCGGAGGGGTTGCCTTTTTTATACCACGTGTTCTTCCCCAACTCTATCGGTTTATAAGTATTCTTTCAAAAAAATTCAAAAAAAAGGAGTCTTTTTTGCTCTCCCAAAACCTTTTTAAGGCCTTTTAAACGCCTAAAAGTTATCTAAGAGCCATCTTTTGAATATGAAAGCATAATGTAAAATTTGTGTTTTTTTACGGGACCTTGGAACCCTTGAATAAGTGACCTATAATCCACAGTTTTCAGACTCCCAAACTAAAAAATTGCCATAAATTTTACAAGGTGCCCACATGATCAAAATAGGAGTTGAAAAGAGCATAATACTCGGAGGAAAGTGAAAAAAGGCAATGTTTCTTTCTTCCGAAATATCTTGGAAAAAGGGATGATAACATTTTTAGTGGCCAAAACCGATCGTAGGGAGTTTTGTGTGGGACCCAAGAACACGTGGTAAAAAAATATGGCGAAAACAAGACGGAACCCGAGCTGGAAAGGAAAACAAAGGCTTAATTCAAATTTTAGGAGGTTCCAAAGACCCGGAAAAAAATTTGCCAAATAATTTATAGGGTGCTCGTATATCCTAAATAGGAACGGGTTGAAAAGGCTATAAGGAAGTCCCGCGAGAGCGAAATGACTATTGCTCCCTTCTTCTGAAATATCTTGAAAAGGGTGATGATAACAAGTTTTTAAAGCCAAAACCTATCATAAAAGTCCTTTGGTGACCAGAACACGTGGAAATAAAATTGGCAAAAACAAAACGAACCTCCTGGAAGGGAAAACAAAGGCTATAATTCCACAATTATCGGAGATTCAAGGATCGAAAAATAAATTGCCAAAAATTTTTACAAGGTGCTTGGATGGTTAAATATAGAAATCTAGGCGCTAACGGGTTGTTAAAAGTGATAAGAACGTTTAAGGAGAGCGAAAAGACTATTGTTCCATACTTTCGAAATATCTTGAAAAGAGGAACGATAATAATTTTTAGAGACTAAAACCGATCATGGGGAGTACAGTAGTGACCCTAAACACGTGGTTTTAAAAAAAAAAAAAAAAAAGGTTGAACGAAAGAATGGACCCCGGACAAATCAGCAGCTAATTGTGGTTAAATAGGCCATAAGAACGTTCCAAGAGAGCAAAAAAGCTATTGTCACTTATATGAAACATCCAGGAAGAGAGATGATAATAAGTTTTTAGAAGCTGAAATTGATTAAGGGGAGTCCAATGGGTGAAAACAAAGCAGAGCCCGGTTAGGCCCTCCGGAGACAAAAATTAAAGGTTTTAATTCACAGTTTTTCAAGGTTATGAGCTCCAGAAAAAAAATATATCAAAAATTTTACAGGGTTCAAGAAACAATAAGGGTTGAAAAGGCCATCAAAACTTCCGGGAGAGTGAAAGGCTATTGTCCATTTTTGTAAAATATCTCAAAAAAGGAATGTAACAGTTTTTAGAGCCGAAACCGATCATGGGACACATGTAGTAATATAAATAAGTGGTAATAAAACATTGTGAAAGAAGACGAAGCCCAGGACAACCTCAAAAGGCCAAAATAAAAGGCTATAATTCACAGTTTTCCGAGGTTTCTGGGGTCTTGGAAAAAAGATTGACAAAAATTTTACAAGAAAGGTCAAAATATGAAACCTGGGTAGCTAATCGAGGTTGAAAAGAACTTAAGAACGCCACAGGAGAGAATAAGCTATTGTTCTCTTCTTCCAAAATATCTTGGAAAGAGGGTGATAACAAGGTTTTTAGAGGTCAAAATCAATCATGCGAAATCCTGTAATGACCACAAAACATATTAAAAAAAGGGAGAAAAGAAGGAGCCTGGACACCCTCCAAAGTCCAAAATCAAAGGCTATAATTCACCATTTTTTGAGGTCCCAAAAAAAATTGCCACCCTAACAACCATCGGGGTTGAGGACACAAGAACATGCTAGGAGAGCTAAAAGGCTATTGTTCCTTTCTTCCGAAAAAATTAGAAAAGAAGGTGATAACAAGTTTTTAAAGGCCGAAATCGATCATGGACTAGTCCTGTAGCGACCACAACACGTGGTAAAAAAAGGCCAAAAAGAAGACGAACCTTTGGATGCCAAAAGCAAAGGCTATAATTCACGGTTCCCAAAATTCCGGGTTTATGAAAAAAAATGTGCTACAAATTTTATGAAGAGCATGGTCCGAATAGGAATTTTAAGTAACAAGTATTTAGAGGCCAAAAACTGATCATGGAAAATCCTGCAGTGACCCGAACACGTGGTAAAAATACGAGGGTAAAGAAGACAAAGCCCGGAACAGTAATCCGCCTTCTTTTACCATGTGTTGTGGGTGATCAAAGGACTCCCAAGATAAGTTTCAACCTCTAAAAAGTTGTTATAGCCATCTTCTAGAGGTATTTCGAAATAATGGCGTTCTAGTGTTTTTGCTCTATTGCAACCTTCTATGGCCTTTTGAACCCCTAAAGTTGATTAAGGTCATATTTGATCGTAGGGAATCGTGTAAAATTATTGCCTTTTTTTACACCCTTGACCTATAGCCTTCATTTTCACACACGGAGGGTTGTCTCGGGCTTTGTCTTGTTTTACCCTAATTTGTTTTTTTACCCATATGTTCTAGGCTTAGTTTTAAAAGCGCACACCTATTCGCAATGCGTAAGAAATAACGCCACCTAAAAACTTGTTATCAACCATCATTCACATATATTTGGGTAGAAGGGTGAACTAGTCTATTGTCTCTCCCAGGACTTTCTTATGCCGTTCGAACTTTGAAAACCTGTCCAAGGGCATTCTTTGGATTATAGGGCACCTTGTAAAGTTGTGGAATATTTTGTTTTCAGCACCCTGAAACCTCCGTGACCATACTAACCTTCATTTTCGGCTTCTAGAAGGCTTGTACTTATTTATTTACCACATATTTTGGTTGATCAAATGACTCCCCATGATAAGTCATTTGAGTTTTAATGGGTAAAAAAACAACAAACTCACAAATTAAATGGATTGTAAATTAGGTTTTCAAAATTTATGATTGAAACTTGTATGGAACTTCTATCAAAACTCACGAACTTTGTAGTGTATAGGAAATGGATTTGATTTACACCACCAAAGGTTTCACAAGAACTAGATTTGTTGTTTGGAATTCAACGACCAAACGAATCGATTCTCTCTTAAACGTTATCAATACAATCGATTCGATAGAATTGAAGGTTTAAGAGCAAAAATTATTATCAAAACTCAACTTGAAATTTTATTGAAGCAAAGCAAGGGATATATATAGGTTTATGATTGGAAAAATCCTCCAACTTACGGGTACCTTAAGTCTCACGCACCAAACAACTAAAACAAAAACCTAAAACACTAGAAAACTACCTAAGGAATTCGGACTTCTTATCCTTGCGCAACAAGGACAATAATTATGATTTCCACTAACTAATACTACCAACTTCAACAAATAGTCTTGGATATTTACAGACAATCTAGCAACCACAAAAACATCAAAAGTTTACCCATATGCAATATCACCAAAATAAAACTCATGTGAATAGGAGTCTTCGTTATCATCAGTGTGTTAAGAGAGTTTCAAAATTTTTTGTTCTCCTTACACCTTATGGTCTTTGAACCCCAAAAAGTTGTCCAAGGGTCTTCTTCTAATCATAAGGGCAATGTGTAAATTTTTGGCTAATATTTTCGAAACCCTGAAACCTTCGAAAACAGTGACCAATAGCCTGCTTAGGAGGGTTGTCTTGGACTCCGTCTTATTTCCGCCCTATATTTTTACCACGTGTTTTGGGTGATCAAAGGACTTCTCTCGATAAGTTTCAGCCTCTAAAAACTTGTAACAACAGCCATCTTCCAAAAATATAAAGGGGGGGAGTAGTCTTTTTTCTCTCCCGCAACCTTCTTATGGCCTTTTGAACCCGAAAAGTTTTCCAAATCCTTCATTTGATAATAGGGCATTGTGTAAGTTTTTTGGCTATTTTTTTCCCGGGACCCCAAAACCTCTTAAAAAAGTGACATTAGCCTCTCTTTTGGCGGCCAAAGAGCTATCTGAGCGAGCTTCATATTATTTCCACCCATTCTTTTACCATGTATTTTGGGTGACCACAGGGCTCCCCACGATAAGTTCCGGCCACTAAAAGCTTGTTATCAGCCATCATTCAAAGATATTTTGGAATAAGGGCGCACTAGTCTTTTTAGCCCTCCCGAGACTTTCTAATTTACTTTTGAACCACAAAATGTTGTCCAAAGGCCTTCTTTTAATCATACGAGCACTATGTAAAATTTTGGCTATCATTTTTCCGAAACTCCAAAACCTCCGAAAAGAGTGACCCTATAGCCTTCATTTTCAACTTCTACGGGTTGCATCGGCCTTCGTCATGTTTCCGCCCAATTTTTTACCCATGTTTTGGGTGACCACAGGATCCCACATAAGTTTCGGACAACTAAAACTTGTTATCTGCACTTTATTGGATGGGATACAGGGAAATTGAGGGAAGAAAAGGAAAGGGGACAAACACCCTTGTTTGAATATATAATTGGTGTGTGTGTGGTGGGGGGGGGGTAGTCTGCTCGAGGGGTAAAATATAGTCACACGACTCACACTGCCACTTAATGCAATAGCAACGCAGTTCAGTTTGTCAACTTACAATACATAAGAAACTAACAAGAACAATGCAAACCCATTAAATACCTGCCCAGTGCCCAGTGCCCAGTGACCAGTTGACCACTATAGCTTACAGATTGTATAGATAGAAAAAATAATTGCATGCGAGCCCTGGCCTCTGGCACATCTATTAACTTCAAAGATAATGTAGTTTACTAAACAATATCAGTTCTAGATATTCCTTCACTAACCACCTAATCAGAATGCAAAGTTTTAAAACGACAATATGGCCCATGAAATGAAATACACACCTTACTCCACATACAAATGTACCTACGAACACCCCCCCCCCCCCCCCCCCCCCCCCCCCCCCCCCCACACACACACACAATTATATATTCAAACAAGGGTGTTTGTCCCCTTTCCTTTCTCTTCCCTCAATTTCCCTGTATCCCATCCAAATAAAGTGCAGATAACAAGTTTTTAGTGTCCGAAACTTATTGTAGGGATCCTGTGGTCACCCAAAACATGGGTAAAAAATTAGGGCGGAAACATGACGAAGGCCGATGCAACCCTGTAGAAGTTGAAAATGAAGGCTATAGGGTCACTCTTTTCGGAGGTTTTGGAGTTTCGGAAAAATGATAGCCAAAAATTTTACATAGTGCTCGTATGATTAAAAGAAGGCCTTTGGACAACATTTTGTGGTTCAAAAGTAAATTAGAAAGTCTCGGGAGGGCTAAAAAGACTAGTGCGCCCTTATTCCAAAATATCTTTGAATGATGGCTGATAACAAGCTTTTAGTGGCCGGAACTTATCGTGGGGAGCCCTGTGGTCACCCAAAATACATGGTAAAAGAATAGGGTGGAAATAATATGAAGCTCGCTCATGATAGCTCTTTGGCCGCCAAAAATGAAGGCTATATGTCACTTTTTTAAGAGGTTTTGGGGTCCCGGGAAAAAAATAGCCAAAAAACTTACACAATGCCCTATTATCAAATGAAGGACTTTGGAAAACTTTTCGGGGTTCAAAAGGCCATAAGAAGGTTGCGGGAGAGAAAAAAAGACTACTCCCCCCCTTTATATTTTTGGAAGATGGCTGTTGTTAACAAGTTTTTAGAGGCTGAAACTTATCGAGAGAAGTCCTTTGATCACCCAAAACACGTGGTAAAAATATAGGGCGGAAATAAGACGGAGTCCAAGACAACCCTCCTTAAGCAGGCTATTGGTCACTGTTTTCGAAGGTTTCAGGGTTTCGAAAAATATTAGCCAAAAATTTTACACATTGCCCTTATGATTAGAAGAAGACCCTTGGACAACTTTTTGGGGTTCAAAGACCATAAGGTGTAAGGAGAACAAAAAATTTTGAAACATCTCTTAACACACTGATGATAAACGAAGACTCCTATTCACATGAGTTTTATTTTGGTGATATTGCATATGGGTAAACTTTTGCATGTTTTTGTGGTTGCTAGATTGTCTGTAAATATCCAAGACTATTTGTTGAAGTTGGTAGTATTAGTTAGTGGAAATCATAATTATTGTCCTTGTTGCGCAAGGATAAGAAGTCCGAATTCCTTAGGTAGTTTTCTAGTTGTTTTAGGTTTTTGTTTTAGTTGTTTGGTTGCGTGAGACTTAAGGTACCCGTAAGTTGGAGGATTTTTCCAATCATAAACCTATATATATCCCTTGCTTTGCTTCAATAAAATTTCAAGTTGAGTTTTGATAATAATTTTTGCTCTTAAACCTTCAATTCTATCGAATCGATTGTATTGATAACGTTTAAGAGAGAATCGATTCGTTTGGTCGTTGAATTCCAAACAACAAATCTAGTTCTTGTGAAACCTTTGGTGTGTAAATCAAATCCATTTCCTTATACACTACAAAGTTCGTGAGTTTTGATAGAAGTTCCATACAAGTTTCAATCATAAATTTTGAAAACCTAATTTACAATCCATTTAATTTGTGAGTTTTGTTGTTTTTTACCCATTAAAACTCAAATGACTTATCATGGGGAGTCATTTGATCAACCAAAATATGTGGTAAATAAATAAGTACAAGCCTTCTAGAAGCCGAAAATGAAGGTTATAGGTCACGGAGGTTTCAGGGTGCTGAAAACAAAATATTCCACAACTTTACAAGGTGCCCCTATAATCCAAAGAATGCCCTTGGACAGGTTTTCAAAGTTCGAACGGCCATAAGAAAGTCCTGGGAGAGCAAAATAGACTAGTTCACCCTTCTACCCAAATATATGTGAATGATGGTTGATAACAAGTTTTTAGGTGGCGTTATTTCTTACGCATTGCGAATAGGTGTGCGCTTTTAAAACTAAGCCTAGAACATATGGTAAAAAAACAAATTAGGGTATAAACAAGACAAAGCCCGAGACAACCCTCCGGATGCTGAAAATGAAGGCTATAGGTCAAGGGTGTAAAAAAAAAGGCAATAATTTTACACGATTCTCCTACGATCAAAAGATTGACCTTAATCAACTTTAGGGGTTTCAAAAGGCCATAAGAAGGTTGCAATAGAGCAAAAAACACTAGAACGCCATTATTTCGAAATACCTCTAGAAGATGGCTAATAACAACTTTTTAGAGGTTGAAACTTATCTTGAGGAGTCCTTTGATCACCCACAACACATGGTAAAAAGAAGGGCGGATTACTGTTCCGGGCTTTGTCTTCTTTACCCTCGTATTTTTACCACGTGTTCTGGGTCACTGCAGGATTTTCCATGATCAGTTTTGGCCTCTAAATACTTGTTACTTAAAATTCCTATTCGGACCATGCTCTTCATAAAATTTGTAGCACATTTTTTTTTCTATAAACCCGGAATTTTGGGAAACCGTGAATTATAGCCTTTGCTTTTGGCATCCAAAGGTTCGTCTTCTTTTTGGCCTTTTTTTACCACGTGTTGTGGTCGCTACAGGACTCGTCATGATCGATTTCGGCCTTTAAAAACTTGTTATCATCCTTCTTTTCTAATTTTTTCGGAAGAAAGGAACAATAGCCTTTTAGCTCTCCTAGCATGTTCTTGTGTCCTTCTCAACCCCGATTGGTTGCTTAGGGTGGCAATTTTTTTTGGGACCTCAAAAAATGGTGAATTATAGCCTTTGATTTTGGACTTTGGAGGGCTGTCCAGGCTCCTTCTTTTCTCCCTTTTTTTAATATGTTTTGTAGGTCATTACAGGATTTCGCATGATTGATTTTGACCTCTAAAAACCTTGTTATCACCCCTCTTTCCAAGATATTTTGGAAGAAGAGAACAATAGCCTTAATTCTCTCCTGTGGCGTTCTTAAGTTCTTTTCAACCTCGATTAGCTACCCAGGTTTCATATTTTGACCTTTCTTGTAAAATTTTTGTCAATCTTTTTTCCAAGACCCCAGAACCTCGGAAAACTGTGAATTATAGCCTTTTATTTTGGCCTTTTGAGGGTTGTCCTGGGCTTCGTCTTCTTTCACAATGTTTTATTACCACTTATTTATATTACTACATGTGTCCCCATGATCGGTTTCGGCCTCTAAAAACTTGTTATCATTCCTCTTTTTGAGATATTTTACAAAAATGGAACAATAGCCTTTTCACTCTCCCGGAAGTTTTGATGGCCTTTTCAACCCTTATTGTTTCTTGAACCCTGTAAAATTTTTGATATATTTTTTTTCTGGAGCTCATAACCTTGAAAAACTGTGAATTAAAACCTTTAATTTTTGTCTCCGGAGGGCTATACCGGGCTCTGCTTTGTTTTCACCCATTGGACTCCCCTTAATCAATTTCAGCTTCTAAAAACTTATTATCATCTCTCTTCCTGGGATGTTTCATATAAGTGAACAATAGCTTTTTTGCTCTCTTGGAACGTTCTTATGGCCTATTTAACCACAATTAGCTGCTGATTTGTCCGGGGCTCCATCTTCGTTTCAACCTTTTTTTTTTTTTTTTTTAAACCACGTGTTTAGGGTCACTACTGTACTCCCCATGATCGGTTTTAGTCTCTAAAAATTTATTATCGTTCCTCTTTTCAAGATATTTCGAAAGTATGGAACAATAGTCTTTTCGCTCTCCTTAAACGTTCTTATCACTTTTACAACCCCGGTTAGCTGCCTAGATTTCTATTTTAACCATCCAAGCACCTTGTAAAAATTTTTGGCAATTTATTTTTCGATACCTTGAATCTCCGATAATTGTGAATTATAGCCTTTGTTTTCCCTTCCAGGAGGTTCGTTTTGTTTTTGCCCAATTTTATTTCCACGTGTTCTGGTCACCAAAGGACTTTTCATGATAGGTTTTGGCTTTTAAAAACTTGTTATCATCACCCTTTTCAAGATATTTCAGAAGAAGGGAGCAATAGTCATTTCGCTC
Source organism: Suaeda aralocaspica (assembly GCA_016808085.1). Lineage (NCBI taxonomy): Eukaryota > Viridiplantae > Streptophyta > Magnoliopsida > Caryophyllales > Amaranthaceae > Suaeda > Suaeda aralocaspica. The sequence goes on from PYUH01000090.1 coordinate 1,228,461, forward strand.
TCGCGGGACTTCCTTATAGCCTTTTCAACCCGTTCCTATTTATGGATATACGAGCACCCTATAAATTATTTGGCAAATTTTTTTCCCGGGTCTTTGGAACCTCCTAAAACTTTGAATTATAGCCTTTGTTTTCCTTTCCAGCTCGGGTTCCGTCTTGTTTTCGCCATATTTTTTTACCACGTGTTCTTGGGTCACCACAAAACTCCCTACGATCGGTTTTGGCCACTAAAAACTTGTTATCATCCCTTTTTCCAAGATATTTCGGAAGAAAGAAACAATTGCCTTTTCACTTTCCTCCGATGTTATTATGCTCTTTTCAACTCCTATTTTGATCATGTGGGCACCTTGTAAAATTTATGGCAATTTTTTAGTTTGGGAGTCTGAAAACTGTGGATTATAGGTCACTTTATTCAAGGGTTCCAAGGTCCCGTAAAAAAACACAAATTTTACATTATGCTTTCATCATCAAAAGATGGCTCTTAGATAACTTTTAGGCGTTTAAAAGGCCTTAAAAAGGTTTTGGGAGAGCAAAAAAGACTCCTTTTTTTTGAATTTTTTTGAAAGAATACTTATAACCGATAGATTGTGGGGAAGAACACGTGGTAATAAAAAAAGGCAACCCCTCCGAAAGCATCGAATGAATGCTATAAGTCACAGTTTTCTAGAGGTTTTAGGGACTCTAGAAAAAATTAACTATAAGTTTTACACGGTGTCCCTATGACCAAAGATAGGCCATTGGACAACCTTTTGGGGTTCAAAAGCCCAAAAGAAAGTCTTGGGACATCGCCTTCTTATGGAAGTATTTTTGAATGATGGTAGATAACAAGTTTTTGGCGGTTGAAATTTATCTTGGGGTAGGGGCGGATCCAAGGGGGTAAAGTAGGGTACAATTGTACCCCCATTTTACAAAAATAAAACTGCCCAAAAAAAAAAAGGAAACCGAGAGAAATAAACTATAAATTAATTATGCTCAATATAACTAATATAATTCATGAATTGCACGAAGTTTCAAAGTGGTAAAGGAAGTGCATAAGATGAGGTGGGTTTCCCTAGGTTTTGAGTTCGATTCTCCATAAGTCCATAGTACATGTTTTGACTAATTTTTTCCCTTTTCCCCCCTTTTTTCTTGTTTCTTCTTCTTTTCCAATGCAATTTATAAGACACTACATTATAGTATTATTCTTTTTGTTTACATGACTACATATTATTCTTATTAAACCACCTCATATCAATTAATTGCAAAAATGTGAAAATGTTGCAAGTAATATTGCACAATACATGTATTTTAATCAATCTAGTCGTTTAATATGTGATTGTTCATTTGACATTTTTATTTTTTTTTAAATTTTAAATTGGAAAATTATTGCAATTAAACAATAAGGGAAGCTATCCTCATACTTGATTCGCCTAAGGCCTTATTGGGGATGGCATATTGACATCGATAATTCACATTAATTTTTAATTTATCGTTTCCAATCCTTGTATCCGCATACATTATTGTCCTTGTTCGGTAGTCCCCGGCCCCTGATTCAACCGAGTTTGTACACCCATTCCTACATTTCTGGATCTGCCAGTGTCGTGAGGAGTCATGTAGTCACCTAGAACACGTGGTGATAAAATCAGGCGAGACAACCCTCCAAAAGTCGAAAATGAAGGCTATAGTTTACAATTTTCGAAGGTTTTCGTGTACCGGAAAAACAGCCATAAATTTTAAACTATGCCTCTATGATTAAAAGAAGGCCCTTTGGACAACTTTTCGGGGTTCAAAAGGTCTTAAGAATGTCCCGAGAGAGCAAAAAAGACTACCCTTCTTTCAATATATCTGTGAAAGATAGTGAGTGACAAGTTTTTATGGGTCGAAACTTATCGTGGGGAGTCTTGTGGTCAACCCGAACACAATGTTAAAATATAGGGCAGAAACAAGGAGCCTGAGATACTCTTAGGAAGCCAAAAGTGAAGGCTATAGGTCATAACTTTCGGAGGTTTTGGGGTCTCGGAAAAAAATATAGCAAAAAATTTACACGGTGACCCTATGGTCAAAAGAAGACCCTTGAATAGCTTTTTGGCATTCAAAAGGTCTAAAAAAGGTCTTTTGGGGTAGGAAATTAGGCTAGTGTTCACTTTCGAAGAATCTCTTAAGATGGCTAATTACATGTTTTTAGCGGCCAAAACTTATTCGCGGGGAAACCTGTGGTCACCCAAAACGTGGTAAAAAAAACCTGGATGGAGACAAGACGATCCGAAAGCCAAAATGAAGGTTAGAGGTCACTATTTGTATGCGGTGCCCTATGATCAAAAGAAGGCTCTTGGTTAGTTTTTCGATGTTCAAAAGGCCATTAGAAGGTACTTTCAGATCGGAAAACACTAGTGCGCCCTTATTCCAAAAAATCCCTGAAATATGGTTAATAACAAGTTTTTAGCGGCCGAAATTTGTAGTTTGGGGTTGCTTTGGCCACCAAGAACGCGTGGTAAAAAAACAGAGTGGAAGAAGACGGAGTTCAACACAGCCTTGTGTCAGCTAGTTTTGAAGGCTATAGGCCACTTTTCGGGAACCTAGAAAAAATATAGCCAAATATTTTAAATGTGCCCCTTTGACAACTTGTTGGGTTTCAAAGGGCCATAAGAAGGTCTGAGGAGAGCAAAAAAGACTAGTGCTCCCTTCTTCCAAATTGTCTCTGAATGATGGCTAATAATAAGTTTTTAGCGGCCGAAACTTATCGTGGGGAGTTTTGTGGTCACCCTGGGACGAAAACAATGGAGTCTGAGATAGTCCTGTGGAAGCCGAAAATGATGGCTATAGTGTCTCCTTTCCATATGCTTGTTTTTATCATTTTATTGAAATACTTATTGTAATTTTGTGGGAGATTAAACATGTTATGGTGGTGATGAGGCTATAAACCTTGAAACTAATATGTTAGTTAGAGTAGCTAGGAATGACCTATTTAGTATCCTGCTCGTATGCTTATTTGTTATACATCATGGATTAGGAAATATTTTCAAGTGCTAAATTTAGTAACAGTTGTTTGCGTTTAAGCTTTTACTTAATTACTGTAGAGTATTAGATGTAACACACTATGATAATAGTAACAAAGTCTGTTTGTTAAACCTCCGCAGGTTCTTGCTGAAAAGCTGCCTGAGGTTTTGGATTTCCCAAAAGATTTGGTCCATTTGGAGGGGTCAACGAAGGTATTGAAACCTTTATTTGTTTATAGAAATCATTATCACACTGCTCAATATAATTTGTAAGCAGCTGAAAATATATGCCCATTTAACTCATTGAGCATAATTATGAGTAGCAGAAAAAAGAATTCTATTTATGCATGCTCTTTCATCTGCCTTTATCTTCGTAACTTGTATCTTCATTTTTGTACACATGAAGTTCATCTCCGTTATCTATACAGGTTCAACTTAAGATCTTGGCAGAGGAGATGCAAGCGATTAGCAAAGGAATAGAAAAGGTAGATCAAGAGCTAACTGCCTCTGGATACGATGGCCCTGTTTCGGAAAGCTTTTGCAAGGTATGCTAGCTTTTGGATGACACGTTACTCTATACTCATGCTCAATATGCTAAAAAGTTCCTCACAATGTCAACTGAAAAGAATACTTGCTTTTTTTAAAGCATCGTCTTATTCATCTATTCATCTTGATTGCTTAATGTTAGTATTGTGGAGATATGTGCTCTTTTTTCTCTTATTAAGTTCTTTTCAATGTGAGTATGAACAGATTTTGAATGGATTTCTTTCTCATGCGGAAGGTGAAGTGAGGTCTTTGGCATCGCTATACAGTGTTGTGGTATAATTATACTTTCATTATATGTCATTTTGTATTTCATTTTGTTGGAACTAAGTACTTGTGAAAATGAGTGCCAAACCAAGATTTTTGTATTGTGATTTGTGGATGGAATCCGGTCTAGCTTTCTTGTTTAGAGTAATAGACATATTTATCTCAACTAGCAGAATTGTGGATACGACCAAGCAAGAAAATTGCTAATTGGTTGTTCTTTCAGCTTGTGGACAGTTTACTTGGTATTAACCACCCCATTTGGGTGTTTCCAGTCTATTTCTTGCTAAACAAAACCTACATAGATCTCAAATAGTAGTAGATTGCTTTCATTTGGTCTCCAACACTGTGATGAAAATTATATGATAATCTTTTATGCATTTTCAGGGTAGAAATGCAGATGCTTTGGCAATGTATTTTGGTGAAGATCCAGCAAAGGTTGCATTTGAACAAGGTACTCTCATAGTGTTGATGATTATATTCTTTTCAAGGGGGTATTGAAACTGCTCTATCTGTGGATCGATCAGGGACGAAAGATAGTTTAGTTTTCCTAAATTGAAGCCACGTTTAAGAAACAATGAGCAAAGATTAACTAGTGGTTCCTAGACAGAAAGTAGTTTCACTCCATAGTCAAATGCATAGAAGACGGCTATTAATAAGAAAGATAGCTGCTACTTTAGGATACCCTCAGGAGGAAATCAAGTTTATTATAATCATCTATTATTAACTCAAGTCTTGCATATGATTCAAGCCTTTTAAGGTTTTTCTGTAGTCTAAGACTAGAGACAAGTAATTGATACAGCAAGACTTGGGTGATGCAAACCCACAAGGACTAGCTTTGATGGAGAATTTTTATGGGGAAATGATTTTTGCATTCTCCTTTGTTTGGTTCAGGAAGTATGGAAAAACTGTTTTCCCATGTCAAAAAAAATTTAAAGGGTGGAAAACATTCTTTTCAGAAGAGAGGAATGCCACATTTTTCTGCCTATTTCGCTCTCACCTCCCATTCTTTCTAAATTTCCTAACATTGAACCAAACAAAAGAAAATCAATTCTTAATTGTATTTTCTATTATAAATGTTTTCCATGAAAAACCATTTTGCATTAATATTGTTTTTATCCTGTCAGACGAAACCCAATATTGGTAAATTATTAACCTTTTCTCCTTGTTGACTCTGGGGTTGCAGTTGTATCAACCTTACAAAACTTTGTTCGAATGTTTAATCGAGCACATGATGAGAACTGCAAACAGCTCGAATTTGAAAAGAAAAGGGCAGCAAAGGAAGCTGAAAATGAAAAGGCAAAGCTTGCTCGAGGAAAGGACTCTGAGCACCATGCGCAGCAGTCCCCTAGGGTTTTTGGCGGTGTGAAATGAGCAAATTTGCAGCTTAGTTTAACCTGAGGGCCATCATAGTTTGCTGCTTATAATCATGTCGTCAAATATCGATGATTTGCCAGAAGTGAGCAGAAGCAGGCGAGTTGTTTTAGGCCATAACCTACGTAGATTATTGAATGTACAGCATGATTTGTTTAATTGTAGTTAGAAGGGTAGACTACATTGGGTATGGTTAGTCATTTTTAGTGTATATTTTTCTTCTTGGAGTACTTGTGGGCTCTTTTAGTGATTTAGCTGTAAATTTTACCCATCTTTGTTGGGTTATCCATTCTTTTAAATAACAATGTATCAGGGACGTCAGTTTTTCACAGTCCCTATATTACAAGGTGTTTGTCACACAACAAAAAAATATTGTTGTAAATTTTTATAATTTTGTGATTGTTTTCTTCACTCTATGCTACAATGTCAAATTTAATCAGTAGCGTCAACTGACATCCATCAAGCATTATAAAGACAGTGACAAATTGACAGTACAGATCGATAGTGCGAGTCACTATGTCCTTTCTTTAACTAAAGTCAAAAGTCAACTTTTGATCAAGTTTTTTTTTAAGGTATACAAAACAATATCCAAATTGTAATATACTACTCCGTATGTAGATCGGTTTCGGGCCCTAAAATTATGTTATCGTCCCTTTTATGGCCTGTTCCAAACAAGCGAAAAACAGCAATCTTCGAGATCCTTTAAAAAACTTGTTACCATCTCTCTTAAGGCTGCTTCACTCCGAACTGCTTGATCTGAGTTCATATCTTAAAATTTTGTTGCAACTTTTTTCCGGGACCTCAAAAACTCAAAAAACAGTGGATAATAGCCTTTGGTTGAGGCCTCCGGAGAGGTCTTTCCGAGCCCCGTCTTATATTCACCCGATTTTCTTACCACATGTAATGGGTCAACATAGAACTCCCCAAGATCGATTTCGGCCCCTAAAATCATGTTATCGTTCCTCTTATGGCTTGTTCCAAAGAAGGAAAAAACAGCAATTTCTGAGACCCTTTAAAAACCTGTTACCATCCCTCTTAAGTCCGCTTCACTCCGAATTACCTGATCTGGGTTCATACCTTAACCATACGGATACCCCAGAAACTTTTGCAACTTTTTTTTTCGGAACCTCAGAAACTCAAAAATTAGTGGATAATAGCCTTTGATTAAGGCCTTCGGAGGGGCCTTTCTGGGCCTCGTCTTATATTCACCCTATTTTTTTACCACGTGCAATGGGTCACCATAGAACTCCCCAAGATCGGTTTCGGCCCCTAAATTCATGTTATGGTCCCTCTTATGGCCTGTTCCAAAGAAGGAAAAAAAAGCAATTTTCGAGACCCTTTAAAAACTGCTACCATCCCTCTTAAGGCCGCTTTGGTCCGAATTGTCTGGTATGGGTTCATATCTTAACCATACGGATAACCCAGAAATTTTTTTGCAACTTTTTTTTCGGGACCTCAGAAATTCAAAAAACTGTGGATAAATAGCCTTTGATTGAGGCCTCCGGAGGGGCCTTCCCGAGCCCTGTCTTATATTCACCTTATTTTTTTACCACGTGCAATGAGTCACCATAGAACTCCCCAAGATTGGTTTCGGCCCCTAAAATCATGTTATCGTCCCTCTTATAGACCCCGAAATTCAAAAAACAGTGGTAATAGCCTTTTATTTAGACCTCCAGATGAGCTTTCCGGGCTACGTCTTATTTTCCCCCTTTTTTTTTACCATGTGCTATAGTCCACCCTTCGGCCCCTAAAACATATTATCATCCCTTTTATTGCTTATTCCAAAGAACGAAAAAAAGAAGATTTTTCAAGAACCTATATAAACTTGTTATCATCCCTCTTACGGTATGAGTTCATATTTTAACCATACGGGCATCTAGGAAGGTTATTTGCATCCTTTTTTCCGGAACCTCGGAAACAGAAAAAACAGGGAATAATAGCCTTTGATTTAGGCCCCCGGAGAAGCCTTCCGGGACTTGTCTTATTTTCGCCCTGTTTCTTTTACTACGTGATATAAACCACCACATGACTCCTAAAAACCTGTTATCTTCCTTGTTATAGCCTTTTCCAAAGGATGGAAAACAACTATTTCCGGGGCCATCTAAAAACTTGATATCTTCCCTCTTAAGGACTTTTCATCCCAAATCCCCTAGTCTGTGTTCATATTTTCACCGTACAGGTATCTCCAAAAAAATTTGGCAAAACTTTTTTAGGAATCTCGAAATCTTAAAAAACAATGGATAATAGCCTTGTTTGAAGCCTCTTAGGGACTGAACCGTGCTCCGACTTATTGTTGCCCTATTTTTTCTACCACATGCTACAGGCCACCACAGGGTTGCCCAAGATCAATTTATCTCCCCAAAAATGTGTTATCATCCCTCTATAAAGGATATTTGAAATCACCACCCCTCGGTCATTCTCACTCTCTCGACACCTTTCCTATGACCCTGATTTGTCCTAAGGTGCATTTGTAGCACATGTTTTCCTTGACCCGGGGATGCCCTATGTTGAGTGAGAGCAGGTAACCTCTTTTTGTACTATGGATTATGTAGCATGGTCCTAGGCTGTGAGGAGCGCATGCACCCAATTGTAGGTGGGCCACATACTCACCAAGGGGCTTCTCCATACCTAGAAAATATTAAGGCGTCCTCTTTTCGTACTATGTAGTCGTTTTTTTTTTTTTGCGAAAATGTGGTTAGGGAGTTAAATGGGGGAGGGACGAATTGAAGTGACAAAGGACTTAATATCAGTACGTGGATCGTGTCAGGCTGGCAGCAAGGCCACTCCGCTACTTACAATACTCTCATTGTGTATTTAAGTTCTTTGCAAAGAATTTAACCTGTGCTCGGTAGAAATTGTACTTCAAGGCGGTCCTTACAACGCACATGGCGTGAGGATCTAGCCTACGACACGTGCCCTGTAGTAGGTAAACCCAAGATGCCCTATGCTTAGTTTCAACCTTAAAAAACTGTTATTTTCCTTCTTTAGAGAATTTATGAAGTAATGACATACATAAATAAATTTTGCGAATGTCTCATTTAACATGCCAATTATTGTGGTGTCAAGATCTATCCCAAAAACGTTAAAATGAACATTCTAAACACTATAAATAAACACTTTTAACACACACTATATTTTCGCTGACGTCGATTGTTTGTCAAGAATTTGGTGTTTCTTTTTTTCAAGACATCCGTTATTTTTGGATACTTGTTTTAAACAGAACTTTTGTTAGTTGCTTTCTCTATTCTCAACACTAATGTCAATACATTGGGCAATATAAAGATATTTATTGTTTAAGCGCAGTTAATGCTTTATTCAAGATTCATTTTCTTGTTTGTAATACCATATAAAATTATATGTTTATGTGTAAGTTTTTTTTTAAAAAAAAAATTTACATTTTTTTTAAATTAATTATTTTCGTGTATGTTTCGTTATTTCCTTGTTTGCAAAGATTAGTGTTTCCCTCATTACCAAAATATATGTTTCCGTTTCATAAACTCTAACTGTTTATGTACTGTGATACATAGATACTCCTCCATTGTTGTCACGAAAAGGATAGTTCTCGTTTGATACAAAAATTTATATATCATCCATGAATAATCAACTAAATATTCGTTTCCCTTACAAAATAAATAAAATAAAATTAATATTCATTTGTTTAATTTTTAAGTTATAATTTTCGCTTGACTAGCTAGTAGACAACTGTTCAGGTTTATGAGAATTTCAAGATTAGACTGTTAGAGCATCCACAACAAGAGGTTTGTAAGGAATTTGTAAGTGGTATTTTGAGGTTTGAAAAACAAACCCCTTGTTGTTAGTACTTAGTAGGGTGAGGTGAGGTTTATAAGTTGAGAGGGGTTTGGAATTAGTGGGTGGTTTGTATAAGTGAGGTGGCATTTTGGTTGGGTATTGAGTACATTTTGTGAAATGTTTGTTGAGTAATTGGATCTATCTATAAACCATTGAAGATTTGAACTATTGTTGATGAAAGGTTTGTTGAGTAATGAATTTGTGAAAAAATGATGTGGCATTTGGACAAACCCCTAAGGGATTTGAATTATTATGGATGCCCTTACAAANTTCATGTTATGGTCCCTCTTATGGCCTGTTCCAAAGAAGGAAAAAAAAGCAATTTTCGAGACCCTTTAAAAACTGCTACCATCCCTCTTAAGGCCGCTTTGGTCCGAATTGTCTGGTATGGGTTCATATCTTAACCATACGGATAACCCAGAAATTTTTTTGCAACTTTTTTTTCGGGACCTCAGAAATTCAAAAAACTGTGGATAAATAGCCTTTGATTGAGGCCTCCGGAGGGGCCTTCCCGAGCCCTGTCTTATATTCACCTTATTTTTTTACCACGTGCAATGAGTCACCATAGAACTCCCCAAGATTGGTTTCGGCCCCTAAAATCATGTTATCGTCCCTCTTATAGACCCCGAAATTCAAAAAACAGTGGTAATAGCCTTTTATTTAGACCTCCAGATGAGCTTTCCGGGCTACGTCTTATTTTCCCCCTTTTTTTTTACCATGTGCTATAGTCCACCCTTCGGCCCCTAAAACATATTATCATCCCTTTTATTGCTTATTCCAAAGAACGAAAAAAAGAAGATTTTTCAAGAACCTATATAAACTTGTTATCATCCCTCTTACGGTATGAGTTCATATTTTAACCATACGGGCATCTAGGAAGGTTATTTGCATCCTTTTTTCCGGAACCTCGGAAACAGAAAAAACAGGGAATAATAGCCTTTGATTTAGGCCCCCGGAGAAGCCTTCCGGGACTTGTCTTATTTTCGCCCTGTTTCTTTTACTACGTGATATAAACCACCACATGACTCCTAAAAACCTGTTATCTTCCTTGTTATAGCCTTTTCCAAAGGATGGAAAACAACTATTTCCGGGGCCATCTAAAAACTTGATATCTTCCCTCTTAAGGACTTTTCATCCCAAATCCCCTAGTCTGTGTTCATATTTTCACCGTACAGGTATCTCCAAAAAAATTTGGCAAAACTTTTTTAGGAATCTCGAAATCTTAAAAAACAATGGATAATAGCCTTGTTTGAAGCCTCTTAGGGACTGAACCGTGCTCCGACTTATTGTTGCCCTATTTTTTCTACCACATGCTACAGGCCACCACAGGGTTGCCCAAGATCAATTTATCTCCCCAAAAATGTGTTATCATCCCTCTATAAAGGATATTTGAAATCACCACCCCTCGGTCATTCTCACTCTCTCGACACCTTTCCTATGACCCTGATTTGTCCTAAGGTGCATTTGTAGCACATGTTTTCCTTGACCCGGGGATGCCCTATGTTGAGTGAGAGCAGGTAACCTCTTTTTGTACTATGGATTATGTAGCATGGTCCTAGGCTGTGAGGAGCGCATGCACCCAATTGTAGGTGGGCCACATACTCACCAAGGGGCTTCTCCATACCTAGAAAATATTAAGGCGTCCTCTTTTCGTACTATGTAGTCGTTTTTTTTTTTTTGCGAAAATGTGGTTAGGGAGTTAAATGGGGGAGGGACGAATTGAAGTGACAAAGGACTTAATATCAGTACGTGGATCGTGTCAGGCTGGCAGCAAGGCCACTCCGCTACTTACAATACTCTCATTGTGTATTTAAGTTCTTTGCAAAGAATTTAACCTGTGCTCGGTAGAAATTGTACTTCAAGGCGGTCCTTACAACGCACATGGCGTGAGGATCTAGCCTACGACACGTGCCCTGTAGTAGGTAAACCCAAGATGCCCTATGCTTAGTTTCAACCTTAAAAAACTGTTATTTTCCTTCTTTAGAGAATTTATGAAGTAATGACATACATAAATAAATTTTGCGAATGTCTCATTTAACATGCCAATTATTGTGGTGTCAAGATCTATCCCAAAAACGTTAAAATGAACATTCTAAACACTATAAATAAACACTTTTAACACACACTATATTTTCGCTGACGTCGATTGTTTGTCAAGAATTTGGTGTTTCTTTTTTTCAAGACATCCGTTATTTTTGGATACTTGTTTTAAACAGAACTTTTGTTAGTTGCTTTCTCTATTCTCAACACTAATGTCAATACATTGGGCAATATAAAGATATTTATTGTTTAAGCGCAGTTAATGCTTTATTCAAGATTCATTTTCTTGTTTGTAATACCATATAAAATTATATGTTTATGTGTAAGTTTTTTTTTAAAAAAAAAATTTACATTTTTTTTAAATTAATTATTTTCGTGTATGTTTCGTTATTTCCTTGTTTGCAAAGATTAGTGTTTCCCTCATTACCAAAATATATGTTTCCGTTTCATAAACTCTAACTGTTTATGTACTGTGATACATAGATACTCCTCCATTGTTGTCACGAAAAGGATAGTTCTCGTTTGATACAAAAATTTATATATCATCCATGAATAATCAACTAAATATTCGTTTCCCTTACAAAATAAATAAAATAAAATTAATATTCATTTGTTTAATTTTTAAGTTATAATTTTCGCTTGACTAGCTAGTAGACAACTGTTCAGGTTTATGAGAATTTCAAGATTAGACTGTTAGAGCATCCACAACAAGAGGTTTGTAAGGAATTTGTAAGTGGTATTTTGAGGTTTGAAAAACAAACCCCTTGTTGTTAGTACTTAGTAGGGTGAGGTGAGGTTTATAAGTTGAGAGGGGTTTGGAATTAGTGGGTGGTTTGTATAAGTGAGGTGGCATTTTGGTTGGGTATTGAGTACATTTTGTGAAATGTTTGTTGAGTAATTGGATCTATCTATAAACCATTGAAGATTTGAACTATTGTTGATGAAAGGTTTGTTGAGTAATGAATTTGTGAAAAAATGATGTGGCATTTGGACAAACCCCTAAGGGATTTGAATTATTATGGATGCCCTTACAAATCATGTCCTTTTCCATTAAAACGCTCATATCCACGTCCCTATTAAAAAAAAAAAAAAAAAAAAAAAATTAAACTGAGATTTTCTTTGAAATTTTCATACAATTTTGCGAAAATTCGTCACTCGTGACTTCAGAAGACATACTTTGATGAATTACTTTTTTTTTCTTTTTTTTTTAATTAATAATGTGATGTCACCAGTGATCAAATCTCCATATTTCATATCCACAAGTACAATTTTTAATATATTTTTAGACAATTATGCCTTAATTAAAATCATGGGCAAATTATTATTTATATCATTACTTTATATTTTAAACATGTTGCTTCACATTGATAAATTTATTTGACTTTATTTAAGGTCAATGTATTCGGCAACTTATAAAATAATGTTTCATCAATCATTGAATTCAATTTATGATAATTTAGATAAATAATTAGACATTTTTTTTTTTGACATTTTAACTAATATTAGTGTGCTTAATGTTGAAATTTATTATAATTGTTGTCATAAGTCATTAACATTGTGTTCAAATTAGTATCGTTTGTCAGTTTTTTTTTTTTTTT